>BRYF01000027.1:13893586-13906086 GCA_030159135.1 Actinidia polygama | reverse complement strand
TGAGAGGGGCGCCGAGCAATGTCAAAGGATGGAAAAAGAGATTCTTCTTCGCTTCGGGAGATGAATGGAAATTTTTTCCGAGCACTCCCTTAAGTGAAGGAGTCCCGCGAGTTCCCCGGTCTTAGCGCGTGCCAGGTAGTTTTTCTTGCACTTAATTTTGCTTGCTTGAATCTTACCATGTTCTTTAGCTCGCCTTACTGACGTTGATGGTTATTTTCAGAGAAATAGGTAAACAAGTTTCCTGCACTGTCCGAGATCGAGACGAAGAGGATGATAGAGGTCCTCGGCAAAATTGATCCGGGGTGCTATTTCGAGATTCCGAAGGTCCTTTCTTTCAGGACTTTCCGGAAGTACTTCGCCCGCGGTCGTATGGAGATCTCGTCCAGTGGTGGCGACAATGCCTAATTCGGTAAAAGCACTTCGGGCGACGAGGGTGAGTCTCATCCGTCCCGAGGTGATCTTCCGCGCAATAGTCCTGTCCGAAGAGACTCCGTAGAATTCTTAGGAGTTATAAGGGGGAAATAAGAAGAATAGTTAGGAGGGTTCTTCCTGATATCTCGGATCTGACTCTGCTCAGGTGGTTGGGGGCAGGGGCAGAGATCCTTTCTCGAAACTATTGCCAAAGGATCCTCTGTCGGGACTTTCGAGCTCCAGCTCGGACTCTGAGTTGGAGTCTGGGTCAGATTTAGAATTGCCCTCTAGCTTAGATCTGATGGTACTGCCTTTTTAAACTATCCAAGTTTATTTCTTTCATGGTCTGATGTTTGCTAGTTTTTGTTTTGCAGTTGTCGTCCCGGATCAATCTGTCCACCCTTACCAAAAAGGCGGGTGAGAAGAAAGCCACGACTAAGGACGTGAGCTTAAGGGCGGAGGCTATCCCGCCATTAAAGGGGATAGTAATCCAGGAGAAGAGGCCTAAGGATGGCGCCCACGACTCCTCGCCCACCGAGAAGGGTGATTCCTTGGGCAAGGGCAAGGGCAAGGAGGCTATGCTGCCACCCCCTCCTAAGAAGACTAAATCCATAAGGGGCCGAGTAATGTAGCTCGGCGACCATTGGCGCTAGGAGATGGTCCATCCAACTCGCCAGGTCAAAACTTGGGCCCCAGGGTTTGGTGATGTCAATCGCACCGGTGGCGCGAAAAATACTTTCCGGCATGATCCTGCCCACCGATAAGAAGGTGGATTAGTTCAGTACCGACGAACTGGTCACCAAATCTTTCCACGCCCTTGGCCAGGTACTTGGCATTTTACATTGTTTTACTTGTAATTCTTTTTTCTGGTGCTCACATAAGGTTTGTTTGTAGAAAGCAGTTGTGCTCGTCTCTGCTCTCGCCCTCCGAAGTCAAGATCACCAAAATGACTATCATTTCCAGCTCGCCCGCGCAGATTCGGCCGAACTTGAGTTGGTTAAAGCCCAAAACCGGGCTTTCAAGGCCGAGAACGACCTGGCCGATCTAATTGAGCGAGCGATGAAAGCTGAGGCTGACCTGAACAACAGGGCGATGAAGACTGAGGTCGAGCTAAAGGAGAAATCTGAAGCTATGGCGCGGTTGGAGTGCGAGGTGGCTGAGCTTACCAGGAAGTTGGCCCAAGCCAAGAAGCTCGCCATTGACGAGTTCAAATCTTCGCCCGATTTCACGGACGCCGTTACAGATTCAGCTGCCACTTATTTCGGCGAAGGTTTCGAATTCTTCAAGAGGCAGCTTGCTCGCCATCACCCCGATCTTGGTCTTGACTTGGCGAGCATGGAGATGGATGCTGATCTGGTCGAGGAGGAAGAAGCAACCCGAGATGGCGAGAAGGGGAAGGAGAATGAGGGCGACGTTGGCCCTTCTCCTTAATGTAATTTTTTTTTGAGAGCTGCCTTGTAATTTTATGATATCAATAAACGACATTCTGAACGTCTTCGGCAAGTATCGCATTTTCTGTTTTAGATTGACCACAAACTTAAGGGCGAGGCGAACTCCCATATCATTATGCCTTGTCACATAATAATTGGTAATCATAACTGAAATGGCGAATTAATTGGCGACCATACTGTTTCTTTTTTGGCGACAATCTTAAGGGCTCTTAAGGGCGACCGAGATTTGGCGATATTCATAATGGCAACCACGATGTTAGGAACAATATGTATGGTGATCAATATGCTTCATTTAATGATGAACTAGCAATCTTGATTACTAGTATGGCAATCAAGATGCCTCTGTCGTTTAATAATGAACTGATAGCCTTGTATGGCAATCAAGATGCCTCTGTCGTTTAATAACGAATTGGCAACCTTGATGTTGGCGACGTACAATATGGTGATCAAGATACCCGTTTAATAACGAACTGGCAGCCTTGATTTTGGCGAAGTAAAACTTGAAATTGGCGATAAAAGTAAACTAGAGAAATTTTATTAAAATTGGCAATTTATTACGAATCCAGGGAAAGCAGCGTGGCGACCATAAAATTTATTGATAATATTTCTTCAAGTGCTCGGCGTTCCAGGGGTGAGGAAGAGTCTTCCCGTTCATATCTTCCAGCCAATATGTTCCTGGTCGGGATACCTTGGCTACTTTGTAAGGACCTTCCGATGTAGGACCGAGCTTTCCTACGTTTGGTTCTTTTGTAGACAGTGTTACCTTTTGTAGGACTAGGTTGCTCGTGAGAAAAGATCTGTGCTTAACTCTCTAGTTGTAGTATCTGGCGACTTGATATTTGTAAGCTGCTTGGCGTACTTCAGCCCTTTCCATTCTTTCATCAAGGAGATCAAGATTGAGTCTTAGCTCGGTTTTGTTACTCTCCTTATTGAAATCAGAGGTCTTGAAACATGGTATTCCGATCTCGACAGGTATAAGTGATTCTGTTCCATAGACCATAGAATAAGGTGTCTTGCCCGTGGGGATCCTGTTCGTCTTGTGATAGGCCCAAATTATGCTCGGCAGATCTTCTACCCATTTCCCTTTGGACCTTTCTAGTCTAGTTTTTAGGTTTCTCAGGATGGTTCTATTAGTAACTTTGATTTGACCATTAACTTGGGGATGCCCGGGCGAGAAGAAATGGTGAGAGATGGCGAGATCCGAACAGAATTGTTTGAACATCTCATTGTCGAACTATCTGGCGTTATCCGAGATGAGAACTTTGGGAATTCCGAACCGGCATATGATGCTCTTCCATATGAAATTCCTAGTGTTCTTTTTAGTGGTCTTGGCGAGAGGTTCTGTCTCTATCCACTTGGTGAAGTAGTCGATGGCGACGATCAAGAACTTTTTCTATAATGGAGCTTGGGGTAATGGACCGAGTATGTCGATTGCCCATTGAGCAAATAGCCATGGACAGGTCATTTGAACCATCTCGGTGTGAGGAAGGTGATTTACGGGGGCAAATCTCTGGCACTTGTCACATTTCTTAGTGTACGTCGCCGCATCATGCTCCATTCGAGGCCAGAAGTAGCCTTGTCTAATTGCTTTTCTAACTAGCGATCTTGCTCTCGAATGATTTTCACAAATACCTTTATGAATTTCCCTCATGATGTACTCTGCCTCTTTAGGTCGGAGACATCTTAGGGGAGGGCTAGAAAAGGACCTTTTGTACAAGATTCCATTAAGGATGCAAAATTTGGCTGACTTGTACTGGATCCGGCAAGCTTGTAACTTATCTTTTGGCAACAGTCTAGTTTGGAGATATGTAACGATGTCGTCCATCCATGTCGGCATGAAGTCCGTTGGATAGACCGATTTGGCGACCTCAATACTTGGGTTGGCTAAGAATTCTAGGGGTATGCTTCTATCTAAGATGAAGTCAAAAGCTAAGGCGAAGTTAGCTAAAGCATCGGCTTGCTTGTTTTCTTCTCTCGGGATTTGGTGAATTTTGAAATCTTTTATTTTCCCCAACATGGCTTTTGCTTCCTTCAAGTATGCCATCATTCTTGTATCCTTGGCAAGGTAATCTTCTTGAACCTGATTTACCACCAATTGGGAATCACTGAAGACTTCTAGGGAGTCCACACCCAAATTAGTTACTACTCTGAGTCCGTCGAGAAGAGCTTCATATTCGGCATCATTATTGGCGCAGAATCCTATGCATATGGCATATTCCATATGCTCGCCCGAGGGAGTTTTCAGGACAAGTCCTGCTCCACATCCGTGCTGATTTGAGGATCCATCCATGAATAGTTCCCATCTGGCGAGGCTTTCATCAGGGTTTGACTGTTTGGCAATTTCCACCTCAGGGACAGTCTTGGGTTCTTCGGCAATATCATGCGTGAACTCAGCGATAAAATCGGCTAAGGCCTAGCCTTTGATCGCCATCTTTGGTTTGTAGTTAGTGTGGAATTCACTTAACTCAATGGACCATTTGAGGAGCCTTCCTGAGGTTTTTGGTCGTTGGAGAATCTGTTTCAGTAGTTGATCAGTTATCACAGTTATCAGATGTGTCTAGAAATAATGGCAAAGTTTTCTAGCGGCGATAAGGAGGACATAGGGGAGCTTTTCGATTTTCAGGTATCTATTCTCTGCTCCCATTAGGGCTTTGCTGACATAATATATCAGTTTTTGAACTCCGTCTTCTTCTCAGATCAGTACGGCACTTACTGTTGTTGGCGAGGTGGCGAGGTATACAAATAATTCCTCGCCCATGGTTGGAACAGTGAGCAAAGACGGTGAGCAGAGATACTCTTTTAGCTGTCAAAATGCCGTCTCCGATCTTTCGTTCCATTGGAAGGTCTGATTCTTTCTCAGGATTTGAAAGAATGGGATACATTTGTCGGCTGATTTAGAAACAAATCTATTAAGGGCGGCAACTCGCCCAGTCAATTGCTGCACTTCGTGGATGTTCCTAGGAGAAGTCATGTCGAGAAGGGCTTGAATTTGATCTGGGTTTGCCTCGATTCCATGTTTGGTTACCAGAAACCCAAGGAATTTGCCAGAAGATACTCCAAAAATACATTTTGAAGGATTCAACATCATCCGGTGTTTTCGTAGGATGCCAAACGCATCCTCCAAGTGGGCGATATGATCGGCTGCCTTGAGACTTTTGACCAACATGTCGTCAATATACACCTCCATCGTCTTCCCAATCAATTCCTTGAACATTTTATTGACCAATCTCTGATACGTCGCCCCAGCATTTTTTAGTCCAAATAGCATGACCTTGTAGCAATATAACCCTCGTTCTATGATGAAAAAAGTCTTTTCTACGTTAGGAGGGAACATTTTAATCTGATGATAACCGGAGAAGGCGTCCATGAAACTCAAGAGCACATGTTTAGATGTAGCATCGACTATCAGGTCAATTTTGGGTAAAGGAAAATTGTCTTTTGGGCACGCCTTGTTGAGGTCGGTAAAGTCAACGCATACTCTCCATTTCCCTCCTTTTTTAGGGGCGACGACGACATTGGCGAGCCACTCCGGGTAATGGGATTCCTTGATAACGTTGGCTTTAACGAGCTTAGCCACTTCTTCTTCGATAACCTTTAGGCATTCAGGGGAAAATTTTCTTCGCTTCTAGCAAACTAGGGGATATTCGGGATTGGTGAACAATTATATGTGGCGACTTGGGGGTCAATGCCAGGGACATCGCCTTGCGACCAAGCGAAGACGTCAAAGTTATTCTTCAAGAATTCTATCAATGCGGAGCACAGTTCGTTGGTCAGCTCGGTACCGATCATGACATGGCGATCCGGATAATTTCGGTGTATGGATATTGGAGTAATTTCTTCAAGGAATTTGGCATTTTCGGTTTTTCTGGGATCTTCTAGGACCAGTTCCACCTCGTCCCTTAAAGGCTCCATCTCGACATCGACGATCTGTAATTACTATTGGGTTTTCGAGGGGATGTCCGTCTTCATGGCCGAAATGAAGCATTGTCTTGCCACCTTTTGGTCGCCTCTCACTTCACCCACTCCTGTAGAAGTGGGGAATTTCATCTTTAGGTGTTAAGTTGAGGTGATTGCCTTCACTCCTTCCAAGGTAAGGCGACCTAGAATTGCATTGTAGGGTGAAGGGCAATCTACAACGATAAAGTCCTGCCAGGTCGTAATCTGATGCGGATCCGCTCCCAAGGTTACCGACAATTTGATCCATCCAAGCGATGCGTCATATTTCTTCCCAAATCCACTAATGGGGTATGGAAGGGATGGAGTTTATCTAGTCCGATCTTCATTTTTTCAAAAGCCGAGACGAACAAAATATCCGTCGATCTCCCATTGTCAATTAAGATTCGCTGAACATTGAAGTTGGCGATGACAGCTGATACGACTAAGGCGTCGTCATGGGGAAGGTGGAGGCCTCTTAGATTATCATTGTTGAAGGTGATAGGCGAATGAGGATCAATGACTGGCGAGGAGAGGTTATAGATTTTCTCCTTAGCTCGCCCACTGGCGCCCCTTGCATGCCTCTTTTTGGATGAATTTGAGCACTCACCAGAACCAAATCTACCATGAATTACTTGTATGTCTCTTGCAGTTGGTCGGTTATCGCCATATCTTCTTTCTGGCGAGTGGGGAGGTGCGCGTCAACTACATACTTCCTCAAATATCCTCTTTTGATAAGGTCGGCGATCTGCTTTTTCAGATGGAAGCAGTCTTCAGTGTTGTGGCCATGGTCTTGGTAAAATTCACAATACTTGTTCTTATTCCTCTTTCGTGGATCGGTCTTGATTTTCTCAGGCCATTTGATGAACTCCTCGTTCTTAATCTCGGTGAGTACTTGGGCGATGGGAGCATTGAGGGGTGGCAAAATCATTTTTGGACGGAGAGGTGGAGTATGAGGATGTCTTTCGTTTGTTCGCCCTGAATCTCGATCGGACTTTTTGCTCATTTCCTCCCTGTAGTCCGATCGTCTTGTGTCGGGCTCCTTCCTCTTGTGATCGTCTTTTAATTAGTCGCCTCTGTTTTGCTTCGGCTAACTCTTTCGCGGCAACGTACTTGTCAGCCTTGCTCTGGAGAACTGACAAAGTTTCAGGTACGTTCTCGGAGAGGGAGTCAAATAGTGGACCAGGGAGAAGTCCTTCCATCATGGCCATAATAACTACCTTGTCACTAGGATCCTCCACTTCCAAGACAACTTGGTTGAATCTCTTGACGTAGTCTTTCAAACTTTTCGTTTCTTTCTGGTGAATGGTGAAAAGATGAGAAGCGTTCTTTTGTCGGGTTCTGCAGCTCATAAAGTTGGCAACAAAAAGCTTGCTTAGGTCGCTGAATGAGTCAATGGTTCCCGGATGCAATTTTCTGAACCACGACCTCGACGACCCTTTTAAAGTAGCAGAGAATGCTTTGCACATTACCTCGTCTGAACAACCTTGTAGCGACATCAGACTATTGTAAGAATCTAAATGATCCATGGGATCCGTTTTGCCCTCATAGGTCCCGAGTTGGCTGGATAGCTTGAACTTGGTGAAGACCCTAGCTCTTAACACCCTCTTCGTGAATGGTGGTTCGGTTTGCTTGATCAAAGCATCTATGGTTATCGGAGCGCCTGCTCCCGTATTGATGGCGTCGAGACGGGCGTCTAGATCTCTGATCTTTTGAGAGGTGGAAGTACTTCGACACCTAGGCACCTGATCATTATGGCGAGGAGATCTTCCTTTCCTGACTTCCCCGCCTTCAATCTCATGAGCTTGGCTAGATTGAGACTCTGATGAGGCACTTCTTTCACGTCGGGGACGAGGTGAGGGAGATCGGTTTCGCCTGGCCCATCCTGTGCTATGATGGTTTTGGGATACTTCGTCACCAGTCCGACGAGGTGGGCGAGGAGGATTATTTTCAGGGACCGGGTTCGGAGAAATCTGCAGCGTGTTAGCTGCAAGGAGCTGCAACAAACGGGAGTTATTCTCGTTCATGACCCTCATTTGTTCGGCCATATCGTGTATCTCACGATGAAGACCTTCCAGATCTGGGGTCTGACTGGTGTTGTCCATCGGATGAGCTCTGTTGTCTAAAGGGCTGATGGTACTTGGTCGAGGCAATAAGCAACTATGCAGGTGCATGAAAATTTGAGAATTGTCGTTCCCACAGACGGCGCCAAACTGTTGTGGTAAAAATCTGGGCGAGCAACCAACAGTCACATTGCTCCTCAGCCTCGGCACTGAACCTCAACTAATACTCGGGCGACCTGCGCAGTAAGGATCAGTTCTCGTAACTACTATCTTCATGAATTGGGGAGGCAATATACGCCGTCCAATCAGACTCACTGCGGCATTCTTCTGAACCTCCAAAGGTTTAGGAAGAATCCATTGCTGGTTTTGGAGACAAACTGAAAGAACAGTGAATACTAACAGCAGATGGGAAGTTTCTGTTTGTAGAAAACCCAATAATGTCTCTGGCTTTATGATTATCCATAATATCACGCATCTGGCAATTCCTAACATCTAAATTATTTGGCCTTCGCCTTCAGAAGACTGGTAGCATTTGGACAATATACAGGTCAACTAGTCCGGCCAAGTACACGACAAAAATTCTTAAATATGGAGCCATTAGAATCAGAAATGGCCACGTGTCCGTTAGGAGTGGTGAATTGGGCGAGAAAAGAAAAGATTGCGGTTTTTTATAGAAGTGAAAAAATAAAATAAAAGAATCCATCATGTTTGGACAGATAAGAATTCAAATCATGCGAGACGTGAATTTATCATATTGAATGTATTTCTCTTTCTTCGTTTGTATTTTTTTTTTGGCAATCTCTCATTTTTGTTTCTCAGGGCAATTTCGCTCAAACCCGATAGGGGCCGGCCGAACCGGCCGTTTGGATATGAATTTTACCTAAATTTTTGCCAAATAGAGGTTAGAATAGTGAAAAGGATAAACTACTCTAGTCAGATATGAATTGACTACCTCTATACCCGAACATTAGAACGCAACCCTAACCCGATTTACATTATGTATTTTAGGATCTCCTTGCCAATTTGATGGTTTTGAGTCTTGAGTTTGCCAATTTGTGGTGTTTTGAGGTTGAGCAGTGAAATATTTGTTAGCACAGTTTTTGATTTGAGTTTGTGCTACATGGTGAATTGTTTATTTCAATTGTAATTGTGTTTCTTTTCTTCCTAGAATTCGGGTATTGGGTATATTTGATTGTGTTTGGGTTTAGTAGTCTTGAGTTATACCTGCCAAGTTTGGATGCAGATATGGGGATGGTTGGGGGGTTCGAGTATCGGTTATGGAGGAGGTTCCCCCGACCCAAGCCTGACCCGTTGTCATTCTTGCTCATAACTTCTCACCACATCTTATCATTTTTTTTGACAAAAACAAGATACTTAGTATAGGAAGACACTTCTCTTTCTCACCATTTCTCACCTATTTTGTAATCCAAACCTAAGAGAAATATGATTTATCTCAATTTCTTTTATCATTTCACCCCACACCTGAGAACATCTCATTTATTTGTCTTCATAAATATGTAGCAGCTTTTGAATTGGAATAAATGGGAGGCAAACTAAGCAAGCAGGAAAGGCCATAAGACCCTTGAGCTCAAATAGTTTAGCGGAAGGCCACTCGATTTCCCCTTTATTATGAACACCTTTATTTACCTGGCTTGTCATCAACAACAAGCAGCTTTTTCTGTCAAATTTACAGTGAACCAAACTGTATTTTGGTGCTCTCTCTGAGACTAGATGGGGTGAGGGTGGAAAGAAGCCATCTGTTCTTGCCATAACTTTCTTTTTTTTGCTGTTGTCTCTCTCTTCATAAAGAATGTTCATGCCTTTTTTGTTACTGTGAGTAAGTAAATATGTCATGATATTGTCAGAGTTTCTTGTATTTTTGTGAATTCCACTATTTACATATTATTTAGCTTAAAATTTGAATTCACATGTCTATAAGTAGTAGTAATTTGAAAGGGTGTTTGTTTCCGGTTTTTAGGTTTTCAGCTTATTTGCTTTTCAACGTAAAAAGTTAGCGATAAATTGAAAAAGCTGACATTTTGAAAGCTTAATAAGCTAGCTCTTATTAAACGACTGTAAGATGATAAAATATCCAACCCTGTTCTTAGGCCGAGCTCCACCACAAATTACAACCGAACTGTTTCTCTATAACAAGTTTGGTAGTACCTCAACAAGGGAGCTCGGGCACCGGGAACGGCAAACATCTCGACGGCAAGCATTTACTGAGCTACAGGGGCAACGGGTAACGTACAAGCAAAGGCTCCTCTACAACCCGCGTGCTTGGGTGCGAGTTTTCATGATGTGACAAGCTAGCCACCAATCACGTGTCCTGGGAGCATGATTGTCAGTCGTCTACTCATTTACATAGCAGCTGACGCATTCATGTACAGGATGAACTACACTATAAAAGGCACAACCTTTCTCATTTGGAGTTAATCAATACTCTCTCTCTAGAACCAGAGCCAAAGACTCTTCCTGACTCTCTTCTTCTTCTTCTCTTTCTTCAATCATTGACTTGACTGTCGAAGAGTCGTTCCAAAAATAGCTTCGGATAGTCCTTCTTATTGTTGCTATTTTGCAGGCTCGGCCAAAGGAAGACCAGAGGCGCCAGAAAACACCCTCTCGCCACCGTTTTGTCTTGTTTCAATTTCTTTCCACCCACAACGACAATCGACTTTTTCTAAGTGAAACCAAAAGGATCTTTGAGCAAAGATCCACCCTCTTTTTCTCAACACGGTTATATGTAGTAAAATTATTTCATATTTGCATTGGATTTCATTATGTTGTTATTTCACTTATGGTCAGTACTTGATTGGGGAGTAACATGATGGAACATTATAATATATATATATATATATATATATATTAGTTGGAGTATGCCCGTGCTATGCACGGACAAGTAATTCGATCAACTAAGAGAGTTAAAAACATTCAATGTTTAGTAAGGGGCAAAATGAGCACACAAAAAATAGGAAAAAAATGGGTAGGGGCTTTATTGAAAAAAAAAAGATAAAATCGTAAAAAAAAATGGGGAGGGGCCAAATCGGCCAAAAAAATTAAAAAAAAATGGGTAAGGCCAAAATGTTGGTCTTAGTTATTTTTCACTCAAATTAAAAAAATGGCAAAATCAGGAAAAAAATAAATGGTGGTCAAAAAGTAGGGACAAAATCGGGTAGGGATAAAATCGAAAAAAAAAGCTGGTGAAAAAATAAAAAATTCGTTAGGGGCAAAATAAAAAAAAATTGTTAGGGACAAAAACGAAAAAACGAAATGGTAATGGAAAAAAATAGATAGGGGCAAAATCAGGATAAAAAATGATGAAAAAAAAATTGGTTTAGGGGCGAAAAAAAATGGTTAGGGGCAAAATCAAAAAAAAAATGATAGTAAATGACAATATCAAAAAGTTCTTAGACCAAATTACAAATAACCGAAATTTTAGAGTCAAAAATATAATTTACAGAAATTCTAAGGACAAATTTATAATTATCAGTAACTCTAGAGACCAATCTGTACTTAACAGAAACTATAGAGACCCAACTGTAATTACCAGAAATTCTAGGGACTGAAACTGTAATTTATCAAACACAAATTGATGTAGGGGTAAAATTGGAAGAAAAGTTGGTGGTCCAAAAATACTGTTCACTCACATTTATATATATATATATATATATATATTGGTTTACAGAGAGATGGTACCCAAAGAGTAACTTTTGGCTTAAAAAAAGGGTGAAGAAAACACAAAGGAATTTACATGATTCGGTCCTTTGTGACCTACGTCCAAGAGAGAAGAGAACAAAAATTTTATTCATGGGTTGCTGTAAGACAATACCCGAAATAAATACATATGGAGGTCATTACTAAGGGAAATAATCTCAAAACTTAAGCAACGAATTAAGAATATATCTTCCACATAATCAGAAACAAATCACCAAAGAATCCCACAAAATATGAAGAGATTCTTTCCTCCTTTCTCCACCAACAAAGGGGTGTGACCATTTCGCTATACATCAAAAAATGTGACATTTGGACTTAAATAAAGGATGCAACTATTGAAAATGAACGAAGAGTTGTCTCTTGTCTAATGGTCATGAACCATGCCTATATAAAGACTTAGGGATTGGTTGGGTTAGTATGGTTAAATACTACTCTACACTATTTTGTCTAGAATTTACGTGCTCTATTCATTTACTTCTGAGCTGACTTGTGTAATCCAAGAATAATCGAGTCTGTCCTTATTTATGCAAACACAATCAGACATTAGATTAAATTCTGAGATTTTATTACATTGTAGAGATGATTCGCTGTTAAACTAGTGCACACCAAATTCTATGAATTGATGGGGTGAAAAACATCTTAAGAAAAGTGACATTCATAACGCATCTTTGAAGCATTCTCTTATTTTTCTCCAATTTCTTCTCTTTCCATCTTATTCCAAAATTTGCACCAACATAACATTCCTCCTTCGAAAAGGATTGAGCTTTCTTTGTTCATCAATTTATAGCTATTTTTGACTGATCCCACTCTTATTATTCCTTCCCTTGGCTTTATTATCTGTTTAATTTAGACAAGAGATGCCGTTGCATCATTCATTCATTCATTCTTTTTGGTTGCTTGTCCTCTTGATGATTGCAACTTGACTTGC
>BRYF01000027.1:13873586-13876086 GCA_030159135.1 Actinidia polygama | reverse complement strand
TCTCTGTTGGGATTCTTGACTCCTCGCTTGCATCAATTGTTCCATTGTATCGAACAATCATTGTCTCAAGCAATGGAGAACAGGCCTTAAGACTTTTCATGAAAAGCATTTCAGTCCTCAAACCGATGATGGAAGTTAGTTTCACAGTTCGAAGTTGGTTCAACATTCCGTCCATGCAATCTGGTGCTTCCAAATAACCCAAATTCGGTTCCATAGCATTGTCCCCTCCAAATTAGGCCCATAAAAGAATGTAATCTCAAAAATCATTTAAATAATAAATATTCTATCACATTCCAACCATCTGGCCCTTATATCAAGTTTCCTCTAGTTAGGAGACCTTCTGAGCAAACCAAGAACACGTGACATCTGATCCTGATCGTCAAACCTTTGATCATATAACACAAGTTTCTCCAAGAGGTTCAATTTCATCAAATGCCTCACCGCAGTAGTACCTGCATCCAAAACCTAAGAAGCAAAAGTTGTAAAACAATAAAAAAATTAAGGTACGGCCAAATGCTTCGATACGTTGTACCGAATAATAACGCGAACCCTATAATCACCTCAAGGAAAAAGCCATCTAAACAAAGCTTGACAACTGCAGGCAGCTTACCAAGAAACTCGCTCAAACTGATCTTTTGGCCTGGGCTTCAACTTTCTTTCCCAGTAGAATAGAGAGCTTAGTGTCCAGGCTTCTTTTGAAACTCATTGACTTAACCCCGTGAGTGCTGCGCGATGAGGCTATGAGTTTTGGAGTATGTATATTAAAATGTTCAATGCCAGTGCAATCTACAAAGTCCAAACCCTCAAGCATTGGCGCACTAGGGACAGGAATTCCCAATGTTTTGGAAAGAAATACAGTTTTTTGAACAGAACCGTTTTCAGCTGACGAAATCCACAAAATGCATCGGATGGCTTAAATATACAGTTACGAAGCTTCAAATGTGTTAACTCAGGACACAAGGAAACACAGGAAGGCAATTTATAGGGATCGACAGTCCAAATATCCAAGTTGTGTTCCTTGATACCTTTTCTCTAAGGAGATAAAAGACACAAATACAAAGTTCTGGCTTGCTAGGACGGGCACTGCCACTGAGTTAGCGCTATGAAGCAAGCTCGGGGGTCCTTGCGCCGGAGCTCGGTCAAGATGATTCCCAAGAACTGCCACTGCCCGAGTTAAGCCAGGATCACTTTCGAACTATTGCTCTATAGCAAGCTCGGTTGGGCAATAGTGCCAAAACTTCGCCAAGGGACAACGGATGGCGGCGATCCTGAGGCACGACAGTGGACAAAAGGTAATTTGCATGGCGATGTTTTCTTTGACAACCCCCATGCTTGGATTGAGACATTGACGGCATGATGGCAAGCTACCAACCAGATCCCAGAGGCATGGCGAGGTCATCCGCCTACTCACTGACAGAACAGTCTGCGTGTCTAGGCACGAGCCTAGCTGCAGACTGTCCAGTGACTTGACGATTGCGAGTCCAGGGACGCACCGTACTAAACTATATAAGGTCAGACCTTATGCTCTCAAAGGTATGTGAATTTAGCTCTAAGAAGTTCACACACACTCTCTCTACATACATCAATTATCTGGTCATCTAACTTGACTGTCGGAGAGACTTTTTCCGAAAATAGCTCCGGAGACTGAACTCACTGTTTATGTATTATAGCTAGGCCATTGCAACCGACATTCTATCCTCGATTTCATTTCTTCTAACTCTCAAACATTAATTGGTGCCATATGTGGAAAATCGATTATAGACATCCGCGAGTCCAATCTTGATGGCATCACAAAGCGATAACTGTTCCGGTGGCCATGAAACCGAAGGGGAGCCCCCTTATGCACCCAGGACCCCTAGTGACAGTGGGGCCAAATTACTGGACGATGACCAAAGGATGGCTAAGACCACCTCTAGTCAGAGGCAGGTCGGTTGCTTCCTGAGGGCAGAGACAGTCGGGATATCACCATTAAACGCCTACAAGCTTAGTTAGCTGAAATGACATAGATTCTGGTTGATAACAAGATGATGAAGCCTCCTCAAATAACAGCAGGGGGACCATCCGAGGGACGGTCTAAGGGATTAAAAGACCCACCTCAGGGAGTTCGGAAATAAAGATGACGCGAGTCACATGTTGACCTAGAGAGTCGGAGTGATAGCAAGTCTGTCGCATCAAGTAAGCATAAGATGTCATCATACCGAGTTCACTCCAGCACGGATCTTCGCGAAACACTCAATGCCAAGTGAAACCGAGAAGGTGATTTGTGGGCTAAGCTCAACAATCAAGAGGTAGCAGCACTAATCGAAACCATCATTCTTGCAGGATCGGGAGCTCGCATAGGCAAGTCAGGATCAATCCCGAGATACCAAACACCATTCTACCCAAACATCAAGGAATGGACCACCCTGAAAAATTCATGCCGCAAAAGTTCACATTGTACGACGGAAAATCCAACCTGAGATCGCACGTTAGTCACGTCAAACAAATGATGGCCCTTTAG
>BRYF01000027.1:13821086-13823586 GCA_030159135.1 Actinidia polygama | reverse complement strand
TTCCACCAACAAAAATTGGAATACCTAAAGATTGACAAATCAAGCGCACAAAATGAAACCCTGATTCTGTAGACGTTCATAACACAAAATACTCGACAAACCCTAATTTATATAGATAAATAGATAGATAGATAGACAGAGAGAGAGAGAGAGAGAGAGAGAGAGGGCATGAACTGGTAGAGGGAGGCGAACGTGGAGGAGCAATATAAGGGTAATTTTCAGTTTTACCACTACGTACTTACAGAAAAGAAGACAGATAGCTAACCTGTATATTGGACTGGTCTAGTTCGAATGAAATTGATGCTTTCAATGAATATGTTCCATAGTTGAACATGGACTGCTACGCATATTATAGTTCTCAGCCAGTATTAATGCATGAACATGTTCTTACCACTCTCTTTCTCTCTCTCTCCAAGGGCGCGCATTTATATTGTGAAATCTTTAATCCATAACAAGGACAATATGACTAGACTTGGGGCATTTGATAAACAGGCACCATACAAAGAGCAAGGATTGGTGGGCTTGTTAGGTCAGTGCGATTCTAAATTGAATCGGAATTACATACGACCCTCTAACAACATTTTCTTGCCATTTATCATAGCAGAAATTAGAAGAGAAAAGAAAGAAAGGGTGCAACAAGAACAACTGAAAAGGTTATTTTTCTATTCTCTTCCAACTCGTTCAACTTTAATTCCCATTGAAATTGAGCTTTTTTTTTGTTTGAATTATATCATCCAATCATGAGCAAAATTCATATAGGGATAGAGAAAGATACTGGCGCAGTTGATAGAATCAGTGGGCTACCAGGAAATGTAATAGATAATATTCTAGAGTGCATGCCTATCCGAGATGCAGCGAGAACAAGTATTGTCAAGACAGTGGAGGTATACTTGGTCATAAAGTCCACAACTTGTGTTTGATTGGTGTTTCTTTGAAGAAAATGTTGGAAACCGACCACACTCTGCATATGCGTTTGTGAGCATAATCAATAAAAATTTTGTACTTCATAGTGGTCCTATTTCGAATTTTTTTATTTACATTCTGAAAATTATGAAGGACTGGTACCTACGAATCGACGGGTCGATACTATTTCTAACAGGGAATCATATCAAAGTACTCACCCTGGATAATTGGAATCCTAATCCATATGAGTTGCCCTATTATTTATTCTCTTACCCAAACTTGACACATTTGAAGCTCCGCAATTGTATGTTCAAACCACCTCATGCATTTGGAGGCTTTTCTAGCCTCGTCAACCTTTACTTGCGTTGAGAAGATAGTTTTTGATTCCAACATATTTGAAGCTATTGTCACTTATGAGGAGAAATTCTCCACCTGCTAAACTAAGGTGAGCACCTCGCCCATAAGGATCATGTCGCCAACACCTCTCGTGATCCATGCTGAGTTCGTCCAATTGATGTAAGGGAATTTCATCATCCCCTCGACCACCCGAGATGAGAACATCGCCGCTTAGCATCACGTTGCCAAATTACTCTCACGACCAAGGATAAGCTCGCCTAGACTCCTGAATGGTTTAATAGCCTCACACCACCACATCGTCTATGGGCGAGGTGAACAATCTCGTCGGTTAGAGCAAGATAAAATAGCAACTCTGACTGTTGGTTACTCGCCCCTAAATTTTTACCACAACAATTTGGCGTCATCTGTGGGAACGACAATTATCAATTTTCTATGCACCTAGCAGTCGTTTGTTACCTAGACCAAGTGCCAGCAGCCCTCTAGATAACAGACCACGTCCTATGGCAAACACCATCCAAGCTTCAGATCTTGAGGGCCTCCACCGTGAGATGCATGGGATTGCCAAGCAGATTAGAATTATGAATGAGAATAATGCCCACCTGATATAGCACCTACCCATGAACAACCCACGTCCTGCCACAGAACCTGTTCAGGAAGAAGTTAATCAATCTCGCCATTCTCATCGCTTAGGCGATCATGAATCTCAAAATTGCCACAGCACAGGACAGGGTCATTCAACTAGGAGTTGGCGGCACCGATCATCGAGCCTGCACTTCAAGCGAGGAAGAAGCCATGTGTTAGAATCTCGGTCATCTAGCTGAACAATTGATACGGATGGCGAAGAAACCAAGAAAAGAGGGAGATCACCTCGCCATGATGACCGAGTCCCCCAGGCGCAAAGATAAGTCCACCACCCAAAAGATCAAAGACTTGGATTCCCGTATCGACGCCATCAATACCGGTGCAAGTGCTCCAGTCACTATAGAAGCTTTGATCAGACAAATCGAGTCCCCATTCACAGATAGGGTGATGAAAGTCAAGGTTTCATCCAAGTTCAAGTTGCCATTCCAAATCGGGGTGTACGAAGGAAATACGGATCCCATGGACCACTTGGATTCATACAAGAACTTGATGTCGCTCCAGGGGTACTCGAACGAGATGATGTGTAAAGCTTTTTCCACTACTTTAAAGGACCCGAAAAGATCATAGTTTAGAAAATTGTCTCCAAGAACCATTGATT
>BRYF01000027.1:13798586-13808586 GCA_030159135.1 Actinidia polygama | reverse complement strand
CAACTCCAAATCACTTCAACACACTCTCATATGAGTTCTAATGATACAAAATAATATGAAAAGGCTATGAGCAAGAAACTAATGAGCTAAAACTCACAAAACATGCATGATTTGGGTTTTTTCCATGGAAATCCTAGTTTACTTCCGTCTTCTTCCTCCTCATTCCATCTCCATGGCTAAACAACACACTAAACATGCTAAAGTAACTAGAATTAACATATAACAAGATGAATTCTACCTTATGTGATGAAGGCAAGATGAATTCAAGTGTTCTCCCTTCAATTTTCTCTTTCTCCCCTTTCTTTTCTTTCTTCTTCTTTTTTTTCTCTCTTCCTCTCAAGTGATCTCTCAAGCACTTTATTTCTCTCTTCCCTCTCTTAATATGATAGCCATAATAGATACAAAAATGTATCTATTTTGCTTACATGTCACACACATACACATCACTCTCATACACACATTCCATACATTCATACACACACACACACATGATTCACACAAACACCTCACTAATTATTTAATTAGCATAATTAACCCTAATTAAACCAATTAAGCATGATTAAGCTAATCTAAACATGGTACTTAATTAGGCTAATTAAGCATGGATTAGTCATTAATTAGCATAATTAATCATACACTAATCACACACTAATTATACTTAAAAATATAAATATCTCACCAAAACTCACACTCACTAAACTAAGCTAATTAAGCACCTCAATTAATCTAAACTCCTTATATGTATACATGACATTAAGTTAATTATGAAATTTAGGGATTAGGGTCTTACAGACAACGCCGAGATGGAGGCGTTGAGAGACGAAGTGGGAGAACTCTTGTTGATCCCAAAGAGACAAAGAATACCAAGCCTTAAGAAGATGTGGTTCCAATTTTTATACACCCTGACTATCCAGATCGCCATGTTATGATTGGAATCGAATTGTCCAAGGAACTGCGAAGTGCTTTGGTGGAGTTTTTGAAGAAGAACTACGACGTCTTTGAATGGTCACAGAGCGATGTCCCGGGCATAGATCCTTAGGTCTCCGTCCAAAGGCTATTCACCAACCCTGACCATCCTTTAATCTGCCAAAAGAGAAGGAAGTTTGCACCAGAGTAATTGAAGGTCATAGAAGAAGAAGTGGCTAAGCTCGTCAAAGCCAAATTTATCAGGGAAGCCTTTACTTGGATTGGCTCACCAACGTTGTCATCGCCCCAAAAAGGAGGAGAAGTGGAGAGTGTGTGTTGATTTCACCGACCTAAACAAAGCTTGACCTAAACACAGTTTTCATCTGCCAAAGATTTATCTAATTGTGGATGCAACCTCCAAACATGAACTCCTCAGTTTCATGGACGCCTTCTCAGGGTATCATCAGATCCAAATGCATTCTCCCGATGTGGAAAAAACCTCTTTTATCACAGAAAGAAGACTGTGTTGCTATAAAGTCATGCCTTTTAGGTTGAAGAACGCAGGGGCGACATACCAGAGATTGGTCAACAAGATATTTACGGAAATGATTGGAGAAATGATGGAGGATTACATAGACGACATGTTGGTCAAGTGCTTAAAAGCAGCCGAACACATCACCCACCTGGAGAAAACGTTTAGCGTCCTGTGATGGCATCACATGATGCTCAACCCTTCCAAGTACATTTTTGGTGTATCCTCAAGGAAATTCCTTGGCGTCCTAGTGACTAAGCGTGGCATCAAGGAAAACCCTGACCAGATTCAAGCTCTACTTGCAATGAGCTCGCCTAGAAATATACATAAGGTACAACAACTGACTAGGAGAATAGCTGCACTTAACAAATTTGTCTCAAAATTGGTAGATAGGTGTTTATTGTTCTTTAACATTCTGAGGAAGAACAAAGTCTTTTAATGGACAAAAAAATTTGATATGGCCTTCCAGCGTCTGAAAGAATATTTGGGGTTGCCAACTCTACTCACAGTTCCTAATGTAGGTAAAGAGCTTATTTTGTACCTCTCTATCTTGCCAACCACAGTGAGCACAATGTTTATTCGATAAGAATACAAGGTTCAGAAGCCAGTGTACTATGTCAGCAAAGTCCTCATGGGAACTGAGACTAGGTACTTGAAAATTGAAAAGCTTGCCTATGCCTTTCTGATCGCCGCCAGAAAGGTTCACCACTATTTCTAGGCACACCCTATTGTAGTTATGACTGATTAACCTTTGAAGCAGATTCTCTAGTGACCTGATACTTCAGAGCGATTACTTAAATGGTCTATTGAGTTGAGTGAATTCTTCATTAGCTATCGAACAAGAATAGCAATCAAAGCCCAAGCATTGGACGGTTTCATAGTTGAGTTTATACATGACAATATGCTAGAGCCCGAGCCAATTCTCGCTGAGGAGGAAACCCCAAAAAAGACGAGTCAGGAAAATGATCTCTCTAGATGGAAACTCTTTGTGGATGGGTCATCAAACCAACACGGTTGTGGTACAGGACTTGTTCTCCAAACTCCTTCGGGCGAGCATATGGAATATGCTATATGTATAGGATTCAGAGGTAGTAACAATGAAGTTGAATATGAGGCTCTCCTTGCCAGACTGAGGGTTGTAACGGAATTGGGAGTAAAATCCTTGGATGCCTTCAGTGATTCTCAACTTGTGGTGAACCAAGTGCAATGAGATTACCTCGCCAAAGATATCAGGATTGTGGCCTATCTAGACGAGGTGAAGACCATATCAACAAAGATCAAGGATTTTAAAATTCGCCAAATTCCCAGAGAAGAAAACAAGAAAGCCGATGCCCTGGCCAATTTAGCCTCACCCTTTGATTTCACCTCGGATAGGAGTATTCCTCTAGAATTCTTGCCAACCCAAGTATTGAAGTCGCCAAAACCGTCTGCCAAGCAGCAGCAGACCCGAAGTGGATGGACGATATCGTCGCCTACCTCACAGATGGGAAGCTGCCATCAGACAAGCTCCAAGCTCGCTGGATCTATTATCGATCAACCAAATTTTGCCTCATCCAAGGGACTTTGTAAGGTCTTTTTTGGGACCACTCTTGAGGTGTCTCCGACCTAAGAAAGTAGAGTATGTACTTAGAGAAATTCATGAAGGCGTCTACGAAAACCATTTAGGGGCGAGATTACTTGTTAAAAAAGTCGTTCGACAAGGGTACTTCTAGCCTCAGATGGAACGAGATGCGATGTCCTTTACCAAAAAAATGGGATAAGTGCCATAAATTTGCTCCAATAAGTCATGTTCCTCATACCGAGATGGTACCTATGATCACCCCATGGCCCCCATGGCCATTTTCTCAACGGGGAGTTGACATACTCGAACCTCTACCTCAAGCTCCATTACAAAGGAGTTTATTAATTGTTGCCATTGACTATTTCACGAAATAGATAGAAACAGAACCTCTTACCAAAATCACTGAAAGGAATACTAGGAATTTTATTTGGAAAAGCATCATTTGCCTATTTTGAATTCCTAAAGTTATTATCTCAGACAATGCGAGGCAATTCGATAATGATAGATTCAAATTATTCTGCTCGGATCTCGCCATCTCCAACCATTTCTCCTTGCCTTGTCACCCTCAAGCAAATGGTCAAGTAGAAGTCACCAATATAATGATCTTGAGGAATCTGAAGGCGAGGTTAGAAAAGTCCAAGAGTGAATGGCGGAAGACCTTTCGAGCATACTATGGGCTTACCACACAACGAGTAGAATCCCTACGGGAAAGACGTTGTTCTCAATGATATACGGAATAAAGTTAGTCGTACTAGTGGCGATAGGAATGCCGAGATTCAGGACCTCAAATTTCGACGCCAGGCTGCTTACAAGCACCAGATTGCCATATACTATAACCAAAGAGTCAAACACAGGTCTTTCTCACCTGATGACTTGGTTTTGAGGAGGTCACTTTGTCCACAAATGAGCCCAACGTTGGAAAGCTTGGTCCTACATGGGAAGGTCCTTACAAAGTATCCAGGCCAGGGAGCGGGAAGACGCTACCTCATCCTTTGAATGCTGAGCACTTGAAGAAGTATTATCAATAGCTTCTATGTTTTCCATTCAAAGAAAATTGCCTAGACAATGTCACAAAAATCATGTTTTGATCAAGAATCTGATTAGGATCGCCAAAATCTAATGTAACTGTCTCAAGTTCGATTTCATTGAATTGCCATTATTCTCTAGTGTGTTATGTCGCCGTTACATTTCAAATATTATTCGCCCTGATTTCACTCGTTTCTTCAATTTTTTGATATCTCCAATATCAAGATCGCCTATTTGTTTGTTTTGAGAAATTTGCAAATTATTCGCCAAGGCATCTTGATCGCCAAAATTGACTCGCCATTATAATTTGATCACCATGATTAAATTTATTGTTTACTTAATTATGTTCGCCAGATGATCAAGTTATGTTCGCCAAAATCACCTCACCGAACAATTTTAGTCCTCCAAATTTATTTCACCATTCTCATTATATTTAATATCGCCGATGGAAGTGGATCCTATGCTATAGATCAAAAATTGCAAGAAGACAGCATGAAAGGAAATTGCTTTTTCATATTTCAAAGATTTACATCTCGTCAAAAAAAATTGTTATTACAAGTATTTAAGGAGAGAGAAGGCTGGTATCACCTTCCTCCCCATCCTTTTCCTTATTCTCCTCCTCCTCGTCATCTTCTTCCTGCCCTTCCTTCGCTAGCTCGTTGTCAATCTCCAGATCTTCAATGTTTAACTCAGGATGGAGATGCCCAACTTGCTTTTTGCACAAGTCAAAGCCCTCGCCGTAATATCTAGAGGCAGCAAGTTCCACCTCCTCTTGGAAGTCATATGAGGCTTTGTATTCTTTGATAATTGACTCCTTGGCGAGGACCTCCTTCTTCTTAAGTTCGGAGACCTCCTTCTCGAGCCCCTCCATAATGGCCTCCTACTCGTCCTTCAGCTTTTCCAGCTCATCAGCGGCCTACTGCTCCCGGATCTCGAGCTCCGCCACTTGTTTTTCAAGCTCTGTGGCACGTTACTGAGCTCGGGTCATTTCTATCCCAACCAATTTTGTTCAAGCCTATTGAGTCATTGCTTCATCCCTCAACTCTCTACCACGTCCGACAAGGGAAAACGCCAACACCACCACTTGTGAATATGGGGATTTATTAGACAAGATAGAGACAAGAAGGAAATCTTGGATTAAAAAAAAAATTACCTGACCAACTCTTTGAAAAAGCCTTGACACCGCCAGATCGAGGTGGGATCACGCCCTCGAGTAGTTTCTCAGACATAGCCGGATTCTGCAACATAGAAGTGAAGGGTCCCAAGACGTGGACTGGATTGGCTGAGGTTCCTTCCATGGGGGCCAATACGGGCTTAACTCCCATGCTCTCCGTCTTGTTGGGCTTTGTCACCTTCTTCTTAGCCTCGGGCGGCAGCATGGCCACCTTCCCCTTTGAGTCATTTGCAATTCTTCCCTTCTTGCTAGGCGAGATGTCAAAAACCTCATCCTGAGGTCGTTTCTCATGAATAACCATGCCGTTAGGCATCAGGGTGGCTGCCTTGGAGCTTTTTGGGGTAGATGTGGAACCCTTCTCCATTTTGGCGAGCTTTCCCAAATCAATCCTCCTTGAATGGATGCAAAACGAAACAAGAGTTAGTCAGCGAATGAGATAAAATACTTGGGCATGGAAGAAGTAAGTACCATGTAATCTAAGCTCGGGGGTAGCCGTGGGTCTGACCAGACCTATGAGATAGAGATTAGGCTCAAGCTCGAACTCTTAGTTCCAAACCCGGGATGAGTGGTTGGTATTTCACCCCAAGGAGTGTTAGTAATGTCCTATCAGAGAGGTGAGGCAAAAGCCTCCTATAACTCTTCCTAATGGTTCCTAGGTATTCCACCAAGTTACCTTGAGAATTGTCATCATGCCGAGGTTCATCTCGGGAATGATGGGACTCACCCTCGTCACCAGCAAGCTAGACTGCACCCTTCTCCGGTTTATCCTCAGCATTGTCCCTACTACTGGACGCCATTTTTCTATGACCAAGGGTGAAGCACCTACAAAATGCCTTGGAACCGAGGACCGTTGTGACCTGAAAGAATCCTCCCACTCCTATTTTCTCCAGAACCTTATTGAACCTTTGCTCTTCAAGGTTAGTCAGGAGGGCAGTTTGTTGTAGTGTTTACCTGAAAATAAGAGACATTTGATTAGCTAGAGACGAGATGCTATACTTGAATAATTGAAAGATAAGTGGAGAGATGAGAACTACCTGGGGTACTCCACAACCTCGAGACCCGCAAAACCCCTGCTTCCCTTGATATCCCAAGAGAGAATTCCCAATCGTCCCCCGAGATAAAGAACTTCTTCTTCCACCCTTTAACATTACTAGGGTACCCCTTGAGCACGTTCTTGTTCTGCCTCGCCTTAAAATAAAGCCACCCCAAGTCAGGCTTCGAATTTTTGAACAAGATAAACAAGTGCCTAAACTCGTTGAGAGAGGGGGGGTTCTTGTAATATCTCCACAGCACCAAGGCGCAGACGACACTTCACCACGCGTTGGGAACAAACTGAGCGGGACAGATATTGTAGAAGTGCAATATTCTCCTAATCATAGGATGGATAGGGAGACAAAGGCCAACATGGAAAGCAAACTCATAGAAGGCCACCTCGCCTGGGCGAGTAGACACTATGGTCTCGTCATCCTCGGGGAGCCTAGCCTAGATTCCAGATGGGAAAGAACATGAATATCTTTGGTGATCTAGTTCACCTTGAGTCATGATACTTAACTCCCTCTCAAGTGGAGGTCAATTTTCCATCTTGTGATTTTCCCCAAGGGGAAGATGGGTGTTCGTTTACTTGGTCCGTCATGAAAGAACTTTCTCCCAAATGTTCAAAAATCCAAGACGGCAAGGAATTATCTAAGTCTCATACGTCGGCCCTACTGGACTGTTTATGTCTAGAGATGAAAGAAAAACAGTTGATACTTATTTTGTGTTTTGAGGAAAGGCAAGATGGCGAACTGATAAGGGCAAGGTTTAAGACGAGGTTAACGTCAGAGTAGAAGCAACACTTCGATATCACAAACAAAAAAAGAGTACTCCGTATGGTGGATCCCCCTATTTATAGGAAGCACTAAGGTCTGGGATATGTTGGCTTCAACGTCCAGGATCATGTGACGCTTCGAGTTCTGAGGTCATAACCGTTGTTCATGCCAAAATATCATTTTACCACTAAAGCGTTCTTCCACGTGTCACCCCATGAAGCCGTGCCATCCTTACATGCTCACATCGCCCAATAGATGACTTGTGATTCCTTACTCAAAGTACCAAGTGTTTCACTTCGGCACGTCAACTAGGGGCAACTGATGAGGAGAAATTATCCACCTACTAAACCGAGGTGAGCACCTCACCCACAGGGATCATGTTGCCAACACCTCTCATGATCCATGCTGAGTTCGTCTAACTGATGTAAGGGGATTTTATCATCCCCTTGACCACTCGAGATGAGAACATCGCCGCTTAGCATCACGTCGCCAAATTACTCTCAAGACTAAGGATAAGTTTCCCTAGACTCCCTAAATGATTTAACAGCCTTACACCACCACATCGCCTATGGGCAAGGTGAACAATCTCGCTGGATCCTCTGTGGATAAGATCAATTTGAGACTTATTCTCCCCCTGGACTCCTACATTCACGGTACTACCTCCAGATGGCATCCTCTTAATTCTCCTCCGATATCAATAGGATCTCTTTCCATACTTAGCCACCCAGGAATTTTGTCGTGATCTCCTCACACGACTCTCCATCCTCCATCTATAAAAGGCCACTCCCCCTCCATTGAAAAGGTACGCATCACTTGCATACTCACATTGAGAGAACTAATTAATTACTCTTTGCTTTACTCACCTTGGTCTAATCTCCACTCGGACAGTTTGAAGCGACCTCACCTCAGTCGGTAACTTTTGCTCTCTTGCGCTGGTCGCCCAAGATCAAATACCGAGATAAAAGAGTAACTCTGACTGTTAGTTACTCGCCCTCAAACTTTTACCACAACATTCCCCAGTGCCCCATTGATCAAGAATTTGAGGTTTACATGTTGTAGTGGTATGGTCCCTTCTAATCTCGTGTGCAGAGCGTGAGCTTAAAAGAGAACTTTACAATCGCTATGTATTTGTTCATGTCTTCCTTGAATAAATTTTTTTTTAAAAAAAGCGATAATTTTCTAATGGAAATCCTAGCGAATTCAGTTGTAACAGAAATCTCAACTTTCAATTTAACTTTTTAAAACTTACCAAATTTGACTTGGAGACCATCTATTCATAAGCGGAAATGGATTAATTGCTTCAAAGAAAATGAGACATGATGAAAAGAGAAAAAGATTAATAAGAGTAAATAAAAAATTATTGTATATAGAAAATGTAGAACAATTTTAAAGGGAATTGACAATTTGGTATTGGTTTTCTTTTCATATGGGATGATTGTTATGGTCTGTATCCAATCTTTCATCTCCCGGACACCTATTAATGGGTACCAACTAAGCATAACTTTTATGTAATGATCTTATTTTCCATTTTTATCACTATGTACTTGCAAAAAAGTAGAAAGATTGCTAACCCAAGTATTGCACGAGTTCACAACTAGTTTACGTTGCATTGATGCTTTGAGTGAATGTATTTCGTAGTTCAACCTGGACTTGTTCTCAGCCAATATTAATGCATGAATGTGTTCTCACCGTTCTGTGTGTGTGTGTATCCATTACTATGACGGTGTGACTAGGCTTGGGGTATTTGAAGAACACTGATGTGGGATAACCCAACAATCTCCCCTCACACATCGGGCCTTGGGTCAGCTATCCATCAACCTGTTTCTCTTGGTGTAGGCCCGAGGCTTGTTGTAACTTGGGCTTTGATACCAGCTGTAGGTGGTCTTGGGCCTTCTCAACCCCAAAAGCTAGCCTATGAGGTGAGGCTTTCCCTCACACTTATAAACTGACCACCAACCCCTTCCACAATCGATACGGGATAACCCAACAATCTCCCCTCACACATACTTGCAAGGCTCAGCCCATCTTTCTCCTTAAAACTCAGGTTTTAAGGAGAGAGGAACATAAGCTTATAAACAGCATAAAGGGGCCAGAATTGGGCAATGTGGGATATTTCAACAGACACCATGGACCACAACAGCCGAACACTGGCACGTTTGAAACACTGGCACGTTTGACAATTGGCCCAACTTTTGACGACAGACTCATCCTTGCATTGATACCACTTGTAAGGCTCAATCCATCTTTCTCCTTAAAACCTAAGTTTTAAGGAAAGGGGAACATGGGCCTTATAGACAACATAGAGGGGCCAGAACTGGGCAATGTGGGACGTTTCAACAATGTGTCGTCGGCAATCACCAGAGGTAAAAGTAAGATATATAAGAGCCACATTCAAATCTTCGGAGGATCTTCCTTCTTGATGATTCATCAAGCTTGTCATTGCTCTCTTTTCTTACAAAAGCCTTTTGCTAGAAGAGATTTGTATGCCTTAAGCTTTTGAAGACGATACTCCTTTATCTTTTCTCTCTTTGCTTACGAAAGCCTTTTGCTAGAGCTAGTAGGAATTTTCCATGCCTTGAGCTTTTCAATACGATACTTATTTTATTTATTTACTGATCTACTGTTGGTTAGTGAATATGGCTTTAAGAGTCTGTTTTCAATACAATACTTATTTTATTTATTCACTGCTCTATTTATTTATTTACTATTGATTACTTGCTATGTTTTTCAATACAATAGCAAGTCTTTTCTCCTATTGTAAGTATTTTGTAAGGATGTTTATTGTTGTGGTAGACATCTGGGGGCGAGCAACCAACAGTCAGATCAATTTTGGGTAGTGGAAAGTTGTCTTTTGGGCAAGCCTTGTTGAGGTCGGTAAAGTCAATACATACTCTCCACTTCTCCCCTTTCTTAGGGGCAACGACAATATTGGCAAGCCAATCCGGATAGTGAGATTCCCTAACATTAGCTTTGATGAGCTTGGCCACTTCTTC
>BRYF01000027.1:13708586-13718586 GCA_030159135.1 Actinidia polygama | reverse complement strand
TACCGTCCGTTAGTCCTTTTGACTTCTGTCTTGGTTTTTTACGATCGGTTTTTAACTTCTAAGCGCATGGGGATTTAGCTTACGGAGGGCACATCTAGGAGGTCTAAGAGGAGGGCAGAGGAAATAAGTTCATGTCTTTTGCCCTAGCTTTGGAAGCCCGAGTTCTCCGCTTGTAAGCTCGGTAGGCAGGTAACAGTGGTTGATTCTGATAAGGATCACAACACCAACATGGCACAACACCAGCATGTCTCTTGCGCGTGCTGTCTTGTTGCCAAACGATGTCGCTACCCTCAATAAGGAGTCCCCGAAGACGTTTTGGGATCTACTAGTGATGCAACAAGTTCAGATGAGCGTCGCGACCCGGAGTTTGAGCTAAGCAAGGCTAGGCTCGAACTAGCTGTTATCGATCAATTAAAGGCCAATTTGGTTGTTGCTGAATAGGCCCAATATACTAGCTACACAACCGCAACCCAAGGTCAAAATGAAGTTGCTACTATTGAGGCTGCTCTTGCTGAGATTTAGGTAGTAGCCTATGGCCTCATTTATGAGTGAGTCTTCAATAGGGGGTCAATCAGGCAGAGAACAACTACAACAGGTAGGTCGCCGAGATCCACTCTGAGGTTTTCTTGGAGAGGTGGCTTGCTTGCCTAACTGTGCTCGACATGCCTGAGGACAACCCAGCATGGGTGAAGGCCACTCCTGCTCCCGAGTTCTAATCTCATTGCCTTCTATGCCTCTGATCTTGCCTGGATTTGACGAGGAGGAGTACGTGAACCGGCCAGAGGAAAATAAGGAAGCTCTAGATGTTGTCGTCATTTTAGGAAATGAAGTTGCCAACCTTTTGGAGGAAGCCGATAGATCAACCGCAGAAGGATTTGGGAATATAATAGCAGTGCTGACACTTGGTGCACTACGGACATACACTTGGGGATCTTTTTGCATGTAAAGCCACCAATTCCATAGGTCAAATCTCGGTGTGCTAGTGATCTTCCCCCTGAGTGTAATCCGCACATACCTTAATGGATCTCGAAAATTACATCTTCAACTTGGCTAGGATGGACACATAGCAAGTACAATCCCAGATATGATCTTTTGTACAAGTCCCCAAATTTAGTTTGAGGCACTATTAAAAAATTGTTCTTTCTGGGCTTATCGTGAAATCCTGGTCGCCCAACATACCTACGCCGATTGATCGTCACCATCACATGTGGGAACCTTTCTCCAGCTCGCCAATGGGCAAGGTCTTCCACATCGCCAAATTAGAGACCAAGTCCATGAGGATTCTACCTCCACGAGGAGTCTACCACCACAAGATTCCTTCTCCATCACTCATCCGCATGGTCAAAGCCCGCCTTCACGAGAATTCCACCTGTATGAGAACTCTATCTCCATGAGACTCCTCTATCACAACTCTTATAATTACGGATTGCTCTCCAAATGGCAGTCTCCTAATTTATCTCTGATATTTTTGGGATATCTTCCTTTACTTATTCTTCTAAGGATCTCGCTGTGATCTACTGACACGGCCCATTACTCCGTCTATATAAAGGCCGCTCCCCCAACCATTATGAGGTACGATTAAACTCTGGCATACATGCACTGATAACTCTGTTTGTTCATTAATTAGATTTTGATCACCTTGGTCTGATTCGCACGCTAGAGGGGTTTTGAGCAGCCTCACTCCCGCCGGTAACGTTTGTTCATTGCTGTGCAGGTCGCCCGAGTCTTTTTTGAGGTTATCACCTCGCCACCCAAAGCAATATTGATTGTTGGATTGCTCGCCCAGATTTCTACCACAATAGTTTCCCGCCTTCTATGAGAACGACAATTCTCAAATTTCTATGCACCTACGTAGCTGTTTATTGCCCAAACCAAGTGCCAGTAGCCCTTTGTATAGCAGAGCTCATCCTATGGCCAACACCAGCCAAGCTCTAAATCTAGAGGGCCTTCACCGTAAGATACATGGTATGGCTGAACAGATAAGGATCATGAACAAAAACAACGCCTGTTTGTTACAGCTCCTTGCTGTTAACCCGCCACAGATTCCTCCATCCCTCGTTCTTAAAAATAAACCCCTCGTCAACCCCATTGATCTGGCGATGAAGTATCTCGAAGTCATCATAGCACCGGTCGAGCTAGGCAGCACTGATCTCCCACTCCTCATCCTCGGCAAGAGAGAAGTTCCTTTTCTGAATCCCGATCATCCAGCAGAACTCTAGAAGCAGAGGGAGAGGAGGTCAAAAAAGGGAAATCTCTTCGCCGAAATGATTAGGCACCTAGGCGATGAAGCGCTTCCACCTCCCAAAAGATCCGGGACCTTGATGGCCGCCTTGATGCCATCAACACGGGAACATGCGTGCCAGTGATAGTGGACACTTTGATCAAATAGACTGAGCTGCCATTCACAGAGAGAGTATTAAGGGCTAGGGTTTCCTCCAGGTTCAAACTACCCACCTAGCTTGGAATCTACGAGGGCAAAATGGATCCCATGGATTGTTTGGATTCATACAAGAGTTTGATGTCGCTCCAGGGTTGTTTGGACAAGGTAATGTATAAAGCATTTTCTGCCACCTTGAAAGTGTCGGTGAGGTCATGGTACAAGAAGCTACGTCCTGGAACCATTGACTCATTCGGTGACCTGAGCATGCTTTTCGTCGCCAACTTCATGAGTTGTAGGGTCCAGTACAAGAACGCCTCTCATCTCTTCACCATTCACTAGAAGGAAACGGAGGGATTGAAGAACTATGTCATGCGGTTCAACCAAGCCATCCTGGAAGTGGAGGATCCCAACGACAAGGTGGGGATCATGGGTATCATGGAAGGACTTCGCCCTGGGCCGCTATTTGACTCCTTGTCCAAAAATGTACATGAAACCTTATCGGTTCTCAAGAGCAAGGATGACAAGTATATCACTGTGAAAGAGTTGGCCGAAGCAAAGTGGAGGCGACGAGGGAAAGATGATCACAAGAGGAAGAAGATCGACACAAGGCGATCTGACTACAAGGAAGAAACAAGGAGTAAAAAGTTCGATCGAGATCCAAGACGGGCCAACGATTGGCATCCTCGTACTCTACCTCCATCTCGCCGCCCAAAGTTGGTTTTGCCACCTCTGAACGCCCCCATCGCCCAAGTACTCACGGAGATTAAACATGAAGAATTCATCAAATGGCCGAAAAAAATCAAGATCGATCCTCAGAAGAGGAACAAGAACAAAATATTGTGAGTTCAACCGATACCACAGCCATAACACAAAAGACTTCTTCTAGCTGAAGGAATAGATAGTTGACCTAATCAAGAGGGGATATCTAAGGAAATTCGTAGCTAATCGTCTGCCTCCCAACTCGCCAGATAGAAGGTATGGCGATAACAAACCAACTACCGGTGATATACATGTGATCCATGGCGGATTTAGATCTAGTGGATGTTCAAATTCATCTAGAAAAAAGCATGCCAGGAGCTCTAGTGGATGAGCTGAGGAAGAAGTCTATAACCTTTTTTCGCCCGTCATTAACACTCACCCGCCTATCACCTTCAACAATGATGATCTAAGAGGCCTACATCTCCCTCATGATGACGCCTTAGTCGTCTCAGTCGTAATTGCCAACTTCAATGTTTAAAGGATCTTGATCAACAATAAGAGTTCAACAGATATCTTATTTATCTCGGCGTTTGAGAAGATGAAAATTGGACTGGACAGACTCCACCTTCCATACTCCCCTGGTATGCTACGGAGGAAATATGACTCACCCACTTAGATGGTTCACGTTACCAATAACCTTGGGAATGGAGCCGCATTAGACCACCGTTTGGTAGGACTTCATCGTTGTAGATTGCTTTTCGCCTTACAACGCAATCTTAGGTTGCCCTACTTTAGGAATGATCAGGGCAATCACCTCAACCTACCACCTGAAGATAAAATTCTCCACTTTAATAGGGGTGGGCGAGGTGAGAGGCGATCAAAAAGTAGCAAGACAGTGCTTCATTTTGTAGATTATTATTTTGAAAATTTAGAAACATATTTTCTAAATCTTCAATATCTTTTAAATTATTTGGATCAAATTTTAACATATTAATTTGAACTCCTTGTAATTTAATCTGTAATTCTTTTAAGAATTTATTATATTTTTTATTATCTCTAAGAGATACTTTACTTACACTTATAATTATACCTACAGGTTCCATAGTAAAGGGTTTCTTATAAGAAATTTCTTTTTCCTTGTCCTTAAAGGAAATCTTTTCCTCCATTAAGGTAATATTCTCTTCAACTCTTGTTAATTGATGATTAATTGTTGTTAAGTTTAAATTAGTTCAATTATTTTGTTTCATTATTTTATCATTGCCTTTATCTCCTATAGGAAGAACAAAAGCAGTGGCATCAAATGTTATTGGTTCTCCAGCACTATTAATGCCATATTCTATAGCAATAGAAACTGAAGGTTTCTCTGGTAAATTCTTCTAGAACATATATATTCTTATCTGTATAACCATAATTTTCTAGGAAATCAAAATAGAATTCTCCATAATATTTATTTATAAACCATTCTGGGAAATGAATCATTTTTCTTATTAATTATTATAGGTTTTACAGGAACCCTAAGAGGTTGGTAGGATAATTATCTCACTGCAGGGCAAAAGAGTGAAATTCTTAACACAGTAAAGTATGAACCTGAGGAATCAGGAGGAAATATAATGAAAACTGATGTTGTTTACACATTGGTACAGACTATAATTTTACATTTTATAGGAACTGTATCCAATAGTGAAGAATATCAAAGATATTTAATCCAAAATATTAAGTGTTTATCTTTAGCACACATTAGATGGTATAAGGATGTGTTCTTAGCAAAGATAATGTTAAGAGCAGATGCTAATTCAGTTTATTGGAAAACTAAATTTTTAGATGGATTGCCTAGCTTATTTGCTGAAAGGGTAAGACAAGCTTTAAAAGGGAATAATGAGGTAGTGGATTATGAATCTTATTCTTATAGACAGATAAATGCTACAATAGTCCAGGAAAGTTTAAAACTTTATAACGATTTAAAATTACAAAAGCAAATAAAAAAGAAAAACTTAACAAGTAGAAAAGAATTAGAACAGTTTTGTGATCAATTTGCTGTGGATATACCTAAGATTCATTATCCATCAAAATCTCATAAAAGGGATAATTATGAAAAGAAACATGTTTCTAAGAAACATAAAAAACATAAACATAGAAGTAAATCCTCTTTTAAACCAGATAATTATAAGGATAAATATTATAAGAAGTCTCATAAGAAGCAGGATAAAGAAACAAATACTTATAAAAAGAGTAGTAAAAGAAAAGCTAAGTGTTATAAATGTGGACGTATGGGACACTATTCTAATAGATGTAAGATGAAAGACAAGATTAATAATCTTGATTTAGAAGAAGGATTAAAATCTAAACTAATGAAATTACTTATTAATAGTAGTTCATCTGAATCTGATTCTGAACCAGAATTATTTTCTGATGATGAAATTAATGATTTAGAAGATTATAGTTCTTCTACTAATACCGTTAGTGATGATAATAATTGTAAAGAAGATTGCAATAATCAATGTTGCTCTTTGGATTATTTGAAAGCATTAGAAAAGGTTAATGACCTTAGTATAAATGTATTAACGGACAATCAGAAAAACATATTAGGTTTAATTGATCAAATATCTGATCCTTTATTAAAAAAAGACTTTTATTGATTCTTGTATGGAATCTTGCAAATCTAGAGAAACTAGTAAAGAATCTAGATTAGAAGATAATAAAGGATATTCCTTAAATGAAGTATTAAAAAGAATAGAAAGTAGTAAAATTTTTAGACCTACGAATATAAATGATTTAAAGGCTGAGATAAATAATCTCAAAGGAGAAATTAAAATTCTTAAAGAAAAACAGTCTATTACTGATTTACAATTAGAAAACATATATGATAGATTAAATAAAAATAAAGGAAAAGAAATAGAGTATATTCCTATGATAGATAAAGAAAAACTTTCTATTGAACCCACTAAAGAATCATTAAATGATTTGTTAGTAATTAACCATACCCCTTATCAGAAATGGTTTATTAGAATTGATCTAGTTATTCATAATGAATTTGTTATAGAAAATGCTATTGCTTTGATAGACAGTTGTGCAGATATGAACTGTATTCAGGAAGGATTAGTTCCCACTCAATATTTTGAGAAAACAATACAGAATCTTTCAAATGCTAGTGGAAGAAGAATGAATATTAAATATAAATTGAATAATGTTCAAATTTGCAATCAAAGTATTTGTATTCCTACTTCTTTCTTATTATTGAAAGATCTTTTGAACTAGGAAATAATATTGGGAATACCTTTTTTATCAAGGATTATGCCTATAGACAAAGTTGATTCTACAGGAATATATACAACTATACAGAATCAACCTATTTCCTTTAATTTTATAACTCTACCTAGATATAAGCTTCTAAATGAGCTTAATAATGGAATTATTCTAAAATAATTCCCGACCACGTAAGCAAACAACTCAAAAGGAAGATTCTGTAAGCAAACAACTCAAAAGGAAGAAAAGTGAACGAAAATAATTTTACAATATCTTGTCATTACATCAGAGTACAACAATTTAAATCCCTCCCGTGGGACCATGCTCTCCATGAGCTATCAATACACAACAAATGTGATAACCCATGGACAATGCCCACTCAGGGCTAGAAGAATAATTATAATTTTCCAAAAGTATACTTCGATAAATTCTACAACATAAACTACCCAACTAGAATCCACATGCCTCACGATTCAGGATAACCCTTGGTACCTGAAATTTGTTTTAGTAAAGGTGAGTTACCTTGACAAGATTTAACAATGGACTTGATATCTCAAGCCAAAAACATGATGCATAACTATACAATGAAAACATAATGCAATAAAGTATATTTTCATTCATATCAAAATATATGTTTTGATTTCAATCCATGATTTCGCAAATCATCCACGTTTATCACATTTTTAGCTTTTCACAAAAGCACTCATCATTTCACATTCCCTTATTTCTCAAATTTTGGCTTTTCTCAAAAAGCAAAACCCTCATCATTTAGAATGACACACCTAGGACCATATGCCTAACCAAGCTCATTATGCGCCAAGCACATGAGACAACATCCGAACCACTCCTCAAGCTTTCATCGTAAGCCTTAACATCTCTATCGTTTGTCAACTTCCCGGACTTTCACCGTAGGCCTTGACATGCCTTCCGTGTATACAATTGCCATCAAGGACTTTAGCCGCCAACTTTTCGGACTTTCACCGAAGGGGAGGCATTCCCTACCGTCACGTAGTTACCATCTAGGACTTTAACAACCAACTTTCCGGACTTTCACCGAAGGGGAGGTATTCCCTACCGTCACGTAGTTGCCATCTAGGACTTTTAACCTCGGTTTAATCTAAGCCATCTTATTTCGGTATATCCTAGCATGTCATTCTCAAAACCATTTCCAAATTTACAAGTCCAATTCAGCAACAAATGTCACATATTAGGTCAACCGAAGTTGACAACCTAAGGCGAGGTTAGGTCGTCCTAAGTTGACGACCTAAGTTTAATCAGAAAGATGTGCTGACATCCTAAAGTGAAGTTAGGTCGTCCTAAGTTGACAACCTAAGTTTGAAGTTAGGTCGACCTAAGTTTGATCAGAAGGTTTTGCTGACATCCTAAAGTAAAGTTAGGTCGTCCTAAGTTGACAACCTAAGTTTGAAGTTAGGTCGACCTAAGTTGAAGTTAGGTCGACCTAAGTTTGATCAGAAGGTTTTGCTGACATCCTAAAGTAAAGTTAGGTCGTCCTAAGTTGACAACCTAAGTTTGAAGTTAGGTCGACCTAAGTTGAAGTTAGGTCGACCTAAGTTTGATCAGAAGGTTTTGCTGACATCCTAAGTTAAGATAGGTCGACCTAAGTTGTCATCCTAAGTTCCTGGTTTCAATCCTGTGTGTTAAAATTCTAGATTTTCAACACTTCATATTTTCATCTTACACCAATCTTTCCATTTCAAGTTCAATACTCAATTTAATGCCTCAATAGACTACATATAAGCCATTAATAATAATCCAAAGTAAAACCCCACACAAAAAAACTATTCACAATTTCTATTATAAATCAAGTGTTTTCATTTTATGTTCAATATTGAAATAATGTCTCAATAGACTTTACATAAGCTATTAACAACAAACCAATATCAAACCCCACAAGATAACCCCCTTTACCTCTATTCCAAGCAAGAACAAGCTTCCCAACAATGGTGATGCCCAAAATTCGAATTGCTCCGATCCCAAATTTTATTGGCTCAAATCGAATGTAGATAATCTTGCTAAAGAAATATCACTCAAACCTCACCTTAAATCACCTAGATCTAAGCTTGAAGATCAAAACCCTCTTTTGGTCCAAACCTAGAAAGAGAGAAAAAGAAAAGAAGAATTTTAAACAAATAAAAGATTGGGAGCATTATTTGTGTTAGGTCAAAATAAGATAAAATGACATAAATGCCCTCCTTGAGCCTTGGGCTTTGTTTGGCCCAAGCAACAATCACAAGTCTTGGGTCCAATTCATTTGGCACACTCTCTCACTCCTCTACTTTCAAGCCCAAGTAAAATTTAACTTTGGATCCAAATTAAATTCAATCTCACACAAACCCAATTACAATTTTATTTTAGCTCAATTTAAACCACAAGTGACCCAATTTAATTAATTTGGGTCCAACTATTGCCAACCCAATATTTATTTTCTAATATAAATATGCTTATATACATACATACGCATATGTATATATATACATGACATCACCCGTGTGTCCTAATTACGTCATCTTCAAAAAAAAAAAATTTGAACCCTTACATCATGGGGTTTTGATCTGACTACAGCTAAAGTAGTTAAGATGGGAGATAATTCCTATAATTATACTTATTGGGATTATCAATTTGGATTTCACCAGGTGTTCTTATACCAGAACCCTAAAAATAAGCACACATGGTTTATTAAACTATGTCCCCAGATTATGAAAACTGGAGGAATTCCTCCTATATGGTTTTATGAATGGTGGACTATATATGGTCCTGAAATGGATATTTTACCATCCAATATTATTGAAGCTTATCATCAAGGGGAAAAATGGCATCCTCTTATAAGAGGAAAATATAATCTTCCTAATAATCATAATATGATTATTTTCTTTATTGAATATGGAATTCCATGGATATTAAAATGGAACTTCTGTATTCAGAAGGATAATACTGAAAATATATTTTCTCTAAAAAGGAAATTTTGGGTCAGATGGTGGAATAATTTCCCCAAAAAGGATATCGAGGATTTATTCAAACAAATTAATCAGGATGCTGATAATCACTTCTCCCAATATCAAGTAGGTAAAGAGAAAATATCTACTTTCCTAAGTAAATCATCTATAAATCCTTTTGATTTACTTAAGGAGCAAATTAAATCTGCTAATCTAAAAATATCTGAGTATGAATTAATGAAGAAGTGCATGTTTTTCTGCAAAGATCAATTTTCTTCAAATTTCTGCAAGGATGACTCATTTATGGGGTCAGGATTAGTTAAAGATGATACTGAAGAGACTATATTAGCAGGAGAGTCTCAAGACCCAGATGATGATCTGGAAAATACTGAGGACAAAGAATATCATGAGCTGGCAACATTCTGGCATTCTCTAAAAGATGATAGAAGGGGCCGTCCAAAGAAATAAGCATAACCAATCAGGAGGAGCTTATCAGATTTTCCTTATCCCTTAAGCACTATTTGCTTTTAAAAGGATCTTTAGTGTTTTGTTTGTTTTTGTCGGCAGTATAATGCCAATGTTATTTTCTTTTTCACTTTTGTAAAAGAGTGAATCCCGTGACGATGGAGCCCAACGAGCACCCAGCGAGATTCCTTCTTCATCTATATAAAGGGAGCCTTTCCCATATATATATATATTGTAATGTTTGCTAAATTATTTTTGG
>BRYF01000027.1:13641086-13643586 GCA_030159135.1 Actinidia polygama | reverse complement strand
TGTTTAAATGTTTTCTTTCTGATTCAAGTGATCTGATGATTTTTTGAGTTGAATCAAACCCAATATCAAACAAGAGGGTATTAGGTGAAATCAAATGGCATTGGAGGGGGTGAATTGGAGGGGGTGAGAGGGAGATAAGTAACGATGTGGGACGAAGAGAAAGGTGGACGAGGAGAGTTCGGTGGAGTATTAATGGTTGTGGATTAAATTAGGGAAACTAATTTCATTGTCCACTAGTGAGGGCTCAATTATAATCGGGATAAAACTTCGTATGCACTGACTCAATTCAAGATAAGACATTTGAAACGAGAATTCCTTCGAGTCTCTGATCTAGACCACCATATCCTGAAATTGATTTGGAGAGAGAACGAGAATTCCTTCGAGTCTCTGATCTAGAACACCATATCCTGAGATTGATTTGGAGAGAGAACGGAGACCGAAATTCTGGATAGAGGATCTGAGGCCTATGTTTTACTTGTCTTTAGTAATACCCATAAAATACAAGATGTTGCAGTGAATATTGTGAAATATTGAAGCATATGTTTGTGGTTTATTGGAATGCTTCTATAGGAGAAGTAGAATTTGTTTCCATGAAATATGGTTTGGTTCAAAATTCTTAAATTGACAGAAGACTCAAAGCCACACCAACTTTGTATTTGGTAGAAATTACTCTAGAAAAAAAAAGTGTATTTTTTTCGATTATACTTTATTTTTTGTATTTATGGGTAGTGCTATGGGTACAACCATATAGCACTCCAAATGCACACCACATGAGGTGTTGCATTTGGATTGGCTGGGTGTGGGGTCCATCTTGTCCTTTCACCTCACACCCAACCAATCCAAATGCAACACCTCATGTGGTGTGCATTTAGGATGCTATATGGTTGTACCCATAGCATTTTCCAAATAAAAATGTACCTACGCTTTACGGTCTCTGCCATTCACTATATGTGCGCTAGTACAATTCTGTTGCAGCACGGGCATTTAGCCTTAGATTCTGCTATCGTTGGGAGCAGTAGAATGTGGTTTACACCCGTCTTCCACACCTCTCTCTCTCTCTCTCAACCGACACCTGCTTGCCGAAAGGACAGCTTGTGTGGTTTGAATTGTATCGTGCAGTCGCGTTTTTTTAGTTTTATTTTAATAATTTAAATTATTCATTAATACTGTTAAAAATTACGTTTGATAAAATATAAATTGATATTTATTTTGTACTATTTTAAAATTTAATAAATGAGTATGATACACAAAATTATTTACCTTGTTATAAATTGATATTAATTACCATTGATCGATCAACTTAGTTTCTTAAAATGTTGTAATTATTGACAATCTCTACTATGAACAATTTGATTTATTAAAATAATTTTAAAATGCTTAAAGTATATAGGTGCAATCCAAAATTAAACTTGAAAGAAGCCCGATCCCACCAAAATGGCCTTGCTTTTGTTAAAGATCTTTGTTTGGTTGAGTTTTAGAAACAATTTTGCAGAATAATTTCTAAAATATTTATTTAGTTGAAAGTTTCCCGAACTTTTTTAGGAAATAACACATTTTTAAGAAAATATAATAAATCATTTTTGCTAATAAATAAATAATATATAAAAAACAACAATTTTTTTTTTATTTTTGTTTTCAATAAGAGGTTTTGAATTGAAATATTAATTCTGAAAAGCTCCACCAAACATTCGTTAGCCTCGTGAGCTCTTAATAAAGCGACAACTGACCAAGTAAAGCAAAGTGAAAAAAAAAGGTTAAAAAGAAAAAGAAAGATATCTATTTACAAAGACGAAAGAATCAAGAAGGCCCCAGTAAAAAAGAAGAAAAAGAAAACGTGAAGGCGAGATGACTTTAAGTTCTGATTTACATAAAATGACAAACAGAAATTGGACTAATTCTCCATAGCTCTTGGGCCAAATTAGGAAAATAAGAAATTTCAAAGACCGAATTAAGAAAATTCTAAATTCTGTCCATGCAAAACCTCCCCAATCAACGGTTTAGATAAAGTTTTTTTTCATATGGTTTGGGATTTTGATGAGTTTGAACAATTCATGAATTGCAACCGCAGGTTGAATTTCACGGGTTCACAACAAAAATCTGAAAACGACTGGAATCTTGACCCACCACGTATTGAAAAAGTTTTTGTCAGTTTTTTTGGATATCCTCTGTTTCTAGAACCCATTTTCTGCTACTAATTTTTTCACATCAAACGAATCAGCAAGGCGGAATTTGGGATATTGATTATTTTTTATATTTTTAGTTTTCAAGTTTTTTTATTTTTGATGATTTTTTTTTGGTATTTGATCAAAAATTTATAATTTTTTTAACTCCTCTAGACGAGAAGAGTCAAAAAATATAATTTTTTTTAATTAATTTAGAAAAAAACACTAAAGACGAAAAAAAATTTTTTTTATCACCCAAAAAATTTGAATTCTGAATTTTGATCAAAATTCACTAGACGAAAAAACTTGAAAACTAAGGAAAAAAAAATCATAAAAAA
>BRYF01000027.1:13488586-13491086 GCA_030159135.1 Actinidia polygama | reverse complement strand
CAAAAGGCATTACTAAAAACTCGTAATGGCCATGATGAGTTCTGAATGCAGTCTTGTGGATGTCCCATGCCTTTACTAAAATTTAGTGGTAACTTGATCTCAAATCTAGTTTAGAAATCACCACTGCACCCTTCAGTTCAACTAACAATTCATTGATTGTAGGAATTAGAAATTTATCCTTGATGGTGATGGCATTTAGTTCTCTGTAATTAATACAAAATCTCTAAGATTCATCCCTTTTTTTAACAAGAGAACAAGTAATGAAAAAGAACTCTAACTAGGCTTGATAATTCCCTGCTGCAACATTTCTTGAACCAATTTTTCGATTTTTGATTTCTGAAAATAGGGGTATCTATATGGTTTGACATTAATAGGAACAACCTTTGGTTTAAGGTGAATTTGATGGTCAATATCTTTGAATGGAGGTAGAGAGGTAGGTGTTTCAAAAATGTCTGCATATTTTTGCAACAGAGGTTGGACACAAGCTAGTATATCACTGTATTTATTTTCAGGTAAAATAGCTTTAAGGTGAAACAATACTTTGACTTTTTGTAAGCTTCATAAGTTTCTTACCAATTAAAAATTCATCACTAATTTGAGGTTCTCCTATCAGATGTACTGCCTTGTCATACCATTGAAAATTCATTGTGAACAACTTGTAATTAGTGAACATATGTCCAAAAGTTCATAACCAATACTACATTAGCTCCTTGGATAGGAAAGATGAACACATACATACAAAATATATGTCCTTACATACATAATTTCACTTTAACATAGCTACTATCACAAATCAAAAAGTATCCATTACCAATGTAAACTCTGAATTGTTTGGAAGGTGTAATAGATAATCCCAAATGATGAACTACCCTTTCTTGTATGAAATTGTGTGTGCTCCCACTATCTATTAGAATGTGGACATAGTGATTGCTAATTCTATCTTTAACCCTTATAGCTTTTGGACTTATTTGTCTAGTGAAGGCATGTATACTAACTTCAGGAAAAGCAGTAATATTGGAATTAGTAGTATCAACAACTATCTCTAATTCTTGCATCAAATTCTTGTTTTTCATCTTCACTAATAAATAAAAAAAATTTGCTTTACACTTATGGCCAGATGCATATTTCTCATCACAATTGTAACATAAACCTTTTGTTTTCCTAATCTTGAATTCTTCCGGACTCAATCTTTTAACAGGTCGAGATGGAGTCTTTGAAAAGTAATAGGTGTAAAAGATTCAGATGAAGGTCGCTTCTAAGAAGACTTAAAATATTATTTCAATTCATTGAATTTATCTTCTTGTAATCTTGCTAAAGCCATAGCATGAAACAATGATTGAGGCTGTGCTACCAGCAATTCATGTTTAGTTTCAGACTTCAAACCAGATATAAAAAAACTGATTAACGACTATTCAGATAAACCATGTACCTTTGTAGAAATATCTTTAAATTGTGTTTGATAATTTGCTATAGACGTAGTTTGCTGCAATTTGTATAACGTACTTCTATGGTCTTCATACATAGAAAGATCAAATCTGAGATTAAGGGCATGCAAGAACCCTTTTCATAATTTTATGAAACCATTAGAATGCATCCATTTAAACCAGCTCAAAGTGGGACCTTCCAAACGAAAATAAAAAATCATAATCCCCTGATCATCAGGAGTGTTATAAAATTGAAAAAATTATTTAATTTTGAATACTCAACCAGAAACATCTGTTCCATCAAAATGAGGTACATAAATCTTCATGGATTGATGTTGATAATTGTTGGTGTTAGAAGTATTCACTGTTGGTTGTATATCTCTGTACACCTTACAAGATCACTTATTTACTCCATTCTTTGATCAACAACCTGAATGAATCTTGTAATTGTGTTTTTGAGATCACGAATTTGAGTTTTAGTTTCCTTCTTAAATTCATTGAGACTCTTGATAGCATCATCAATCTTTGCATATCTGGTTCCTTCAGCCATTACAGAAAAGAACGAAAGCACCAATGTTAAGAACAAAGTTTCCCTCTAGCGACTTTGATCAAAACAAAACTAATATTCTCTTTCCGAGCTAGAGATAGGCTCCTCAAGAAATAATAAAGAAATCTGAATTTTTCATATCCTTAATGAGTAATTACAAAGGTATTTATACAACTAGTTTTTGTAGTTACGTTCTTAATTAGTTATTTCAAGAAACGAATAACCACTAACTTCTTTCTAACTAACTCAGTTGCAACTTTCAACAGAATGTTATCGATCTACTAACAATCTAGCTATTTTTTCTTTAACAAACTAACTATTTTGCTGACGCTTTATTAGTACCATTTCATTCATCTTTACATGATAAAATCCTTCATCCATATTGGTCTTTTTCTAATTCTTGTTAATTTGCCAACGACTTCTTCCTCAGACTTTTTCTCTGCCTCATCTTCATCTACTTTGATAATCTCTTCTTCTATTACATCTATAACACACTCTCTCTCTCTCTCTAATCTATAACATAGCTTTC
>BRYF01000027.1:13423586-13426086 GCA_030159135.1 Actinidia polygama | reverse complement strand
CTCTATGCAAACAATGCTCATGTGTTTAGCGAGTGATATTTTTATGACTCAATGGCATTCATAATAGCAAGTTATTAACCTAGCAATATGATTTCAACCATCAAAATTATATTTTATCTACACAACTAGCTAACAAAGAAACCATAAATATCCAAAAATAAACATCAACTAAAACATGTTCAAAAATAAACAACACCAAGAACATAACCTACTAATTGAAACACTAATCAAAACACTCTAATGCTTCTCCCCCTTTGGGGAATCATCAATAAGGAGGATCGTGATAATAAGGATGGTAAGGCGCTTCACCCGGTGCAAATAGTGGAGGAGGAGGATGTTGTGGAGGGATTTGATTCCATAACCCCTCCAAATCAGTGTGGATAGAATTAAAATGTTGTTCATGGTCTTCTTTCATGGTTTCGCATAGATTTCAAATCTTTTCAACCCTTGAACCTTGCTCCACATAAAAATTTATAAGTCTTTCCAAGTCGTGTTGTATCCCATGATAAGCGCTTCCAAGACAACCTAAGTATTCTTCATGTCTTTTTTGATTTTGAATGATTTCGGCTTGTTGTTGCTTGATTTCTCTTATAGATGCTTGTAATTCTATGGCCCAAGACAATGTTCTCCCTTGAGATGAGGTTCCTTCATGAGAAGGATGAGCTCTTTGTATTGGAGGGTCCTCTTCCATGGCAAAATCTACATGTGGTGGCCCTTCGTCATGGATATTTTCCTCATCCCGCCATGGGAGTTGAGGAAGATCAAGGTTTGGGTCTACGTGTGGGGGAACCTCTTGATTTTCATCCTCATTCATGGCATGAACCACTTTAAAATCATGAAGATTTTCATATTCCCTTTCTACTTCCTCTTCACTAGAGTCAAATTCTATGCCTTGCTTAATAGTGTTCATAACAAACTCTTTGCTTATCCCTTGATTTCGTATACCCTCTAGATTGACATTAAAATGATAAAATATCTTAGTGAGAAGAGCACCACATGGAAGAGTTCGAGTGTTGTGATTTCTAATATCAGTCATTTCTTTAAGAATGATGTAGTTGAGATTTAATGGCTCGTCCATCGCGTCTTTATAAATGATAAACGCATCCATGGTGGTCACTTGATTAAAGTGTCCCGCTTTAGGGATAATATTGTGTGCAATATATCTATGAAAAGGCCTAAACTCCTTCAAGTGGATCGTGTCCATGACTTTTATCATATTTACCCCAACAATAATATCATACATGGCTCTCTTACTTATGTATCTTTTAAGTTGCGATTGATGCTAATAAAAATGAATTCTCCCTCGTTGGCAATCCCGGTGATTTTAGATAATTTTGTGGGAGTGAATACTATAGTTTTGCCCCTAACTTTAGAGTCAATCATATATTCAGCATTGTCTAAGGCCCCTATTTCCAAGTTGCAGTAAAAAAACCTTACCAATTTCGAGTAAACGTACATGGGTAGGGGTCAAAAGCCATCCCATCCGAGTGCACTCATTGGAGCTAGCATCCTTCGATAGTATTTGGTAGGGAAATTTCTTTCAAACTTGCGCCCCGTAATGATGTGCCGTTCTTTGAACTCAGGAACCAACTCTTTTTGAATCTCTAAGGTTTTGAAATTCTTTGGCCTTGGAACCAAGTGAGGTTCATTAGGAGCGGGTGGTTCATCACCCCTAAGGTCATTTGAAGCATGCTTGGTTCCCACCATGGCTTTAAGGAAAAGAGAATCTAAAAATTTCAAGATCTAGAGTTTGAGATTTTATAGAGATTTCAACTATTATGAGTAATAGCCCTCTATATAGGACAACCTTAGTAATTAAGACTTCTAGGCTCCTTAGGAAATGTACCTCATAAGAAGATAACTCTTAATCTTAGGGATTTGAAGAGTTCTTAAAACTCCCGATCCTTCAACTTCGCAACTGTTGTAGATCTAGGAAGTTCGGTCGCACAAACTTGGGTTTCGGCTAATGGATCTGAAGGCTAAGGATGACCGAATTTTCTAGAATATTAATGATTTGAGCTAAGAATTGAAGAACCTTAATTTCTGTGTCTCTTCGAAGGCGAGTCTCTATTTTTAGAGAAGTAAAGAATAGGAAGGGATAGATGTAGAAAAAGAAGCATTTTTAATAAGTTTTGAAGTTATTATTTAATGCATATCTATTAAAATCCGTGACCCTTAAGTTTCTAAACATGCAGTACTTTTGGTCGCCAACTTCGCGCAATTGAAGTTGGTTTCTTCTCGACCGAAATTCCTATAGTTCAATAAAACTGTAGAGATTGGGCAGTAGTTTCATTTTTATCCCAGATTTAGTTTTTTTCCTATTTTTCGTACTTTTACAAGTCACACATACCACCTAACATGATTTAATTATGACTCTCTTGATAAAGGATTCGGGTGTCAGGATTTTACATTTGGATGTACATATTTATCACAAAAGAAATAAAACAAGCAACATCATATAGGCACTTAGACATTTTTGATTCACATATGTTTTGTTGGA
>BRYF01000027.1:13376086-13383586 GCA_030159135.1 Actinidia polygama | reverse complement strand
GACAGGAAGAGCAGTCTAGCAGCGGGAATGTCATTTTTTGTCTCGAAAGTTGAAATGTCGCGAGATCTTCACCATTGATGGGAGTAGATCTTGGCCCTTCGAGGACCCTATAAATAGGGGAACCCCCCCATCCATTTACGTTCTCCATTCTCGCTGTCGAACTGCTACTTCTACTCCGACGTACAGCTCGCCACTTCTTCCATTTTCTCTGTAAGTATTCAATAATGTCCTTGCCTTTAATTTTGTAATCCTTAGTGCATGTCCATTAGGATCGACTTAGGAGATGAAACTTTAAAAAATTCTTTACCTTCCTTGGTATCCGACCGTTTAGGAGGGAAATCCTATATGACTGACGACGTAAACCAGTCCCCTTCCTCGCCCCTTGAAGGTTCCCCTCACGGCAACTCATCTGTCTGTAGGGAAGGCACTGAGATGGACATCTTACCCTTTACCAAAGAGGTCAATATCATGACCCAAGGTGACCTAGATAAGCTTAGGGAAAAGTACTATTTTCCCTTCGGGGTCCAAACCAAGATTCTTATAGAGGGCGAGATGATATTGTCTATCCAATTGGTTTAAGGTTCCCAATTCACCCTATTATTAGGAGGATTTTGAACTATTATAAAATCTACCCTGCCCAACTTTCCCCCAATGCATGGCGATGTGTCGTTTGCTCGTTGGTGATATGGTGATACTATAAATGTCATATATCCTATGACCAGTTTAGGTGCATGTACTCTCTTAACTCGTGGTCAGATTCGGGGTGGTTTTACTTCAAGGTGAGGCTCGACAAGAATCTGCTCAGAGGGTCACCAAGCAACGTGAAAGGGTGAAAGAAGAGGTTCTTCTTTGTCCCAAGAGACGAATGGGAGTTTTTTCGGAGTATGCCTTCGAACGAAGGAATCCCGCAGGCTCCTAGATCTTGGGGTGTGCCAGGTAAATCCCTCCCCCTTGTGTTATTTTATTTTAAAGCATTTTAGTTTACCTTTTTGATATTAATGATTGTTTCAGAGAAACGCTGCAACAAGCTGCCCACCTTGTCCGAGATCTAGTTAAAAGGACAGTAGAGGTCCTTGAGAAGATAGAATCGGAGGCAATTTTAAGGTCTCGAAGGTCCTATCTTCCAAGACTTTCTGGAGGTACTTCGCCCGTGGTCGCATGGAGATATCATCTAGTGGCGGGCAGAATACTCAGTATGAAGGAGGCAAAAATACTACTTTGGGCGATAAGGGTGAGTCATGTCCCTCTCGAGGCGACCTCCAGCTTGATAGTTCTTTTCGAAGTGACTTAGTAGAATGCCTAGGAGTTATTAGGGGGGATATAGGGAGAATAGCTAGGAAGGCTTTTCTTGACATCCTTGACCTAACTTTGCTTAGGTAGTTGGGGAGAATAGTTAGAGATTCCCTTTTGGATTTTCTACCAAGGGACCCCTTATTGGGTAGTCCGAGAGCCAACTCGGACTCTAAGTCAGAGTCTGGATCAGACTCAGGGCTACCCCTTGAGCTTAGATTGAATGGTATTTTCTTTTTAATCTTTCCCAAGTATTTTATTTCGTTCCAACACCTAATGTTTTTTTTTACTTTGTAGCTATGTCGTCGCGAATCAGCCTAGCCACGCTCACCAAGAAGGCCGGGGAGAAGAAGGTAGCTACCAAGGATGGGAACTCGGTGGCGACGATTACCCATCCTTGAAGGGGATCATTATTCAAGAGAAGCGGCCTCAAAAAGATGATCATGACGCGTTGCCCAATAAGAAGGGTGAAGTTGGCAATTCCAAGGGCAATGAAGTCATGTCACCACCCCTACCCAAGAAGGCCAAGTCCATTAGGGGGCGAACACTGTGGCTCGGCAACCGTTGGCGCCAAGGGAGGGTCCGTCCACCTCGTCGGGCCGAAGTTTAGGTCCCGGGGCTTCGATGATGTCAAAGGCCCCTGTGGTGCAAAACATATTGAACAAAGTGATCCTTCTCGTCGATAAGGAGAAGGTAAGTCAGTTCAGTACAAACGAATTGCTCACAAAGTTTTTCCATGCCCTTAGCTAGGTACTTGGTGGTTTACCTTTGGCTTCATTTTTGTAGTTCTTGTTTTTGGCACTCACGTAGGCTTGTTTGTAACAGGCAGTCGTGCTTGTTTCTGCCCTCGTCTTTCAGAGCTAAGACCATCAGAACGATTACAACTTCCAGCTCGCCCATGCTGATTTGGCCGAGCTCAAAATAGTTAAAGATCAAAATCTAACTTTTAAGGCGGAGAACCAAGTGGCCGATCTGGGCGAACATGCAATGAAGACCGAGGCCGAGCTGAAGGATAAATCTGAAGCCATGGCACAGATGGAGGCTGAGGTGGCCATGCTTACGGGAAAACTGGCTTGGGCTAACAAGCTCACCATTGACGAGTTCAATCTTTGAACAATTTCAAGAACACGGTTACAAATTCCGCTGCCATGTATTTCACAGAGGGTTTTGAATTTTGCAAGAGGCAGCTTGCTTGCCATCACCCCGACCTTGGCATAGACTTGGCGAGCATGGAGATGGATACTGACTTGGCCGAGGAGGAGGAAGTGGCTATGGTTGGCGAGAAGGGAAAGGAGAAAGAGGACGATGTCAGCCCTACTCCTTGACTTTTTGTAATGGTGACCCTTTGAATGAATGACAATTACTTCATGCCTCCAATTTTCATCTTGCACTTATCTTTCCTCGTTTCTGACTCGTAATGGCAATCTCGAATATAATTTAAGAAATCGGCGAAATAAACTTGGCAAATCTTTTTGGCAAACATAATTGCTTGGACGAATATGTTCTTCGAACTCCTTCATGGTGATCAAATAATTAGGCGATATTGATCAAATAACTTGATGAAATGATTAGTCAGGCGATCCATAAGTAGCAATTGAGATGTCTTCACTGTTTGATTCCTCAATGAATGGGCGATATTGACTATGGCGATGTGCACAATGGTGATCAACATGGCGACATTCACAATGGTGATCAAGACGCCTTATCATATCGTAATGAATGAGCATTCTTGATATGGCGAAATCCAAAATGGCAATTAAGATGCCATATTATATCGTAATGAATGGGCGTTCTTGACATGGCAAAATAAAATATGCACTTGGCAAAGTAGCATAGCGAATAATGATAAATAATGAAATTTTATTCTCAATTGGCGATCATTACAAAAAATCTCGGGAGTATATATGGAGACAAAGTTCAGGCAATCTACTTATCATGGCGACCAAGAGATTCGCTAGTAATATTTCTTCAGGTGCTCGGCGTTCCAAGGTTGAGGGAGTGTTTTCCCATTCATATCTTCCAACCAACAAGTCCCTAGCCTGGATACCTTGACAACTTTGTAAGGGCCCTCCCATGTAGGACCGATCTTTCTAGCGTTTGGTTCCTTTGTAGACAAGGTAACTTTTCTTATGGCTAGGTGCCCAGCAGAAAAGACCTGCATTTACCCTCTAGTTATAGTATTTGGCGACCTGGTATTTGTAAGTTGCTTGGCGTACTTCAGTCCTCTCCCTCCTTTCATCAAGGAGATCAAGGTTGATCTTCAGCTTAGCTTCATTGTTCTCTTTGTTGAAATTTAAGGTCCTGGAGCTTGGCATTCTGATCTTAATAGGTATAACTGATTTTGTTCCATAGACCATTGAGTATGATGTCTCGCCTGTAGGGATCCAGCTCGTTGTATGGTACACCCAGAGTATGCGCGGTAAGTCTTCTATGCATTTGATTTTGGACTTATCTAATCTTGTCTTCAGATTCCTCAAAATGGTCATGTTGGTAATTTCCACTTGGCTATTAGCTTGGGGATGACCTAGAAAGGAGAAATGATGCGAAATGGCGAGGTCCGAGCAAAACTTCCTAAACCCATCATTATCGAATTATCTGGCGTTGTCCGAGATGAGAACCTTGGGAATTCCAAATTGGCACATGATGCTCTTCCATATGAAATTCCTTGTGTTTTTCTTAGTGATCTTGGCAAGAGGCTCTGCCTCTATCCACTTAGTGAAGTAATCGATGGCGACGATCAAGAACTTTCTTTGCAATAGAGCTTGAGGTAGAGGTCCAAGTATATTAACTCTCCATTGGGTGAATGGCCATGGGCTAGTCATTGGCACCATCTCAGTATGAGGGAGGTGACTCATTGGAGCAAACATTTGGCATTTGTCACATTTTCTTGTGTATGTCGCCGTATCATCCTCCATCCAAGGCTAGAAGTAGCCTTGTCAATTGCTTTTCTTATAAGTGATCTTGCTCTTGAATGATTTCCAAAAATGCCTTTATGAATTTCTCTCATCACATAATCCGCTTCATTAGGTCAGAGACACCTTAAGAGAGGACTTGAAAAGGATCTTTAATACAAGATTCCATTGAGAATGCAGAACTTAGCTGATCTGTATTGGATTCGGCGAGCTTGGAGTCTGTTTGATGGTAACACTACAGTCTGGAGATATGCAATAATGTCGTCCATCCACGTCGGTCCAGCGTCTTCTTGATAGACTGATTTGGCAACCTTAATGCTTGGGTCAGCTAAAAATTCTAGAGATATATTCCTATCTGAGATGAAATCAAAGGGTGAGGCGAGGTTAGTAAAAGCATCAGTTTTCTTGTTCACTTCATGGAGATTTGGTGAATTTTGAAATCTCTGATGCATCCTACCATGGCTTTTACCTCGTCCAAGTAGGCCACCATCCTCGTATCCTTGGACTTGGTTTACACCAGTTGGGAATTACTAAAGACGTCAATAGAATCCACACTTAGGTCTGCTGCAACTTTTAGACCGGCGAGAAGAGCTTCATACTCGGCTTCATTATTGGTTGCTTTGAACCCAATTCGTATGGCGTATTCCATTTTCTCGCCTGATAGGGTTTCGAGAACAAGTCCTGCACCACAGCCATGCGGATTGGAAAATCCATCCACAAATAAGATCCATCTAGCGAGATTCTCGTATGAGCTACTTTTGGTTCTAGAGCCACTTCGAGGGGAGTCCACTTCGTGGATTCAGCTATGAAATCATCTAAAGCTTGGGCCTTTATCGCCATTCTTGGCTTGTAATCGATGTGGAATTCGTTCCTCAGCTCGCCTACTGGTGCTCTTGGCGTGCCTCTTTCTGGACGAACTTGAACATCCTCCGGATCCAAATTTGTCGTGGATCACCTGTATATCGTCAGCGGTTGGTCTGTTGTCGCCATATCTCCTTTCTGGCGAGTTAGGGGGTGGGCAATCAACAACATATTTTCCTTAGCTATCCCTTCTTGATAAGGTCGGTTATCTATTCCTTCAGCTGAAAGTAGTCTTCGATGTTAAGCCCGTGATCTCAATGGAACTCACAATACTTATTCTTGTTTCTTTTCCAAGGATCGGTCTTGATTTTGTTAGGCCATTTAACGAACTCTTCGTGCTTGATTTCTGTAAGTACTTAGGAGATTGGAGCCTTAAGAGGAGGTAGCACCAAATTTGGGCAGCGAGGTGGAATGCGAGGATGCCTATCGTTGGCTCGTCGCCTTAGATCCTGATTTGGCCTTTTTCTCCTTGCCTCATCCTCGGAGTATGTCCGCCTGGTGTCTGGTTCATTCCTTTTGTCATCCCTTCCTCGCCGTTTTCGTTTAGCCTCGACAATATATTTGTTAGCTTTGCTTTGGAGAGCTAACAAGGTTTTTGGGATGTTGTTCGACAAGGAATCCAATAGTGGGCCTAGGTAGAGCCCCTCCATCATTGCCATGATCACCACTTTGTCATTGGGATCTTCAACTTCCATTACGGCTTGGTTGAACTATTTCACATAGTCTTTCAAGCCTTTTGCTTCCTTCTGGTGAAGAGGTGGGAGGCGTTCTTCTGCTTGACTCTACAACTCATGAAGTTGGCAACAAAGAGCCGGCTAAGGTCGCCAGATGAGTCAATGGTACCAGGAGGTAGCTTTCTGAACCATGATCTTGCCGACCCCTTCAAAGTGGTAGAAAAAACTTTGTACATCACCTCGTTCGAACAACCTTGGAGTGACATCAAACTCTTGTATGAATCCAGATGGTCAATAGGATATGTTTTTCCCTCGTAGACTCCGAGCTAGGTACGTAGTTTGAACCTAGAGGAAACCTTGGCTCTCATCACCCTCTCTGTGAATGGTGGCTCGGTCTACTTGATCAAGGTATCCACTATCACTAGAGCGCCTACCTCGATATTAATGGCGTCGAGGCAGGCATCTAGATCTCTAATCTTTTGAGAAGTGGAACTATCTCTGCGCCTGGGCGCCTGGTTATCCCGGTGAGGTGACCTACCTGTTTGCCTGACCTCTTCGCACTCCACCTCAGGGGCTCGTCCAAATGATCAAGATTTTGACAAAGATGAACTTCTTTCATGTCGGGGAGGGCTTGGTGATCGATGTCGCCCCTTTCGTGCTCGTCCAGTACTAAGGTTGTTTTGGGAGTGGTCGTCGCCTGAGCGATGAGAGAGGTGAGCGTTCAATATCAATAACAGGAGGTGCGGCTGAAGGTGGGGGATTGGTCGCGACAAGGAGCTGTATTAAGCGGGCGTTATTCTCGTTCATGACTTTCTTCTATTTTGCCATACCGTGTATCTCTCGGTGAGGGCATTCTAGATCTAGAGCTTGGTTGGTATTGGCCATGGGACAAGCTCTATTAACTAAAGGGCTGCTGGCACTTGGTTTTGGTAGTAAACAGTTGCGCAAGAGCATAGAAAATAGAGAACCAGTCATTCCCACATACGGTACCAAACTGTTGTGGTGGAAAACTGGGGTGAGCAATAGTAAAGTTGCTCCTTGGCTTCAGCACTGGACCTTGGTAAATACTTGGACGACCTACACAGATGGACAAAAGTAAACGGTCGGGGTGAGGCCACTCAAAAACTCTTCGGCGTGCAAATCAGATCAAGGTGACAATAAAGATAGCAGAGCGCTGATAATAAGCTATTGAGCATGTTTTTTTTGTTTACCTCATGATGATGGGGAAGCGGTCTTTATATAGATGGAGAATGAATAGCCGTGTAAGGAAACTGCAGTGTGATCCTCAGACGGCTAAGTATAGAAATGTATACCGAAGGTATCATAGATTTAATGGGGAGATCTGACATTTGGAGGACACCCCATGATTGTAGGTGTCGTGATGGAAAGAATCTCTAGAGGTAGATAGAACCCTTGTGGAGATGGAGTCCGTATGGAGATGGCCTATGATTAGGCAATGGACTTCACCTAGCTAATCTGCGGTGTGGAGACTGACGAGTTTAGATTCATGCTGCTTACTAGTGATGATACGAAAGGCGATCAAGATCATAGTGGCAAAATGGGCGATCGAGATGAAAAACGACTGGCAACATGAGCATTGGCGAGGACGATGTAGTATCCTGGTGAAGTCCCTAACTTGCCGTTGGTTGACGGATATTTTACCCCATATCATTTTCAAAATATGCATGTGTGTTTAGATTCAAAATAGATTTGCACACGTAAACGCTATTTTTAGTTTAATGAGTCATTTATGCCTATTTGTC
>BRYF01000027.1:13358586-13361086 GCA_030159135.1 Actinidia polygama | reverse complement strand
AGTCAACTATCGTATCGTGCCCGTGCCCGTGCCGTGCCCAACTTTGACCGTGTCGTGCCGTGCCGTGCCGTGCCATGCAAGGCCAACTACCGTGCCGTGCCCGTGCCGTGCCACACCATTTTCGTGCCTCGTGCTCGTACCCGTGCCTGCTCAAACCGTGCCGTGCCGGCAAGGCACGCTTGACACCTCTACGCCCCCGCACGTATGGCACACGCGGATTACGTACATAGAAAAACTTGAGAACATACATGGTTGTGCTGTGACTGCCTAAGACTTGAGATTGCGACTGCTCGAGGGAGAGTGCAAGGTTCAAGGCCTGGACAGTATTACGGCGGTGGCTCGGCGGAAGCGGAGGAGGCTGACTAAGAGAATGTGACTTTGATACCAAATTAAAAAACAGAAAAGGTAAAGAAAATATTATATTAAGATATTGAAATATTATTTTTGTAAACAAGAGAAATCTATATATAGGCATAGTAAAAATTTAAATAAGAAAAACTAATAAAATAAAATTTTCATAATTAACCTATGGTCAATATGACTTATTATAAAAGACTAAATGCTAAAAAAAAAATCTAATCTAATTAGGAAAACAAATCTTCTAATTCCAACACTTTTAATAACAACTTATCACATTTCAATTGCACTCAACAATCCATAAAACAGAGTTCTTGTAAATTCCACATGTTTCCTCTTGTAAGTTCTTGAAACAATGCGAGTATTAAACAACTGGACTAGCTCAATTAGACAGAATTCTTGTTCCTTACGAAGATGTCAGTAGTTCAATTCCCCGACTCAGGCTACATCATCGTGACGTAAAAAATTATACATATATGTACAGAACTTGTTATGTTATCTCTGTTTTACATAAAAAAAGTAAGGAGATCGGTGACATTTAGACGACTAAAAAAAGGGGTGAAATGACCAAAAGAACAAATTAAACTCTATACTTTCAATTGCAATAAATCAAACATGTAGTTTTAATTTAGTAATAATTTAATCATCCGTTAGTCTTTATCCACATAGGGCTAACGAAATTAATTAGTTCCCGCCCAAATTGCATTGAAACAAACCGTATAGTTTTTTTTCTTTTTTGAAATCCTAATCGAAATTTTCTCATTCCAAAATGCATAAAAATTAGGTCTCTATAACTAAATACAAAACTCAAACTCTTTAATTTGTCTTGTTAATTAGTTAAATTAAGGCTTTAAAAGGAGTAGTACTATACAAAATCATTTCTATACATTTTGGGTGAGAACCAGTTAGCTTTGTTAACCTTAAGTAGACAGAGATGAACAAATGGTTTTAACTGAATTAAAACTATAGGATTCTGTTTGTTACACTTCAAACTGTAGGGTTTAATTTGTTTCATAGTCAAATCCTGGGATTTTTTTGTAATTTTCCCAAAAAACTAAACATAAAAAGAAAATACAAAAAATAAAACAGATAACTGCCATTGGAAAAGGCAGGGGAAATGCAACGTGATATGTCTGGTATCTGTATTGCAAAGGGAAATTGTAGCCACGAAAATCAGGGTACAAGTAGTACTGCTGACTTCTAATGGTACAACATTGCGCAAATCTAATGAGGTATGGCCCCCACAAAATTGACCAAAGGATTTTGCTTCCATCTGCTTCATCAACTCATTTCATTTTGAAAACTCATCAAGGCCACGAATGTGTTTTCTGTTTACTGCAGCTTCTGTTTTTTTATTCCTTACTGTGTTAAAAATTGTGTCGGAGTGTTTAATTATCACAATTTCGGCTTTTTAGTCATGAGTCAAAAACAACTTTAAAAGGTTGCGAATTTCTTACTTTTGAGAAGCTTCATTTTGATGTTTTTTAAATTTTTACTTTTGAAATTAAGTTTTAATATAAATTCAGTTACAACAAACACACAAAAAAAAACAAATATTCATCTACACTTTCCAAATGTCCAAGGCCAGTGGCAGTGCACTACTACTTGTGCAGGCAATAATTGTAGTTTGGCAATGCCTAGCCTATATCCCATTTTTATGAGCTTATTATTATGTATTTGTCAAACTTAACATTAATACCTTAATTTTCAAGTATCCATGACTACAGGATGAACCTAAGTCTACAGATGAGATAGATAATCCATTATATTATGACCATAGGATTAAAGACGCTAAAAAAATACCTAAAATACGAGCTCCAAGGGTCAATCTGTTGCCCTTTCGTCTCTTCCTACATCTCTACCTTTTATTCTACACTCTACAAATCTCTTAGGGTACCCACAATATTCTATTTATAAGCAAATCGAAGAATCTTAATCCCCATAGAATTACTAAAACTCAACACATATTGAACTTCCAGTGGATTCCGAACTCCACACCCCATCCAAATACATGTAAAAATCAATAATTTTATGGGTGCCGCATAATACATGATACACACTCAATAATTTTATAGTAATAAAAGTTATATAGGTTACAAAAGTTATATTTTAAATGTACATTCATCTCCATGAATATACAGAT
>BRYF01000027.1:13291086-13296086 GCA_030159135.1 Actinidia polygama | reverse complement strand
CTCTTAAGCATACTTGTTAGAGTTTTATAATATAAAAAATAAATAAAATATAAATATTAGATAAAAGATACATTGAATACATATACGAAGAAATACATTTCTACAAAATAGAGAATAAATTATTAAAGAAAATGGACGTATGAAACTTATTTTTCTTTCCATATTTTATTGTCCTTAGTAAAATTTTCTCAACGATTAATTACTATTTTATATTTTTTAAATTTTAACGTTTGCTAAAAATAAAAATATATATATTTTTATCTCCAAATTAAATTATTTTTTTATATTTTTAGACTCTTATTGTCAAAAGCTTAATCAAATAATAAAAAAAATTAAATACAAAAAATTAAAAAATGAGAGAGAAAAAATGTGTGTTTTAATTTTTTTTGTGGGTCCCCTTAAAAAATGATCAATGGATAAAACATATGTCCAACTTTAGGAGTTTTTGTCCATTGGGTTCCACACCTTTTGAGAAAAAGTTAGTGATAGTTTTAGGCGGAAAAAAATAATCTCAGGTGAAATCTCAGCCGTTGAATTCATTCAAATAGATTTCAATCGTAGATAGCGAGAGATAGATTTAAAATTCAAACTAAGTTCTGATTTGTATTATAGATGTATGCCTTCTTATTACAAACTTGAATTAGAAGCATAACCGAAAGAGATCCAAACACCGAAATAAACGAAAACAACAGATAGTTGAAAAAAAATTTATAAAAACAATTCTATAAACTTACAGGAATGTCTAAATTAGATTTAGTGTTTTAAGTCGTTTTAAATCTATCACTTGGTACTCACAGAATATAACGTACGACTCTCAAGATACAACAATTTCGATTTTCATGTAGTTATATGCCAAATTAAAAAATCATAACGAATTGTTTTCTCTCTCAAATATATACTAAGATGTTGAATGATGTTGTGCAATTTCAATACTCTATGTTTCAATCTATATATGAAATAAATTGATTGTGGGATTAAATAGAAGTTATCACACCTCTTAGAATTGTTATGGTCTTTCTGAGTGGTCACACCTTTTAAAAGAGGTATGATATCTTTATGGGTGATCACATGTCTTAAAAAAATATAGCCTTTCTGGGAAATAGTTACGGCCCAGAAGACACTCATTAGCCCAAAAGATACCCATTCACCCAAAGGTTTGTGAAGAAAAGAAAAAAAAAAAAGGAAATAAAGTTTAATTTTTAACACTTTTTTTTAAAAAATTATTATTCAAATAGCCCAAGCCAGTGAATGCAGACAAGGGTGGGCATATGCAGTGCAATCGCTCGTGAATTAGAACCATGAGTTAAGTGGATCAAGCCCACTTGATATTTAATCCAAAAATGTGTTCACAACACATTTTAAAATTAAAATTAAAATTTTTAAAGATCTAAATCGTACATATTGTATACTTCATTATGAATATTGTTGTGGTATAAAACTGGGACGAGCAACCAACAGTCAAAATTGCTCTTCAACCTCGGCATTGGACCTCAATAACTGCTCGGGTGACCTGGCAGCAATGGACAAACGTTACCGATCGGGGTAAGCGTAACGACCCGGCCCGGGCCGTTGATTAATCTCCTCAAATATTCAACAGTCTCCAAATATTTATTTGTACAATATCTAAAAAATAATTGTTACAAAATGATATACATTCTAAGACTTCAAGTCTTTCTCTTCCGACCCATCTCGCACTACCCGAACTCTCTCGTTTACTTGGAAAATCAACTAAAGTAGGAAAGTATACAATACGACGGAATATGCTCAACAAATCAAAAATGGCTCAACAAAAATTTTAGAAGAGCTCAATGAATCAATATTCCATCAAAAACCTCATACCCGATCTTTCCTAGTATGCGACTGGTGGTCCGCCTTGCCCACGTCACCTAACCTTTCTGGCTTTATTCGGTGTCAGGGTTATTTGTATGTTCACCCAGTTCATACCATTCAATACCATGGTATTTTAGCCAATACATATCATGATTCTAATAAAATATCACGAATTTCAATAAATAGCACACATGCTCAAAGGAATACAAAATTAGATAATTTAAGAAATAATTATGGAATTTTAGAAAGCATATTGTATTCCTCCTGCTTACCTCAAATTGAAATTGAGACCATTAGATATGAAGATCTGACTCTCAATATCATCATACTAAAATTTTACATCAATTTGACATCATCTTACCGTTGATCTACGTCCATGTCTTTCCTAATCAAAGGCTAACCACACTGTTATAATGTCCCTTATCACCATTTTCCTTTCTTTCAATCTTTTTGTCCCTACTTTTTCTTTTATAAACAAAATGTCTTTAAAGAAGACAAAGGAAACATGAGTCACCCATGGTATGAACCTTGGGTTGACATGTGTTTGTAAATTACACTCCAGCCCTTTTAACTTTTAAGTAGTTATATTCTCTCATATCAATTTAAATGTCCTTTTTAATTTATTTTAAAAGTTATTAATCTTTCAATTTAACCGCAAAACTTATTAAATAAATTAAATTTAATTCATTCTTTAATAAAATAAAGATAATTAAGGGTTAGGGTATTACAGTAATGCCACTCAAAACTCCTCCGGCATGGGAATCAAACCAAGACAAACACAAAAGAAGCAATGATAAAACAGAGCTATATGTGCAAGATTATCAGAATTAAATCATACCTCTTTATGATAGGAGGAGCAACCTTTATATAGATGGAGTAATGGGCCATGTCAGTGAACTACGATTAGATCCTCAGAAAGATAAGTATGAAAGGATATCCTAATAATATTAGAGATAAAGTAGGAGACTGCCATTTGAAGAGCCATCTATAATTATAGGAGTCGTGATGGAGATGGAATCTAATAGAGATAGTTCCCTTATAGAGGTGGAATCCTCGAGGAAGCGGACTCTGATCAGGCAGAGGAGTGATGGAGAAAGAGTCTCGCGGTGGCAGACTCGTTAGAGAGGTGGAGTCCTCATGGAGTTGGTCTCTTGTATTATTAGTTACGTGACTGACCTCGCCTAGTGGCGATCTGGAGAATAGTCTATTCTTATATTGACTTGGTATTCCATTGGCGATTAAGTAATAGGCATCTTGGCGATGCGCGACCAGGATCATATAAGTGTCATGGACTGGTAACCCTTTAGGCGACGTGTTTTACGCGGAATATAAATCGGCAAATATTTCTCCCACATTAGTAGCCCCCTACTTGAGATGCCAAGATGAAACAAGGGATCTTCGAGCAATTAAGGAAAAATAACTACTTTTGGGGGACTTGGTCATGCAATAATGGCGTGCATCTGTAAATGAATACGTGGATGAAGGCATTGAATGTTGATATGGTAGTGTCAGTAGAATGGTGGTGCATTAATGGGGCTTTTGACGAGAAAGGAAGTTATGGGCTCGAGATTCAAAACACGAAGTGATCTGAGACGTTGGGGCAAATGGATCCAATCCCAGCTCCTGATACCACCTATATATAGAGGGGCCCATCCATTCATTTGTACTTTTGCGTTTGCACTATCAAACTGTTGCTCTTGTTCCAATCTTCTCCTCACCCTCATTTGTGGTCGCTTCCTCGCCGTTTAGCTCAATAAGTATCTTTTTCTTAGCTTTTACTTTCATTTTAGTAGTTTATGTTCCATAGGCCCGAAGTAGTTAACTCAGAAGACTTAGATTCCTTGCCCTCCTAGACATAACCGATCACTTAGGAGAAGGATCATCATATATGATTGACGAGGTGAGTCAATCTCCCGAATCACCTATGGATAATCCACCACTGAGGTCAACCCCCTAGTCGCCATTCTTCCCTCAATAGAGAAGGAAACCAACATTATGACCCCATAGAAGCTGGGCCTTCTCAAGGAGTCCTACTCTTTCCCTCTTGGCTTGCAAATCAAGCTCCCTGAGGAGGGAGAAACCATAGTTTCAGCTCGCCCGGGCGAGGTGGCCTTTTATGAGGCCGCATTTTCCGTGCGCTTTTGGTTTCCCATCCATCCTACCATTAGACTGATTTTGCAATTTTACAATGTTTGCCCTGCCCAGTTCGTCCCCAACGCGTCGCGAAGCATCGTTTGCGTGATGGCGTTATGGTGAGTATACAAATACGACCTGTTGCTCTTCGAGTTTAGGAACTTATTTAGCCTTAACAGTAATCCTAAACTGGATCAAGGCTAGCTGTACTTCAAAGCAAGGTACAAAAATACCTTGCTCGGAGGATACCCCAGCAATGTCAAGGGGTAGAAGAGTAAGTTCTTTTTCGTCTCTAGAGACGAGTGGGAGCTTCCTCAAAGTTCATCTCGGGAAGGAGGTCTTTTAAGGGTTCTGAGGACATGGGGGGTTCCAAGTCGGTCTCAACATTTGGTTGTCATTTTTTGCTTTTATTAAATGTTCGAAGAGTTAATCATTCAATTTTATATATTTTTCAGATAAACATTGCAACAACTTGCCCAAGCTGTACGAAGATGAGTAGAACTTTTTGACAAAATTTTTAGCTCGGTAGAGAGCCAAGGGCAATATTCAGTTCCTGTACTCCTAGATTCAAAGTCCTTTTGTCGAGTTTTTGTTTTTCTTGGGTCCATGGTGTCCGTGACTTAAGGCGAGGAATGCCCGAAGGTGGTGCACCAAGCTCGTCGGGCGACGCGAGTGAGTCTCGCCCTTTTTGTGGTGAATGCATTCAGCGAGACAATCCCCTCCGAGATGAATCAATTGAACATCTAGGAACCCTTAAGACAGATCTAAAGAGGATTTTACCTCATATTTCTAAATTGACCTTTCTAAGATGGTTAGAGGGAAATTCGAGATCCCACTTTAGATTCCTTACCGAATGTTTTGAGCTCAAGCTCGGACTCCACATCGGAATTTGGGTCGAATTCAGGGTTATCCCCCGAGCTTAAATCGGATGGTATTGCCTCTTATCTATTCAAGTGTTTGAATTTATGCGTCTGATATGTATATTATTTTGCAGTTATGTCAAAAAGAATTAGCTTCAAGAAGCTCAGTGAGAAGGT
>BRYF01000027.1:13246086-13258586 GCA_030159135.1 Actinidia polygama | reverse complement strand
AAAATCCTCTACGGATAGTATGTCAAGGCTAATGTTCAATCTAAGGTAAACATCTTAACTCTTGAGTTACGATTAGTACCAAGTTGATTCCTAAGACAAAAAAATACGAACATATCTCTGGTCAAGAACTATTCTTCCTCTGGTATAATACGAACATATCTCTGACCACCATTCATGACTGATACTAGGATTGACTTACCTATATTCATATTGGATCAAATGTATAAGGCAACAATAACTAAAATTAGTTTGCCCTACAGGATGTTCTTGACAAAAGTGTTTAGAAACTTCAAGATTGATTTAAATGATGAAGTGAAAAGGGTTCCCAAGGCCATTAGCGAGGAATATAACGAGAAAACTTTGAAATGGATTAGGTATGAACTAATAGATAACAAATGGACCCTTAAACCATCACAGAAAAGGGAAGAGGAGAGTATCTCAAAAGAAAAAGCTTTATCCGGAAGTAAAAGAGCAGAAAGGTAAATAACTCCGGAACTTGAAGGTAGTGGAATCGATTTGAATGGGGTTATCTCTCAAATGCTTGACTCAATGAAATTGATGCATACAAAAATTGACAATATGACCATTCGACCTCTCTTTGCGGAAAGGAAGTTGAGGGAACTGACCAAAGAGGTGCGAAAAGAAAAAATCCCCATGGAAGAAAGTGAAAGTGAAAGTGAAGAAGAAGAGGAAGAAGAAGAAGAAGGAAAAGAAGTTGAGCACGAACAAGAAAAAGAGGCTGAGTAAAAAGAGGAAGAAAAGGCAGAGAACAAAGGGGGAGAGGGAATTGATTAAGAAAAGGAGAGGAGCAACGACGAGGCTTCTCTGAAACTCAATCCGACACTTCGCCTACTCTTATTCGCAAAACGGGTCATGAGTACGCATTAAGACGAATAGAAGTAAGATCAAAGTTTTCTAACACAACTGAGACTGCTATCGAGTTATCACCTTCTCCATCATCTACTCCATCACCTATCACTCTCGTTCACGTGTCCTCACCAAAATCCACTCCACCTCGCACAACACCACCTCATCATCCTCTCTAACTTTTTTTTATCAATTTGACTTGGTATATAATACTTTAGTTAATGGTTTGATGTTTTGGATATCATGACTTTTGGTTTATGAAGCTCTATGTTAGTTTTATGCTTATGGCTCATAACCTGAATGGTTGATATGATCCTCATGCTGAGCTCTTGCGATATTTATGCTATGTGGCCATTGTGACTCTACTTCATATTGCTACTTAGGTGATTGAATAAGTATGATAATTGATAGCTTGCAAATGTTAATAATCTATGTGGCTTTTATCCTTGACCATCTACGAGTTCGATAATCAATGTGACTTCAATGCATATATATATATATATATATATATATATATATATATATATATATATATATATATTGGGTATTTTGTTTAAGAAGCTCACATGCCTTAAGTAAGGGGGAGCAATGTTGGCAATGTTTAAATCTATTTGCTCATTGTTACAATTTGTTCTCAATATAATAACCCCACTTGTTGAATTTATATATATTCGGTGGATTAACACACCTTTTTTGATCGATTGACAGAAAAGGGGAGAACTATTGAAGTATGAATGATGAATGGATAAAAATTTTAATTTTGGATAAGTATGAGTTTTTGAACTCAAATGCATATGTTGAAAAGCTCAAAAAATTATCAAACTTAGATGATAAGTGCATTGAGTACAAAAGAAAAAGGGAGCAATACGTAGTAAATGCACTAAATCGATTTACTGCACTTATAAACATCATATACGCTTAAACTTTTATCATTCATATATTTAAAAGTTTTGTCATCATAAAAAAGGGGGAGATTGTTGACTCGATGCTTAGATTTTAATGATAACAAGTGGCTAATATTGTTATCAAGTGTGCAGTCCATAAACATCGTGTTCTAGAACTCAAATTGATCAAAAAAAACTGCAAGCACTATCTTCCAGAAAGTCTTGACACTTGTTTTAGAGGTGTCGATACCTTAAGAATGGAAGCCTTATTGAGTAAATCTGAAAAAGTCTTAGGCAGATGAATGTAAAAATGATGAATCTCAGTGGTTTGAACATAGTGAAGATCTTACAACCACATGGAAGATATCCCGAAGATTGTGAAGTGATCAGAGCTTAAATGACCAAGAAATTTAGAGAAGATCATTTTAGCAAGAAGCGTCAACACCTTCTAATGAAGTGTCGATACCTGAAGTCAGTAGCCAAAAGACTTGAATTTGGGAAATGAAGTGTCGACACCAAATACAGAAAGTGTCAACATCTGAAGTCAATAGCCAAAAGACTTGCATCTGGGAAATAAAGTGTCAACACCAAATACAAAAAGTGTCGACACCTGAAGTCAGTGAACAAGGATTCAAATCTAAGAAATCAAAGTGTCGACACCTGGAGAGAGAAGTGTCGACACCCAAGATCAGTGGCCAAGCTACATTGAAGACATACAAGAAGTGTCGACACCTAGTGAAGAAGTGTCGATACTTGAGATCAGTAGCTAAACTTCATGAAGACAGTCAAGAAGTGTCGACACTTGAGATCAGTAGCTAAACTCTTTGAAGACAGATGATCAAGTGTCGACACTTGATACAGAAAGCGTCGACACTTGGAGATTTTGAGTTTCAACTGAAGTATGAAGGCTTGAAGTGTCGACACCTGAAAAAAGTGTCGACACTTAACGGTAATATTTTTGAATGTAGAGTTATTTGAAATAATATTTAATGCTCCACAACTACCACCAACGGCTCAATCTCATTCAAGTCATTAAATACAAGTCTCCAAGAGCATTCAAAGGTATAAAAGACACATCCTATTGCATTGATTGATCATCTACAAAGCTTCAAAGTCAAGATTTTTGAAAATTCTTTTTGTCTTCAAGGTTTAGCATTGATTGTATAATTCCACTCATATCTACTCTATTGATAGAGTTTGATTTCACTTGTAATTACTTTATTCATTCCTTTCCTTGTAAGTTTTGAGTGTACTTGGACAAAAATACTTAGAAGATTGAGAGGATCTTGGAAAAAACCTCTTGGAAGAACTTGGTGATAAGTTATTGTGTAAAAGTGAGCTGAGCACTTTGCAAAATTAGCCCTCACATTGTAATAGTTGATTGCAAAAGTGGAAGAAGATCTTGAGGAGGTCTTGGGAGGATGTAGATCACATGTTGTGATCGAACCTCGGTAAATCTTTGTGTGCTCTTTTTAATTCTTACTTTTACTTTACCTTTGCATTTAATACATTGCACACTAGTTAAATTTATAATAGTAGAGATTATATTAATTTTTAATTAATCTTAATTACTAATTAATTTTGAAAAACCCAATTCACTCCTCCCCCCTCTTGGGTTGCCTATTGGGCCAATGGTAATAAATGGGCGTTCTTGATATTGGCGAAATAAAATCTGCACTTGGCAAAGTTGTATTGTGAATAATGATAACAAATGATGATAATAATGAAATTTTATTCTCAAATTGGCAATTATTACAAAGAACCCAAAGTATATATGAGGTGCTTAAAACGGCAATACAGTTCAAACGATCTCATTATTATGGCAACCAGAAGATTTACTAGTAATATTTTTTTAAATGTTCGGCATTCCAAGGGTGAGGGAGTGTTTCTCCATTCATGTCTTCCAGCCAATAAGTTCCTAGGGGCCTTTCCATGTATGACTGAGCTTCCCTGCATTTTGTTCCTTTGTGGATAGAGTGACTTTTCATAAAACTAGATCGCCAGGAAGGAAGGATATGTGCTTAACCCTTTGATTATAATATTTGGCAACCTAGTATTTGTAAGTTACTTGGCGTACTTCGGCCCTCTCAGTCTTTTCATCAAGGAGATCAAGGTTGAGCCTTAACTCAATCTCATTGTTCTCTTTATCAAAACTTAAGGTTCTGAGGTTCGGCATTCCTATTTCTATTGGTATAACTGATTTTGTTCCGTAGACCATGGATAATGGTGTCTCGCCAGTAGGAATTCTGCTTGTCGTATGGTAGGCCAAAAGTATGCTTGGTAGGTCTTCTACCCACTCACTTTTGGAATTTTCCAACCTTGTCTTCAAATTTCTCAAGAAGGTCCTGTTGGTTACTTCCACTTGTCCATTTGCTTACGGATGACCAGGCAAGGAGAAATGATGTGAGATGGCAAGATCTGAACAAAATTGTCTAAATCCATCATTATCGAATTGTCTGGCATTGTCCAAGATGAGAACCTTGTGAATCTCGAATCGGCAGATGATGTTCTTTCATATGAAATTCCTTGTGTTTTTCTCTTTGATCTTGGCGAGAGGCTCTGCCTCTACCCACTTAGTGAAGTAATCAATGGCGACGATCAAGAACTTTCTTTACAATGGAGTTTGAGGTAAAGGCCCGAGTATGTCTACGCCTCACTAAGAAAAGGGCCACGGACTGGTTATGGCGACCATCTCTGTATGAGGGAGATGACTAACTGGGGCGAACATTTGGCATTTGTCGCACTTTTTTGTGTATGTTTCCGCATTTCATTCTATTTTTGGACAGCAGTAGCCTTGGCGAGTTTCTTTTCTTACAAGTGATCTCGTCCCTGAATGATTTTCGTAGATACCTTCGTGTATTTCTTTCAGCACATATTCTCCTTCAAGTTGGAGACATCTCAGGAGAGGCCCTAAAAAAGACCTTTTATACAAGATTTAGTGGAGAACGCAAAACTTTTCCAATCTGTATTGGATCCGGCGAGCTTGGAGCTTGTTTGGTGGTAACGTGCCATTCTGGAGATATACAATAATGTCGTCCATCCACGTCGAGCCTGCTTTTTCCTGAAAAACTTATTTGGCAACCTCAATACTTGGGGTTTGCTAAGAATTCCAGAGGTATGTTCCTGTTTGAGATGAAATCAAAGAATGAGGCGAGGTTAGCCAAAGCATCAGCCTTCTCGTTCTCTTCTTTAGGGATTTGGTGAATAGTAAAGTCTTCGATTTTCTTAGAGATGTTTTTGACTTTGTCTAAATAAGCCGCCATCCGAGCATCCTTGGCGAGGTAGTCTCCTTGGACTTGATTTACAACCAACTAGGAAAAAAATGTCTAGGGAATCTACTCCTAGTTCAGCAGCAACTCTCAACCCGACGAGAAGAGCTTTATACTCGGCTTTATTATTAGTGGCTTTGAATCCAATTCATATGGCGTACTCCATCTGTTCTCCTGATGGGTTTTGGAGGACGAGTCCTGCACCATAGCCATGCTAATTGGAAGATCCATCTACAAATAGCATTCATCTAGAGAGATGGTCATCTGAGTTCCGCGCTTTTGGAGCTTCTACCTCAAGGGGAATCGCATCCGATCTAAAGCAGCTTCATGTCTAAATTCTGCCATAAAATTAGCTAAGGCTTGGGCCTTGATCGCCATTCTCGACCTGTAATTGATGTGGAATTCACTTAGTTCAATGGACCATTTGAGGAGCCTCCTAGAGGTTTGGGGTCACTAGAGAATTTGTTTCAAAGGTTGATCAGTCAACACAGCAATAGGATGTGCTTGGAAATAATGGTGAAGCTTTCTGGCCCATCAGGAGAGCATAAGCAGCTTTTCAATTTTCAAGTATCTGGTTTCAGCTCCTATGAGGACTTTACTAGCATAATATATCAGTTTCTGAATTATGTCCTCTTCTTAGATTAGCATTGCATTTACTGCTGTTGGCAAGATGGACAAGTATACAAGAAGTTCTTCGCCCATAACAGGAATTGTAAGCAAGGGCAGTGAGCCAAGATAATCCTTTAGTTGTTTAAATGCTGTTTCAAATTCTTCGTTCCACTAGTAGGTTTGATTTTTTCTCAATATCCTGAAGAATGGGAGACACTTGTCAGCTGACTTGGAGACGAATCTATTAAGGGCGGCAATTCGCCCGGTCAACTGCTCCTCCTCGCGGATGTTCCTAGGCAAGATCATTGCAAGAAGGGCCTAAATCTGATTTTGGTTTGCCTTGATTCCATGTTTGGTCACCAAAAATTCTAAGAATTTCTCAAATAATACCCCAAAAATGCACTTAAAAGGATTTAACATCATTCGATATTTTTGTAGGATATCAAATGCTTCATTCAGGTGGGCAATGTGATCAGCTACTTTGAGGCTTTTGCCGAGTATGTCATCTATATATACTTCCATAGTCTTTCCAATCAGCTCCTTGAACATCTTATTTACCAATCTTTGGTATGTCGCTCCAATATTCTTTAATCCAAATGGCATGACCTTGTAGTAGTATAATCCTCGTTCCGTGATAAAAGAAGTTTTTTCCATGTCGAGAGGGAACATCTTGATCTGGTGATAATCAGAGAAGGCGTCCATGAAGCTAAAGAGCTCATGCTTGGAGGTGGCATCAACTATCAAGGAAAATTGTCTTTTGAACATGCCTTGTTGAGGTTGGTGAAATCTACACATACTATCCAGTTTCCCCCTCCCCTTTTTGGGGGCGATGACAACATTGGCAAGCCAATCTAGATAATGAGCTTCTTTAATGACAATGGCTTTGATGAGTTTGGCCATTTTTTCTATGATTTTTAGGGTTTCGAGGGTGAATATTCTTCTCTTTTGGCGATTTGGGTAGTCTGGGTGAATAGAGATTGGAGCGATTTCTTCCAAAGGTTTGGTGTTTTTTGACTCTCGGGGATCCACCAAGGTAACCTATTCCACCTCGTCCCTCAATAGTTCTATTTCGTCCTCGGCGATCTATAATTTCTATTGGTCTTTTGGTTTGGTGGGAGATTCAATTGCTGAAATGAAGTATTGCCTGGCAACCTTCTGATTGCCTCTCACTTCGCCCACCCCGGTTGAAGTGGAAAACTTGATTTTCAGGTAGTAGGTTGAGATTATCGCCCTAGTTCCTCCCAAAGTAGGGTGACCTAAAATTACATTATAGGGAGAAGGGTAATCTACCACAATGAAGTCACATCAAACGATGGTCTGGTGCGGCTCTGTTCTCAAGGTCACTGATAATTTGATCCATCCAAGTGAGTGTGTCATATTTTCTCCAAATCCGACCAAAGAAGTGTGAAAAGGATGTAATTTTTCCAAACCAATCTTTATTTGGTCAAAAGTCGAGATGAACAAGATGTCCGCAGAACTGCCGTTGTCAATCAGTATTCTCTATACGTTGAAGTTGGAGATGACGGCAAAGACGGCCAAGGCATCGTTGTGGGGGAGGTGAAAACCCCTCAGATCGTCATTGTTGAAGGTAATCAGCGAGTGGGCATCGATGATTGGCGAGGAGAGGTTGTAGACTTCTTCTTTGGCCCGTCCATGAGTGTTTCTAGCATGCCTCTTTCTGGACAAGCTCGAATATCCACTAGATCTAAATCTGTCGTGGATCACCTGTATATCCCCAACGGTCGGCATGTTATCGCCATATCTCCTTTCTGGAGAGTTGGGTGTCGGGTGATCAACACATACTTTCTCAGATACCCCTTTTTAATAAGATTGGCTATCTATTCTTTCAGCTGGAAACAGTCTTCTATGTTATGCCTGTGATCTTAGTGGAATTCACAATATTTGTTCTTGTTTCTCTTCTAGGGGTCGGTTTTAATTTTTTGGGGCCACTTGATGAACTCCTCATGTTTGATTTCTATTAGCGCTTGGGCTATAGGAGCGTTAAGGGGTAGCAATACCAATTCTGGGCGGCGAGATAGAGTACGGGGGCGCCTTTCGTTGGTCCGTTTTGAATCTCAGTTAGACCTTTTGTTTTTCGTCTCATCCTTGTAGTCAAATCGCCTTGTGTCAAGCTCTTTCCTCTTGTGATCATCTTTCTCTTGTCGGCTCCTTTTGGCTTCGGCCAATTCTTCCGTAGTGATGTATTTGTCAGTCTGGCTCTAGAGGGCAGACAAAGTCTCGGGGACGTTCTTGGATAGGGAGTCAAACAGTGGACCAGGGCAAAGCCCTTCCATCATGGCCATGATCACCACCTTTGTCGTTGAGATCCTTTACTTCCAAGATGGCTTGGTTGAAACGCTTTACGTAATATTTCAAAAACTTGATCTCCCTTTGGTGAATAGGTGGGAGACATTTTCTTTCCTGACCTGGCAGCTCATAAAGTTGGCGACAAAGAGCTTGCTCAGATTGCCAAATGAGTCGATGGTTCCAGGAGGCAATTTTCAGAACCACGACCTCACTGACCTTTTTAGAGTGGCAGAAAAAGGCTTGCACATCACTTTTTCTGAGCATTCCTAGAGTATCATCAAGCTTTTATACGAATCGAGGTGGTCCATTGGACCTGTCTTCCCTTCGTAGATCCCGAGTTGAGTGGGTAGCTTGAATTTGGAGGAAACCTTGGCTCTTATCACCTTACCCGTGAACGGAGGCTCGGTCTACTTGATCAAAGCGTCTACGGTAACTGGCGCACCCGCACCTGTATTGATGGCATCAAGGCGGGCGTCCAGATCCTAGATCTTTTGTGAGGTGAAAATGCTTCAGCGCTTGGGTGCTTGATTGTTTCGGCGAGGAGGCCTTCCTTTCTTGACTTCCCTACCCTCCACTTCTGGAGTTTTACTGGATGATCGGGATTCTGAAGAGGAATTCCTCTCTCACCGAGGACGTGGAGTGGGAGACCGGTATCGCCTGGCTCGATCGGTACTTTGGTAGCTCTAAAACACTTCGTCGCCAGGCTGACGGGGTTGGTGAGGCATGTGATTTTCAGGAATAGGGGCTGGAGGAATTTGTGGCGGGTTAGTGGCGAGGAGCTGTAACAAACGGGCGCTACTTTCGTTCATGATTCTCATTTGTTTGGCCATACCGTGTATCTCATGGTGAAGGCCCTCTAGATCCAGAGCTTGGCTGGTATTGGCCATGGGATGAGCTCTGTTATCTAAAGGGCTCCTAGCACGTGGTCTAGGTAAGCAACGGCCACGCAGGTGCATAGAAGGTTAAGAATTGTCGTTCCCACAAATGGCGCCAAACTGGTGTGGTATAAAACTAAGAAAAACTAGGGCGAGCAACCAACAGTCAGAATTGCTCCTCAGCCTCAGCATTGGACCTCGACAACTACTTGGGCGACCTACGCAACAATGGGAAAACGTTACCAGTCGGGGTGAGGCCGCTCAGAACCTCTCCGGCGTGAGAATCAGACCAAGACAAGCACAAAAGAAGTAGTGATAAAACAGAGCTATATGTGCAAGATTATCAAAATTAAATCGTACCTCTTTATGATGGGGGCAACAACCTTTATATAGATGGAGTAATGGGTAGGGGCAACCTCGGAAGGATAAGTATGAATGGATATTCCAATAATATCAGAGATAGAGTAGGAGAATGCCATTTGGAGAGCCATCCGCAATTATAGGAGTCATGATGGAGTCGGAATCTAACAGAGATAGTTCCCTTGTAGAGGTGGAATCTTCGCGGAAGCGGACTCTGATCAGGCGAAGGAGTTATGGAGAAGGAGTCTCGCGGTGGTAGACTCGTTAGAGAGGTGGAGTCCTCATAGAGTTGGTCTCTTGTATTATTAGCGACGTGACTGACCTCGCCTTGTGGCGATCTAGAGAATAGTCTGTTCTTATATTGACGAGGTAATCCATTAGCGATTAAGTGATAGGCGTTCTGGTGATGGGAGATCATGACCATATAAGTGTCATGAAGTGGTAACTCTTTAGGCGATGTGTTCTACTCGGAATATAAATCGGCAAATATTTTTTCTCACATCAAATATTATTACTGTAAAAAAATTATATTGATCGGATAAAAAATGATATTCATTCCGTACTGTTTTATATGAGTGTGACACACATGATTATATTAATTTATCTTGATATAAATTGATATTGATCGACCATTGATCTATATCCGATTAACATAATTTTTTAAAATATTAAATTTTTGATAAACTCTACAATATGAGCAATTTAAATAATCAAAATAGAATCCAAAATACTTGATCTGCACCATGCAATTCAAACCTTTAAACTTTAGATGAGGCGTGTCCTTATTATTTACTAGGGTAACTTATACTGACACCAGCTCTATTCCTCTGAAATCTCACTATCACCCCCTCTATTTTTTGAACCATGATAACTGGTTAGCTTTTGAGTAGTAGTTAGATTCGTAGAAATGTGCAAAGGTATTGTGCGCCTCGTTGAATAGTCTCTGGTTTTGTTGGGCCTAGGCCTCCACTTGGTACCCCCCCAAAGCACAATGCTTAGCCAGCAAAATGGTTAAAGCATAAACAGAAGCCGTTGTTACCCTATCCCACACCAAAAAGGAAAAGAGAATAAAAGCTTAACCAGCATAACGGTTGAAGCATAAACAACAATCTAGATCAGTTTCTCTTTTGGCTAGTGATTTATACATTACGCTTTTCTTCAATTGCAGCCTGTTTTTATTTTTATTAAGGTATATTTACTGAAATGTTCTTTTATATAGGGACGAATTCAAAATTCTAACAGGTGTGGAAGCATATGTACCTAGCAATGAAGGATGCAAACCATTATATTATGATTTTATTCAAATTGTTACTATAATATGGGAGTTGTTTTGTTAAAAAAAATTAAAAAAAATGGGTGCATTGCCCATCTACGCCTCCCCTGGATCCATCCCTGCTTCTATGTAATGAAAACGTGCAAGTAAAAATGGGTATTTAAGTAAATTTATCGTAATGAAGATAAAAAAAAAGAGTTTTAGTATATATAAAGGAGTGCGAAAACTAGTGACCTCTCTTTTGATCCGACATAATATTTATGTATAAATACATAGTAACATATAAGGCAGTAAATGTGTCTGTATTCACGGAACGGAGAAAAGTAATTCATTATAGAGAAAAGAAAAGAAATATTACAAGGAGGAGGAGTATCTCGCCATTTTCTCTACTCTTCTCTACTTCTAAATAAAAAAACATATCATAACTAGAATATAAACTCAAAAGTACAAATCAACTCAAAAGTTATAATTTTTTTAAAAATTCTAATTAAGTCAAGAGTTTTACTCTCATATAAACACTCCATATAAGTCAATTAAGTATAAATTGACCCAATACTTAAACGGGTAATTATTTAATTCTTGGAGACTAATGCATCTTACTGTGGTATAATAGTGGGCTTCGTGGATGAAATTGATGGTGGCAATTACCCTTCATTGTAGGAAATAGCATTACTTCTGCGGTATCGAATAATTTTTCATATTTTTTCGTTTTGGAGTACTTAGTTCAACCTATGTCTACCCTTTCTTAACTAATTACGATTTAAAATTATAATAGCCAATATGGCGGAAAACTAAAATAAAGGGAATTAAAATTACTTGTACCCACCCATTTTTCCCAATTTAGCATCTGTCACTTAATTTTCATTTTTCTTTCTCCCTTTTGACTTCATTATAGGTTCATAGCCCTAACCAATCAAAGAGCCAAACCCAAAATAATAAATAAAAGGCAAAAATATTTATATTTTTGCACTTAATTTATAAAAAAAAATTGTCGTTAGTGGTCTTTTTCCTGAAAAATTCTTTATACAAAATTAATATAAAAAAGTTAATTCACAAAGGATTAATTTGTCTTTAGTTTTTTTTTTTTCTAAAAATTATTTTTATTTTTTTCATTTCTCTAATTAAGAAGAGCCAAAAACTAAAAGAACAATCAAAATGAAAAATAAAAGTATTGACACTTGTTATCCCAATGAACCTCACACAAAAGCTTGTTTAATAAACCCAATCGCGAAAAACAACTCAAAATCCTAATATTTCATGAACTCCAGAGAGAGACGAAGAATATGAGAGGAACCAACGAAATTCCAGGGGCGGAGAGGGGCCTTCGAAGTTCTGAAAAACCTCCATTCAAAAACTCTACTGCATGTCAAACTGTGTTTAAAATGTGTCTGCAACAACGACCGGATAACTGTCTACCAACCCTTATTTCGGTCCGGTAAGACTCATATACCCATTGGAAATTTATCCCCACCCCCCAATGATTTGACTAATATTTTATTTTGCTTTCCAGTTTTGCCCCTAATTCTTACTCCAAATTACCCTTTTGCCATTTAACTACTTTATTTTTTTCTTTTCTTTTAATACCGTTTTATTCTTTTTATATTCTTTTTTAATTTTTTCTTTTTATTATTCTTTTTTTCCTTTTAATACTCTTTTATTATTTTTGTCTTTTTCACTTTTTATTATTATTTTTCTTTTAATACCCTTTGATTCATTTTTTTTACTTTTTATTTTTTTCCCTTTTAATACCCTTTTATTTTTTTATTTTTTTACTTTTTATTATTATTTTTTCTTTTAATATCCTTGGATTCAATTTTTTTACTTTTTCTTATTTTTGTTTAATTCTTTTTTTTTTAATACCATTTGATTTTTTCTCCCTTTTAATACTCTTTGATTTATTTTTATTTTTTTTAAATTACCCCACAACCCATATTTTTATACTTTTTAAAATTTATACAAATAATGACTCTCAAAATCTACCACTAAAAAATAAATAAAAGATTAAAATATATAATAAAAAAATTATTTATCCCCAAAAAACATAAAACTAATAAAA
>BRYF01000027.1:13233586-13238586 GCA_030159135.1 Actinidia polygama | reverse complement strand
AGTATGATCACCAAAGTTTATGAAAATTTGCAGTTGGACCCTTTCTAAAATTTGCAGTTTATGAAAATTTGCAGATTGGTTCATAGACTTTCTAAAATTTTTAATTTAGTCATTCTTTAAGGTTTTCTTGCATTCTGGATCTATCCGCGATGTTAGAATTTGCATATTTTGATCCCATATCAATTTTTGATGAAATTTATCTATTTTGGTGGAGCATGTCAGTTTGGGTGGAGTTTATTAGTTTTAGTGGAGTTTGTTCTGGTACTTCAAAAGAGGGGCATATGGCAAAGCGGTCATCATGTTGGTTCTCCTCCTTCATTTGGGTAGAGGGGGTGAAAATTATTGAAGACATCTTCCATATGTGCGAAGACTTTTTGAGTAGGGATTTCATGTTTAATAAGGCCCTAATAATAGGGATCTCATTATCTGGCTATCTACATTTGTGAGAGGTTTTTTGAGTAGGGATCTCATATGTGAGAATGTTTTTTAAGTGGGGATCTCATTATCTGGTTATCTACATTTGTGAAAAGATTTTTTGAGTAGAAATCTCATCTGTGAGAAGGCTCTCAAAATAGGGATCTCATTATCTAGTTATATTCATTTGTGAGAAGAGTTTTGGAGTAGGGATTTCATGTGTGAGAAGGCTCTCAGAATAGGGATCTCATTATCTGCTTATGTGCATTTATGAGAAGGCTCTAGAATTAGGAATGTTTGATCTAACTATAGAATTTGTAGATAAGGCTTTCTAAGTAGGGATCTCATGTATGAGAGGGCTCTCAAAATAGGGATCTCATATTTGGCTACAACAGTTTAAGAAGGTTTTTTTAGTTTGGATCTCATATCTAGCACCAGCATTTGTAAGAAGATTCTAGTTTGGTATCTCAGTTTGTTTGAATCACTTGATTTTGGTTCAATGTGTCTCGAATATTTGTGATTCATTAGTTTGATATTACAGTTTATTTGAATCACTTGGTTTTTATTCGATATGTCTCGAACATTTGTGATTCATTGAAGTCAGAAGATCTCGGCAAGGTGGAGTTTCACAAGTGTCAAGAAGATCGTGACTCTAGGTCAAGTTCAAGTTTCAACTACTTGAACTTGACCAAAATTTGGCGCCGAAAGGTGCATCGGTAGCAATCTTACTCTGTTTAGGAGAAGTATTCGCCAAGGTGGGGATTGTTGGATTTGGCGAACTTGACCAAAAATATGGCACCGAAAGGTGCATGAATAGCAGTGTTACTCTACTTGGGAAAGTTTTTTGCCAAGGTAGAGATTGATGGAATTGGTTTCAAACTTCTGGTTGCATTTGGATTCAAAATCCTAGCATATACATACTGTGTATTTTTGTGGTGAAAAAAAATAGTGTGATGCTGAGAGAGAGTGGGGGAGGTGAGAGAGTGAGATATGTAATCTATAAATCTTTCTCTATTTAGCGAATCTGCACCACTACGTAAGCAAGTTGTCGAATCTCGTAAATCATTGTGTATGTGTTTATTTTTCCATGCGCGTGCATAATTTGGTGTGAATTAATTTATGCCATAACACTTTCTTATTGCTTTTATCTTGCAGGCCAGTTTCTAGAAACTCTCCGGCACCAGTCGCCTTCTCCTCCGTTTCCCTTGTCTACATCCGATTTCTCCCGCCCAACGTTATCATTTTTTACGTGTGTGAGAAAAGTTTGTTATATTTAGATAGCTATATATGCGCTGTAGATACCAACAAAATAGATACAAGGAGTGGATCTTTGGCGTGTGAAACTATTATAAGAAAGAAGCTTCACAGGGTCCTCCCATCCTGCATAAAATCAAACTTGAAAATGATAGACATTCGCTTAGTACATAGCAGCATGTATAATCTTAGTGGCATGCATATACACTTTTGCTTTCATGATTAAACAATTTTCTAAAATTTTTTCCCATATAAAACAAAATGTCACACTTTACAGAAATTCAACCATATCCACTTAATATTTCAAATAAATAAATAACTTTATTGACCAAAAGAATTAATATATGTTCCATTGGCTATTAAAGGTGCAAATTTTTATCACAATTACGTAAACGTGACAATAATGACGTTGTATTATTGATCGATAATATATTTAATAACATAGGGGATGAGGGAACTCACTATGCGAATGTAACTAATTAATTTAAGAAGTTAATAATTGTCATATTCGAATAATAAATTTTATTATATTTATATAATAGTTAAAAATTGAACTGTGATAACACACATCAACGTTAGCGTGGTATAAAAGTTGTGTCTTAATGACCTTTCTCTTATTAAAGATCATAAGAGAAAATAAAAATTAATTTACAAGTGTCGGCTTTGAAATCGGCCTGTGTGTCGAACAAGTGGCACACAAATAAGGGTTGGATCTAGTACTAACTTTAGAAGTAATCTACAATCTCAATGTCAACTTTTAGAAATGTTGTTCTTAGACTTGGCCAAAAAAAATAATTAAAAAGGGGTATTTTTTATTTGTATCCCTCACATTTTAATTTGAACATATTAAACTTAAATTTTGAAATTGATTGCAATGTGGACCTTCCGTCAACATACGTTAGAATTTGTAAACAAAAATAACCACATACCACGCACATGACTACAAAGGAGTTTTTAAAATAATAAAAATATAATATTTTTTCGTCTTTAGTGAATATTTTTTAGCATTTAATCAAAATTTTATACTTTTTCAGTTCTTCTTGATAGAGGAGTCCGAAAATATAAAATAAAATGTCTAAATTAGATAAAAATTCATTAAAGACAGGAAAAAAAAATCTTATCTCCAAAAAATATGTCTAAAAAATTATTTTTTCCCTTTGTATAAATCAATATCCCTCGCCCATGAATATTTACGTTCACAGATTCTAACAGATGTGGATGGAGGTCGGCATTGCAATCGATTCTAAGATTCAAGATTAACTACGTTCAAATTAAAATATAAGGAATGAAAGTGGAATATGGATAAAAGTTAGAGGGTGTAAAATAAAAATTATTTATTAAAAAATAAAAAATAAAAATAGAAATGAACGGAGCTGTTCGACATTGGTCGAGGATGAGAAAAGTAGGCCAGATAAAATGTCGGTTGACGGAAAGACCGACTTAAAAGGTTAACATACTCCAAGTCCAGTGACTTATCAAAACAAAATAGTCCGTCTAAGTCCAGTGACTTGTCAAAAAAAAATACTCCACAAGTCCAGTGATTAAGGAATGGATACAGCTTCTCTGCAACAATGGAGTTTTATTTATTTTGATGATTTTAATTGTTTATATTAAAAATTTTAATATTATAAGAAATTACATTAATCGGATACAAATTAAAAAAATAAAAAATTCCTCTTATTTTAATAATCTTAGTCATAAATATGTCCACATTATCTAGATTCATCATCCTCAAATCTTCTAAAAAATGATAGTACTCGTCTCTCAAAAATATTATTTTACATTTTATATGTGTTTTTTTCTCAAAAATTAAAATCATGTGTGATGTAGGGTAAAATATCCGCCCAATTATATTATAAGTTAAGCACGTCTCTTGAATGATCACCTCGCCATAACTTCATGTATTCCTAGTTGCTCATCGTATGACTGCCACGCAATCGCGTCGCCCAGAATGTAGAAACGAATTCATCTCCAGCTCGCCATGGGACGAGGTTATTTACATTGCCAGGACAGAGACCATCTCCATGAGGAGTCTATCTTCATAATGACTCCGCCTATTCAAGACTCATTCTCTGATTACTTCTCTTGGTCAGAGTCCACTTCCGCGAGGATTCAACCCAATAAGGAACCATCTCCATCACGGCACCTATTATTACTAGCTGCTCTCTATATGACATCCTCCCATCATTACTCCAAAGTTTTAGGGATATACTTCCCAAACATAGCCACTTGAAGATCTCGCCACCCAAAGATCTCGGGCCTTGGGATAGGGGTGTCCATTGAATGAGTCACCTCGACTGCCTTGCCCTTCTTTTCGGGTGAGCTGGCAAGGTCCTCCTATGGGTGTTTTTCGCCAATGACTACCCCCTTCGCCGGAGTGGGTCCATCTGCCAAACCAGTGCCCTTGGACTTTTTAGCCTTTCCGCCGAGCTTCTTGAGGCTAATTATCTTTGGCATGGCTGCAAAAGAATACACATATCAGACGCATAAATTCAAACATTTAGAATAGATAAGAGGCAATAACATCCGATTTAAGCTCGGGGGAAGCCCTGAATCCGACCAGGATTCCGATGTTGAGTCCGAGATTGAGTTCGAAACATTCGATGAAGAATCTAAAATAGGATCGTAAACTTTTCCCCCCGACCACCTTAGCAAGGTTATATCAGGGATATGAGGTAAAATCCTCTTTAGTTCAATCCTAAGAACTCCTAGGTACTCTACTGATTTATCTCGAGACTGGATATCTCGCTGAATGTGTTTACCACAAGAAGGGCGGGACTCACCCGCGTCGCCCGACGAGCTCGGTGCTCCACGTTCAGGGCGTTCCTCGCCCTGAATCCCTGACACCATGGGCCCAGGAGAAACGAACACTCAACGAAATGACTTTGAAGCTAGGAGCACTGGAAAGGAATAGCGTCCTTGACTCTCTAACGAGCTGGAAATTTTATCAAAAACTTTAGGCTCGTCTCTGAATAGCCTGGGCGGGTTGTTACAATGTTTATCTGAAAAACACATAAAACTAAATGATTAACTCTTCGAATGTTTAATAAAAGAAAAAATGACAACCAAATGTTGAGACTTTCCTGGAACGTCCCATGTCCTCGGAACCCTTGGAAGACCTACTTCCCGAGATGAACTTTTAGGAAGCTTCCACTCGTCTCTAGAGACGAAAAAAGAACATGCTCTTCCACCCCTTGACATTGCTAGGGTATCGTCCGAGCAAGGTCTTTTTGTACCTCGCCTTAAAGTACAGTCAGTCTTGATCCGGATTAGAGTTGCTATTGAGGCTGAATAGGTTTCTAAACTCGAAGAGGGACAAGTCGTATTTATAT
>BRYF01000027.1:13206086-13211086 GCA_030159135.1 Actinidia polygama | reverse complement strand
GGGATGTTGATTCATTAAAAATAAAAAAATTATCTCATTTGATCAAGTATGTAATGATAATTAATTTACTTTAATTTATTTAAAGAGTATAAAATCACTTCCACATAAAATATAGATGTTTTTAATTCGAAGAAAAATAGTCTGAAGACCCTCGAGTAAGACTATTAGATTTTTTTCATCTTGAAAAAATAACAATCATATTATCGTTTTTAACTTTTTATGTAAAATATTATGTGTTTTTTTAATTTATGAAGTAATCTTTTCATATTTTTAAAAAATATATTAATTTAATAAAAAATTCAACAGAAATAATTTTTGAAAACTGTCAATCGAACATTTTTTTAAAAAAAATATATTTATAAAACTAATTTAAAAATTAAACCAAAAGGAGTAAGATTTTGTTTACTCTTTATTTCACCTAACAGACTTGTGAGCCTTACTCTACTAAAAAAATTATATAATAAAAAAAATGATAAAAGGCAAGTACCCCGGACCTTCAGGCGAGGCCGTGTCTATGGATCGAGCCTTCAAGTCGGATCGTGGGCCAATTTACGGGCTTTAAAATTGAGCTCAGGCCCAGCCCATGCTATCTTAGGCTTGGGCCGAGCTTAGGCTTGCTGGGCCGGGCCGGGTCATGGGCCCCATACTTTTTGATGAGGCTTAAAAACTACCGAAAGGGGTTAAAAAGTGAAAGTGCATTATAAAGCATGTGAAAGTGCAGTAAGAAATATGAAAAATGCATTAAAAATTAAATTTTTTTTATCTAGGACCCTTATGACAAAGTGGTTCCATTATTATGCCGTACTACTACATAAAAAAGTTGAAAGTCTACTCAATACTATAATGAGAGTGAGAGACTGTGAAACACAGTACTGGTACTACGTTAATATTGCTGTAATTTGGAAGTCTAGTTCCCTACACGACACTTCACGTTATAGTAAGTATTGAAGTCATTAACTACAATTTCTTGGAGTAGCATTCACAGATGGAGTATACAAATTTCAAGTTAGGTCTCATCACTCTCAGCATTTGAGTTTAGTTTGGATTGCTTGGTTAGTTCACTAGGAACTAAAAGGAAGAAATACTAGTTATAGGTTAAAAGGGCAAGAAAGTAAAATGAAAGTAAAAGGAAGAAATACTAATTATCGATGATATCGATTTGAATTATCAAAATTGACCCAAAATACTCAAACTGTAGCGGTACAGTCCATTTTTGAACTACAAACACGCTTGGTCCAATGAAATGGAGTATTAAGCAAAGGAAAACTTTCTAATCCGTGCCAAACAAAAAATGTTAAGTACTCCATTAGTCTTAATTTATATGTCCATTTTAAGAAATTCAACATTTTAAATAGTTAAAAGGCATCTTAAAAGTTTGGATATTTTAAAATTACACTTCAACAGTTTTAAATTACTGCGTCAGTGAACTCGGTTTGGAGGAAAGGTTCGTCCCAAGAAAAATGCAAGTAAAAAATGAATGATAACCCAAGGTTATAATGGTCATTAATTGTGCACCTTCCCAGTTGTCTGAGCTTAATAGATGGCTAATAACACATTTGTTGGACCATGCTCATTAACTTATCCCAAAAGCTTGGTTCATAATTGTGGGTAGAAACTAGGAATAGGACAGTCAATATGGAATCAACCTTCTAAATCCTAATGAGCTTCAAGGAAAATGTTTCCAATTTGCCAAGAAATTAGAATGAATACACAAATGGTTAAGGATGCTTTTGTAAAATTTAGGAATAATTTCAAAACACTTGAAGTTGGAAATTCAAAACAAACGGAACAAAAGAAGCCCCAAATATATATACAACATTCTTAGAAAAATTCAGGAAAATGATTTATGCACTCTAATTTTGATTTCTACATTTCATTTTTTAATTTTTGCATTCCAAATCTTTTATAATTTTTACCTAATAAAGACAAAAAATGGAGTGCAGAAATCAAAAAATGCAATGCAAAAATTATTTTGTAAAATAGTGTATCTTACAATATTTTCTTTAAGTTCTTGTTTTGAGCAATATTTATGCTTCGACTATTTTAGGCTGCCGATGTAACTTCCTAGTACTTCAGATTTGTTTATTCTTTTTAAATCCTCTACTTTCCTTTTTCCCTGAGCTTCTCTACTTTTTTTCATTTTTATTTTCTTTTTTCTTTACCAAATTTTTAATCCAAATACAACTAAGGGAAAAAAACTTTTTTCATAGAGTATATAAAATGCTAGAAAAATGATGTGGCAATGATATTTTAATAAATAAATTTTAGTTTGATGAGAATTTTGTTAAATTAAAAGGCACATATTTTGCCAAATAATTTTATTCAAAAAAAAATTATATAAGTTTTCTGTTTGTACGTCATTGTATACTAAAAAACTTATATAAATTTTCTGTTAATTTGTATGTCATTACTCCTTCCTTAATCATTTTATGGAAATTAAAAATATGTCGTAATGCCCCACATTAGAAACTGATTTTTAGAAGACAAACAGAGTATTTACATCTAAAAAAAAAATTATCATAATCACAACGGGAAACAGCTTTGTTAGCTTCATGTTAGCTGATATTAAAATATAAAAAGTTAAAAAAAAAAATCAAGAGAAAGAAAAGCATAAGGTTATGTTTGGATCCTGAATTTACGGAACGATTTGTGAAGAGAGAAAAAAAAAGGCTTTAACAAATCCCCCCAGAAAATCTGAAATAAAAAGTAGTCCTAAAAATTATAAAAAAAAAAAACAATAAACAAAAAAAACTAAAAGGTAAAAGCAACTTTTACATCCGAAGTAACCTTCTAAATATCTAATCCCCTCCACCAAACAAGCCTTTATGGAGAAAAGTTCAAGACCAGAACCATCAGCCATATCTCTACCACAAATAAGTACCAAAACCCATCAACACCATAGCTTAAAGATCCCAAAGAGGCCATTTTTTGGGAACTCTGATTCTGATTTCCACTACCCTACTTGAATTTCTTATATGGGCCAAGCCCATAGAGTGTGACCTCTTTCTGACATGGCCTTATCTCAAATGGGCCACGGCCCAGTCCATTTGGGCAACAGAGATTTGGGTTGTTCCAGGCCACAAAACGCCTCCCCAATTTCTCATAAAACCCCTCGGAGAATTTAAGCTCACCTGTCAGATTGTTCCCATTTAGGTAAATTGCCCCCACACTAGGCAGAGTTTCAAGTTTTGGGGAGAGGTCACCTGTGAGCTTGTTCCCATTAAGACCCAAGAATCTCAGCCTCTTCAACTCTGACATGAACTCTGGAATGCCACCTGTCAAGCCCGCATTTGTTGACATAGATATATTGTATATACTCTAGGGGTAGTTTAGTCTTTTTACCTTTGATAGTTTGCCTATTTATTCTCTTCTCTTTTCTCCTTTGTATCTCTCTCTTCTCTTCAACTCTTTAATCAATACACTATTCTCTCTCCCTCTCTTTTATCTATCACATATATATATATAGATAGATAGATAGATAGATAATTCTAACATGGTATCAGAGTCATGGTTTTCTAACCATTGTCTACGATTTTCATCCTTATATATCTGATTCTAAAACTTTCTCCTACATCTGTGTTTTTCGTCTGTCAATTACGATTTCTACGAAACAATTCTGCCTGAATCTGATATTTGAACACATCGTTGTGTTCCTCGTACTATTCCGAGCTCAGCCAAGTCAAGAACACCTCCGAACACCACCACACGCGCCCCCATGCTCCACCAACATCATCGGCGCGTCAAATCTACTCCCAGCAAGTCAGTACGCGCCACCACACGCCACCACGCGCTGCCACTCGCCCGCACGCGCTGCCACGCGCCAACCTTGCCAGTGACATCATCCTGCGTCATCCAGTGACGTCAGCCCTAATCTCTAAGACGTCAGCTCTGGTGACGTCAGCCCTAATCTCTGTGACGTCAGCTCTGGTGACGTCAGCCCTAGCCTCTGTGCCGTCATCACTGACGTCATCCCTACGTCAGCCCTACCTCTCTACTCTCTGGTAAATTGCAATTTGATCCCTGAAGTTTCTGATTTATGCAATTTGGCCCCTGGAGTTTCTGATTTATGCAATTTGGCCCCTGGAGTTTCTGATTTCTGATATTTAGCCCCCTAGAGTTTTTGATTTCTGCGATTTGGCCCCTGAAGTTTCTGATTTATGCAATTTGGCCCTTGGAGTTTCTGATTTATGCAATTTGGCCCTGGAGTTTCTGATTTATGCAATTTAGCCCCTTGGAGTTTCTAATTTCTGCAATTTGGCCCCCTGGAGTTTTTGATCTCTACAATTTGGCCCCTAAAGTTTTTGATTTCTGCAATTTGGCCCCTAGTGTTTCTGATTTCTGCAATCTGGCTCCTGAAATTTTTGATTTCTGCAATTTGGTCCCTGAAGTTTGCTACTCTTCATCTTCTAGCTTTCAGGTTCATCTCTTAAAGTAATTTGGGTCTTCTGATTCTTTTTCTGCACTCAGTTTTTGTTATTTCTACTTCGTTACTGCTGTAACTGCTATTTTTGGACAATTTTTCTATTGTATGGATATTATGGATCGATCTGAGACTTCTAGACCTCGAGATTTTTACACCTCTGATGCTCGGCATAATGAGTGCACCTACTGTCATGCTACTGATCATTGTTTGCTTATCTGTCCTGTTCGGGTTTGCAAGCATTGTTGCCAGCGAGGTCCTAAACATTATCTATCCGATTGTCCCAAGGTTTCTACCCGTCAAGATACCCGTCCTCAGTCTATTGCTGCTACCGCTGGGGTTTCCTCTACTGCTTCCGCCTCTCCTACCTTGATCGATGTCAGTGATCTTCCTACTCTTGTTCAGCAAATTCTATCTACTTCTGGTAATCCTTCTACTGCCTTGTCTGGCACTTCAGGTATATCTCCATGGTACTTTGACTATAGGTGTAGCAATCATATGACCTCTGATTTATCTACCTTCTCCTCTAAATCATCTGAGTCTTCATTTCCTGTTATCTATACTGCTAATGGTTCTTCTA
>BRYF01000027.1:13168586-13176086 GCA_030159135.1 Actinidia polygama | reverse complement strand
GTAGTATATGTCCGCTAGAACTAACCTAGGAGACTCAGAAAACTCTCTTCCATCTTGGATATCCGACCACCTAGGTGAAAAATCATACATGACGGGTGACATCAATATGAGTCCTTCCTCGCCTAGGAAAGACTTTTCTAGTTTAGAGGGTAGCCCCCCGGGTGTCTCCCTCCCCTTGAAGAAGAGAACGTTATGACCTTAGACGACTTAGATCGCCTTAGGGAGTCATGTTTCATTCTGCCAAGTGTCCAATAAGACTTCTTAAGGTGGGCAAAACAATTAGTTCTACTCGCCCAGGCGAGGACGCCTTTTATGAGGCGCCTTTCGTGTTGATCTATGTTTCCCCATTCATCCTACAATCAGGATAATTATGCAATTCTACAACATTTGCTATACTCAGCTCGTTCCCAATGCTAAGTGTCGTCTACGCGATAGTGTTATGGCGAGCTCACAAGTAAGACATCTCCCTTACTGAGTTTAGGAATCTGTTCAGCCTGAACAAAAATCTGAAGCCGGACCAAGGGTGGCTTTATTTTAAGGCAAGGCCGAAGAAGACCTTGCTTGGGGGATATCCCAGTAACGTCAAAGGATGGAAGAAAAAGGTTTTCTGCATCTCAGGAGATGGCTGGGAGTTTGATGAAGGAGCACCTCGGAAAGTCGGAGCTCCAACAATCCCGAGATCATGGGGACCCAAAGTTAGTCTCAATTTTTATTGGTTTTCCCTTTAAATTTTTTTTAATCACCTGATATGTTCCTCAGGTAAACGCTGCAACGGGTTTCCTCGACTGCTTGAGGGCGAGATGGAAAGATTTGGCAAAGTGTCGAGCTTAGTAGGGGAGAAAGAGTTCTTCTAAGTCCTTGTTCTTCTTGAGTCCAAATCTTTCCATAGGAGCTTCGGCCTCCCCGAGCCCATGGCGCCAGGGAATGCTGGCGAGAACCGACCTGCAGACGATGCATCTGCCTCACCAGGCAACGTGTGTAAGTCCCGCCATTCTCGAGAAGGACTACCCTGAGATGGTCCCTCCCAACACGACTCAATAGAGTATATAGGAACAATTAGGAGGACAGATAGATCCTATCTCGCCTCCCCGATCAAATCCTGCTATTGATCTTAGGGGCAAGAGTGAGGCAGCTTGAGCTCGAGCTCAAGCTTAGGAGCTATGTCGGAATCATGGCTCCCCTCTAAGCTCAGATCGGATGGCACATTCTTTATTTTTTCAGTATTCCATCTCTTTTTTGATCTGATGTCGGTGTTTGTATTGCAGGAATGTTGAAAGAATCAGCTTTAAGAGGCTCGGTGAAAAGGTGGAGAAATCCAAGGGTGATGGCTTGGTGGCGGGGCCCATCCCAACAAAAGGGGTGGTGATTGGCGAGAAAAGGCCAAGAGAGGACCCTTCCAACTCGCCCAGCAAGAAGGGCAAGGCTGCGGACAGCTCCAATGGGAAGGAGGCTACCGCGGTGCCCGAGACCAAAAAGAGGGTGACAAGACGTCATTGTGGCGTATTATTTTGGTTTAGTTTATTGTATTAAATCTGGTGTTATTTGGGGCGTGACAACATAGTATCAGAGCTCTAGAATTGAATATATATGAGCCGTAGGGGTGGCTATGCCACAATTGTTTTCGTGTCTAGTTATTGAAGAGTAACGTGAACGCGCTATGTATGTGATTGAAATAACATAAACATACATGCTATGTGTCATTGCTTTACATATGATAGAGCAAATGTCATAATTGAGTCATAAATGACTATGATTGAACTGTTGTTTTCTTGTGGCATTGTATAGAATATGCCACCACGTCAAGCAAGAGGTCGCGCTAGGTCACTTACGGGAGCACGCGGGGCTCGTGGAATCATGAAGGGGGGATGATAACAATCACCAACAGCCGGTGATGGGAGGAGGAGCTAGTGCTCTTAGAGGAAATGCTTCAACGGCGATTTTTGGTGGCGCGGAATTCATGCAAGGGGTGTTCACCTTCATTGAACAAGTGGTGAGGAACACAGTGCAAACGATGCAAGTACCAGTTAGTGTTTCGGACTCTAGGGCTACCACAGCCATGAAGGCCTTTCTATAAATTCGTCTACTTACTTTTAGGGGCGAACTAGATCCATTAGTTGCAGAGGATTAGCTTGAGCAGGTCACAAGAGCATTAGACACGATCTTGGTGACAGATGAGGAGTTGAGGGTTTTGTTTACGTCGTACCAATTGCAAGGGGATGCACTCCAATGGTGGAAGACTGTTGAGGGGAGCATAGCGAAGAGGTGGGAGCCATTTAAGAAAGCTTTCTTAGATCAGTATTTTACGGATACATCTAAGGTAGTGCTGAGGATGGAGTTCATTAATTTAATGCAAGGAGAGCATTCGTGTCGATGGAGGAGGAGAAGGCAAAATAATTTATGCATGGGCTTAGGTTTTCCATAAGGAATAAGATTGCGGGGAACTTGATGAAAGTTTACTCGACCATGGTTAGCTCGGCGGCGGTCATAGAAGAGACTTTGAATGAGGCTAGGAAGATCACAAATCTGAAATCTCAACTTGAGGGTACGAGTGCTCAGTTTGAGGGACATTTTCCAAAGAAGCCAAAGAATTCTATAGTACAACAGCAGTATCCTGCTAGGTCTTTGGTTCGCTCCCAAAAGTGAATTCTTTTACCGCAAGTATATGGGTCGTGAAGTAATAATAAACTCGAAGTATGAGTATCAATCCTATGAAAGGCAATGCCAAGATGAAAACAAGAGAATTAAAACACTCGAATCAATTCTCACTCAATCCTAACTTATGCTTCAAAAAGAAGAAAATAAAAATCTTGTATTAAACTTAATCTAAAGTACGAAAGCAATTAAAACTGATTTAAAATTTATAAGAAAATAACTCAGAATCAATTGATCCAACTAATCAAGTTTCTTAAAATTCCAATAGAGGCTTTATATGACTCAAATCCTTTGACTACGTCGTTAGTCTCGGATTCAGAAAATTTAGCTTTTAAAACTAATTTTCTTTCAATTTTCAACTTCTAAAATAAGTTTGGTTATTATAATTATGATCGTGCATCATCAATTCGCACAATACATATACTGAACACAACTCACGCATAAACGTTATAAAACAGCGTATATACTGAGTCAGTAACTCACTCATAAGCGTTATCGAACATAATAAGACGCCCAAGTTTTCAAAAGTGATTAGAATGGAGAAGAAGAAGAAGAAGAAAAAATATCAGAAGATTTAACGGTGAAACCAAAATTTACCTCCATTGTTCATCATCGATCGATCCCCAATCGATTTTCATAATCGATCCCGAGTTGAGAAAATTAGCCACGCATGGCTATGGAAAACAAATAACAAAATATTGAAGATATTCTGATATATTAAATCAAATATGAATGATTAAAATTAAAAAAACATAAATTAAGGGCGGAAAAACTTGTAATTGAACACGCGTAATTAAACAAAATTCTAAATCGAATTAATAAAATGAGAATTTAAATGTATTTAATTACAAAATATAAAAAAAATATAAATTTTATGCTAAACTGCTCTAAAAACCCTAAAAAGTAATGTATGTCGTCCAGAAAATCATAAAGAAGTATATATAGGCTTTACAAGTTCGAGTCCTAGTAGGATTAGGAGTCTGCCCAGTTTTCTTTTTGGTATTCGAACGCTGGTTCCTTTATAATTTTGGCGTTCTAACGCTCAGACCAATTTCTTCTGCTTTTCTTCACAACGTTTGATCGGTAAAAATGCCTTGCAATTGGCGTTCGAACGCTCAGTGCAAAATTTCTTCTAGCGTTCGAACAATAGATATAGCATTCGAACCCTAAGGCAAAAGTTCAATTTTCAGCTCTCGGGACTATCGAACGCTGCACAGAAGCGTTCGAACCCTAATCTTTCATTTTTCTTTTTAGCGTTCGAACTCTAACATCCTTTGTTCTTTGCCGTTCGAACGCCAAGTGTAAATTCTGAAACTTCCTTCCCAACATTCGAATGCTGGATTATACCTTCCACTAGTGTTCGAACGCTAAGTACATTTTGCCTTGATATCCTTCTTAGCATTCGAACTCTAATTTCCTCTTTATTGGGAGCGTTCGAACGCTAAGTGTAATTGCAAACAACTTTGACTTTTTCCTCTTGTTTTCTTCATATGCCATTTTTTAGCCCTTGAAGTCCAATTTTTGCAATGCTCGTTAAATGTGAATTTGTTCAATTTTATAAGATCTTTCCAACAACACATTTTCTAATTCATTTTGAACTACAGTTGAAGACTTTCATAATTTTCGAGACAAATACCGGCAATAGCTTTTGACATGCATGCACATACTCTAACTCACTTTCACGACTCTAAATTCTCATTTTTATCATTATTTATCATCAATGAACTCAAACACAACTTTAAATATGAAATACGATAAAAGATATAATTAACCTAATCTAGGGCCAACTTAAATCAGTTTAACGGCGCTTAGACTATAATTATGCAGTTCAATCAGTCTTCACCTACCATTTCGGTAGTGTCATCTAGCCAGACATCTCAGGAAGGGTCGATTTGTTTTGGTTGTCACCAGCCGAGGCACCGTGTTGTGGACTGCCCACTGAAAGGGTAGCAACGGCAGTCGCAACAAAGGGGTCAACCCAATAGTCAGGTTTAGGGACAGTCACAAGTTAGGGGGACACCTACTTGTTTTCAATGTGGTCAAGTTGGTCACATTATGCGTCAATGCACACAAATGGGGGACAGTCATGGAGCTGCAGGATCTCAACAACCTATTCGATCAATACATGCCTCGAGGGCCACTCTAGCATTTACATCAGCACATACTTCATATCAGTCAGGACCACAGGTTGTGGGTCAGTAGGGTCAGAGGACTCAGGGACGAGTTTACGCTATAACATCAATAGTGGGACCATCAGGGACAGTGGGACAACAGGAGTAGCAACTAGATACCTCTATTATGCGAGGTACTTTTCTTACATTTAATTCATATGACTCGTGGATTGATAGAGAATATTCTAACTTGTTAATTTATTTAGGATGAGTGAATGTTATATGTGAGTTAGCGAGGTCATATATGTGAGTTAACATGGATGTATGATTGAACTTGTGAAAAATAAAAATTTATGTGTGCGTGAAAATTTAAAAATCATTTTGGTAATGACACGCTAGAATGTACTAGAATAGTTTGGCTTAGATTAATCCTGAAATGAAAGTCCTAGATGGCAACCGCGCAAAACGGAGGGAATGTCAAAGCCCACGGTGAAAGTCCAGAAAGTTGACAATACGAGGGAATGTCAAAGCCAACGGTGAAAGTCCGGGAAGTTGACAATACGGAGGGAATGTTAGAGCTCACGGTGAAAGTCCGAGAAGTTGACAAAACGGAATGTAGGGCATGTTGCCCCTTTGGTGAAAGACCGAGAAGTTATCTGGATATGTCTCACATACTTAGTACATAATGAGGCCGGTTAAGTATGAGCCTAGGTATGTCATTCAAAAGAATTGAATTATTATTTTTTGAGAAAAGTCAGGAACATTGGAAAATTATTAGATTTGTGAAATTACGGATTGAAATCAAAAGTTTATTTTGATGTGAATGAAAGCATATTTTATTACATGATGTTTTCATTGTATATGATTATGTATCATGGTTTTTGGCTTGAAAGATTAAATTCATTGTTAAATCCTTTCAAGGTAACTCACCTTTACTATAACATAAATTTCAAGTACTGAGGGTTATCCTGAGTCGTGAAGCATGTGGATTGCCGTTACGTTCGTTTTATTTAGAAAATACGTAAATGTATTTTTTAAAATTATAGTTATTCTTTTGGCCTGGTGTAGGCATTGTCCATGGGATATTATTTTGTTTTGCATTTGATAGCTCATTGAGAGCATGGTCCTACGGAAAGGATTCATTTTACTATCCTTTAACATAATGACAGTGTATTGTCATGTCATTTGGTGAGGTCCTCATTTGGATTTTGTTCTTCTGGAATTTCCACCTCAGATAGATTTTCTTCAGGCTCCAGGGCGGCATCATATGTGAATTCAGCTACAAAATCAGCCAAGACCTAAGCTTTGATCGCCAGTCTTGGCCTATAATCAATGTGGAACTCGCTCAACTCAATGGACCATTTAAGAAGCCTCTCGAGGTGTCAGGATGTTGGAGAATTCGCTTCAAGGGTTGATCAGTCAATACAGCAGTAGGATACGCCTAAAAATAGTGGCAAAGTTTTCTAGCAGCGATTAGAAGGACGTAGGCTAGCTTTTCAATTTTCAGGTACCTCGGCTCGGCTCGGCTCCCATGAGGATTTTGCTGACATAATACACCGGGGTTTGAATTTTGTCTTCTTGTATAAACAATGCACTTATTGCTGTTGGCGAGATGAATAGATATATAATGAGTTTTTCGCATGTGGCAGGAACTGTAAGAAGAGACAGCGAGCCAAGATACTCCTTCAGCTGTTGGAATGCTACCTTAGATTCATCATTCCACTAGAAAGCTTGATTTTTTCTTAGTATCTTAAAGAATGGGAGGCACTTGTTAGCTAATTTGGAGACAAAACTATTAAGGGTGGCTACTTGCCCAGTTAGTTGCTGCACTTCATGTATATTCCTAAGCAATCTCATGGAGAGTAGGGCCTGAATTTGATCTGGGTTGGCCTCAATCCCTCGCTTGGTTACTAAAAATCCAAGGAACTTACCCGAGGAGACACCAAAAATGCATTTGGAAGGATTTTACATCATTTGGTGTTTCCGCATGACGCCGAAGGCTTCCTCTAGGTGGGCGATGTGATCTGCAACCTTAAGGCTTTTGACGAGCATATCATCTATGTATACTTCCATAGTCTTTCTGATCAGCTCTCTGAACATTTTGTTTACCAATCTCTAGTACGTTGCCCTCACATTTTTTAAGCCAAATGGCATAATTTTGTAGCAGGATATCCCCTCTCCATAATAAAAGAAGTCTCATCCACATCGGGCGGATACATCTTGATTCAGGTGATATCCGTAGAAGGCTTCCATAAAACTGAGAAGCTCATATTTGGAGGTGATATCAACTATTATGTCAATCTTTAGTAAATGAAAACTATCTTTTGGACACGTATTGTTTAGGTCGGTAAAGTCAACACATACTCTCCACTTTTTTCCTTTTTTGGGGCGACGATAATGTTGGCGATCCAATCTGGGTGGTGGGATTTTCTGATGACATTGGCCTTGATGAGCTTAGTCACTTCTTCTATAGGGATGACAATTCCCCCGATTATTTTCGGGCTACGTCCCACCCCGTTTAGAGTGGGGTTGGGGGAGGAATAAACAGGGACGGAAAAAAAATCAAAACTCGATTAATAATCGGGGCGGGTTTAGTCCCTCCACCCGGAACCCGCCCCGATTATCCCAATTATGGGTAAAAAGTCAATTATCCCTATTTTTTAAAAAATATATCGTAATATCCTTACTATATATATATATATATCAATAATTATATAAAAATATATATATATATATA
>BRYF01000027.1:13073586-13076086 GCA_030159135.1 Actinidia polygama | reverse complement strand
GATGGAGAGAGGAATGGGAAGTTGTATTTCGCAGTAATAAGGCTCGAATACAATCATCACATTTAGTTCAGGAGTATCTCACTTACTAAACTAATCTCTTGGCTAAATAGTCTCTCTTATCATTCAAATATCGGAGTTTGTTAATGAAGTCAAAAGGTGACTTGAGAATAATGAATTTGTAGTGAATTTGAGAAAAAGAAAAGGTTAAGAAAATAAATAAAGTCCAAAAAACTAATTTTATTTCTTTAGTTTTGATACTCTCCTCATCCCACAATTTAGGATATTCCAAAATAAAAGATGAATCAAGAATATAGGACAAAATAAGTATTGTATTAAATTTTTTATATTTATTAATAAAACTCTATAAAAATTATTAATAATCCAAAAATAATCATAGGAGATTGAAATAGACTCCATTATAAAATTTTATTGATATAAAGATATAATTGATTTTGATGATTAGAATTGTAAATGTTAAACTTGATTAAACACAATTTAAAAATCGTATTAAAGAATGCTAAATAACTTCACATATGTTCAATCACTCAATTAACTCAAAATAGCCTTGCACAAGTTTGTTTTAAACTTATACATACATGCATACATTGAAAACATGATTTAAAATTGAAATTAATCAATTGACTCACTCACATCTTTAACGAGAAACATAATTGAACTCAAGAGAGTCTATACATGATCATAATACAATCCATGACTTTCTATAAGTCACATTCAAAGTTATCATGCGAATGAAACTTGTAGAAGTGTTAAACCATCGCTTAAAATCATATTGAATAGTTAACAACATTTGTTTTTGAAGAAGACAGTGAAATCACTACTATTGTCTCAAGTTCGGTCGACTGAACTTGTCGACCGAAGATGGAGAACCTCAACCGAAGATTCAAATGAAAAAATAAAGGTTCACTTGAAGGAAAGAGTAAAGTCAACCGAAGTTAAATTTTGGTCGACTGAAGTTGAAAAACCACGATCCAAGTTGAATAAAGCTTCAAATAAATGAATTGAGGGTTCACTGAAAAATCAGAGCAACGGCGACCGAAGTTAAAGTTCAGTCAACCTAAGTTGATCAAAATCTTGACCGAAGATAAGTTTGGGTCAACCGAAGCTAGTTGAAAGTTTCAATAAAGAATTGAAGGGTCACTAGAAAAATAGAGCAACGTCGACCAAAGTTGATAAAACCCTCGACCGAAATTAATGAAGCATTCAGTAAAAGAAATGGAAAGATCACTGGAACCTAAGAACAACATCAGTCTAAGTTAAAGTTTGGTCGACCGAAGTGTTGACCAATGTTTAAAAACTTTGATCTTGCACGTCTAAATCAAGATCCAACGGATGAGATTCATTCAAAACAACTAGATTAGAGACATTTAATGCATCAACGACTATATTCAAGATTGGACTTATAAATTCAATCATTGGGGGTGTTGAGAAGATATTGAAGTGCCATAAAAAATCATCTACTCTTGTGTGCAATACTTCAATCCCTTGATCATTTATTGAGAGCTTGATTTATAAGATTAAAGAGAGCAAGATCACTTTAGAAAGAAAATTTTCTTGTATTCATATTTCATCTAGAGTTGATGAGTTTTAGTTACTACTATAATTACTTCTTTTTGAAAGAATCACTTTAAGTGATTGTAAAATTTTCAAGAGAGGGATTCTCTTGAAGACTAGAAGTATTATAGTGATTGTAAAGGTTTTCAAGCACCCGCAAGCTTAAAAACAGTGGACATCCAAGAAGAGCTTAGAGAGTGGGCATAGGCAAAGATTCACCGAACCACTATAAATCACTTGCACTCTTTTCTCTCTTCTCTTTAATTACTTATATACTTTGCATAGATTAGAGTGCATAAATAATTTTTTGTTTGCATAAATTTTAATTGATCATTAACCCTAGCAAACTTATTTCACCCCCTCTCATAGTTTGTTTTCTAGCTAATAATTTGTATCAAAGTAGGACTCTATATTTTTTTTTTTGATTTAACAATCTAAGAGTCAAAGATCTATGATCGACATCATAGGAACACATATGGATGAATGTCAATTTACAAGTAGACCTCCACTATTTTTCGGTAACAACTATAATTATTGAAAGGTTAGAATGAGAATTTACATTCAAGAAAATGACTATGCATGTTGAAATATCATAGAAAATGACCATATTATTCCTACAAAAATAATAGTAAAAGGAGAGGTCTTAAAACCTCAAGATGAATGGACACCCTTGGATATAAAGGATGTACAAAACAATGTCAAGGCCATTCCTACTTTATATTGTGTCTTAGACATAAGTGAATTAAATAGAATATCCGTATGCAAAAAAGCTAAGAAAATTTGTGATAAACTAGAAATTACCCACGAGAAAACAAGTCAAGTGAAAAAAAATCAAAAATAAGCATGTTAGTTCATAAATATGAATTATTTAGAACGAAAGCAAATGAAACAATCTCTGAAATATTTACTAGATTCATTGACATAATAA
>BRYF01000027.1:13046086-13048586 GCA_030159135.1 Actinidia polygama | reverse complement strand
CTGCTTCACAATAATAACTGTTATATAAATTTAAAAAAAAAATCACATTCAAGAATTAATTTTATTACTACACAACTTTTACACACGATCGCTAGCGTGTGTATATATATATTGTGCAAAGCTACATTAATTTGAATTGATCTCATGCTAAGCTTTAATTAGCTGATCAATCCTTTTCAATTATAACTGATTTTCTAAATTAACAGGGTTTCTAAAATGTTATTCCAAGAAATATGTTTTTTTCCAAAAAAATACTTTTCTGTTTTTATATATGTAGACTTGCAAAATTACCTTTTTTTTAATAACTCAGTATCCGACATAAAAGAACGACTAAAAACAATGGGTTACACAAGTGTTTGGAAACTATTTATTGTTTTTATTTTTTAGAAAAAGAAAATCAAATAATTTACATACTGGCTAATGGTTGAAGCTTGCATGGGCTTAGAGAATTTTGGGACCCATCTTTCGTAACAGTCAACTTTCTGGGCCTTATAAAATAGGCCCACATCGATTTACTATAATGGTCCTCTTTGGCCCAGTCCCTTCGACAATTCAAGTCATATAGGATATAGGTTTCTACAAAGACTAATAAAAGAAAAATAAATAAATAAATAAATAAAAGATATAGGATTTTAAATTTTCTTTACTTTTTTCCCTTTTTTGTATGAAATTTTGAATGAGATTTCTAACAAATAGAGACTTATTTACTAATTTTTGAAAAACTATATTACAAATAATATAATCTTATGTAGTTATCGTTCTCTTCCATCTTCTGCCCTCAAACCTCAAATACTATGAGTGTGTGCAAAACTATTTTTGTGGATATGGTGTTCTGGGTATTAAAGTGTACACATACAATACGTTTTTCATTTGATGAATGGAAAAAGGCAAAACGTACATTTTTTTTCATATTGCATCCACAAGTAGAAGTGGGCATCTGGTCGTGTCGGATCATTTCGGAGTCATGTTAGAATTTCTACAATACTAACCCGACTTAATTACTCAACCCTTAACCTGCTAATTTCGTGTACGTTTTGAGTCGTGTCAGAAATTTACACCCCTTTCGACAAGTTTTCCTTATCTTACAAATCTAAAGGAAAATTGAGATAACATGTTAGCAAGTGATTATAATGATGAGGATATTCACTTTGATGGGTAAACCATGATTAGGAAATTTAAATTTGTGCATGTAATCATGTTTTAGATAAGTTGACCTGCAACTACAGTAATTAATAGCCATAGATTATGAACAAAATAGAGATAAATTAAACCATGAAATTAATTAACCTGGCATGGCATGCACTTGTTGATGTGTTCTTAAAATATTCTCTTAGTACATTTTGGGATTAATATATATCGCTATAAGCTTTGGAGACATTTATTTGGACTTCACTTTCGGCTACCCACGATGCACACCCCAAGTCCATCTTCGTCCTCATTACAAAAAAATAAATAAATCAATAGTCTCAATTATTGAGAATTTTTTCCCATTTTCTTTCTCTTAGAATTTTATTTAATTTTATAGCTATAAGTGGTAAAACTCAAATTCATGTATTGTTGTTGAGTGTCTTCAAGGTTTCTTGGGCTGTGTTTGGATGAAAGATTTGGTGGCAAAAAAGAAAAAGAAAATAAAAAAGTGAGAAGATCTAATGGTTAATTAGAATAGTTAAATTTTCTAACTTTTTTTTTTCTTGTCAAATTCTTAATTCAAACACGATTTTTTATTGGGACACTTGTGGCATTTTGATGTGAAAGGGAAGTCTTTTTCTAACCCCACTCTTGGTTTGAAGACAAATTCATTGGAAGATCAAAGCTTTATTGAGTCTATTTGTTCTCTTAATACTTTTTACTTTCCACAGCCAGAATAAATTGTTTTCCTTGAGAGTTGTTTCTCATCAATTTGAGACAAAAGAAAGTTACTCAATTAGGAGTACCAATACTGGTCCTGGTGTGGCTAAAGTGCATGAAGTCTTGACTTTAGGCCCCTTTAATTTGAGACCAAGATAGTTATTGTAACGATATGTAATTTTTAGGTATTTATCTTTTCCAAATCTTGTAACTATTATTTTTTGTTTAAATTAATGTTATCATTTTGAATTTTTAGTAGTGAAAATATTTAATTTGTTGGAGTCGTATAGCCATTACAGTAACGCACTCTCGGATAAGTATTTTAAAGAGTTTTACTATGAACAATGCATTTTATACCATGCATATTCACATATAGTGAGAATTTTATTTTTATGAGTTCAAGTCACATGTGAATATACACTATTAATGTACGGTACAAAATACATATGTTTTATTTTGTGGTTTAATTAATATCAAGTACTAACCGAAAGTGACCTTTTGAAAACTTTGTGATCTATCAGAGGCTTTTACAGTGACTACATGAACGAAAATCAATTATAATCAATTTAAAGAAGCTAATCCTTTTGCCTTTTATGACCTGGCAAAAGATCAATGTCCTCTAGATTAATTAATGGTGGTTGAATAAAAACAA
>BRYF01000027.1:13033586-13038586 GCA_030159135.1 Actinidia polygama | reverse complement strand
GTCCAAACAGGCGTTCGAATGTTTGGACGTTCGAACGGAAAGGCAAAAATTGAAATTTTAGCTTTCTAGCCATTCAAACGATAGTTTTAGGCGTTCAAACGGTAATTTTCCTCTATTTTTTTTTTTTATTTTGAGGCCTTTCAAAACCAAATTGGCCGACGCAAGTTTGACGTAAATATTTATAACTTGATGAGATCATTCCAATAGTGTAAGAATCAGCTCAATTGGATATCTATAAAAAAATATGACCCCCTTTTCACGAGATTTTACCCAATGGAATTTCCTCGTTTTGCATGCCGCAATTCCCGAATCATCATTAAAACTCTAATTCTATCTCTTTAGCATTAATAACTTGAGGAGACAACCAATTCAAGATTATTCATAATATACAAATAATATATTACAATTATACCCATTCTAAGCCTAACAAAGGGCGAATTAAAGACATATAATTACACTTTCATGGTGTAATCATATTCCAAATTCATCAAGTTTATTTCTAAATACCCATTTAGTGCCTATTATTGGTTGATTTGTTGATTTAGGTACTAGTGTCCATACTTTACTTCTTTCAAATTGATTAAGTTCTTCTTGCATTGTTAAAAGTCAATGTTCATCAAATTCCGCTTCATGAAAATTATTAGGTTCTATTTGCGACAAAAATGCAAGATTTTTAAAAATATTTCTTACAGAGTTTGTAGTAGTTACCCCCTTTGATAGATCACTGATGATGAAATTTGTTGGATGATTGTGTACGAATTTTCATTCTTTTGGAAGACTTGAGCTTTCACCATCTTGTACTTGAGCCTCCATTTGAGGTAGTACTACTTTTAGTTGGATCTTTTTTTCACCGGCTTCTTTGTGAGTCTCTTGACTCTCTTAAGAATTCTTAAAATTCTTCATGCTCTCTTCAATTCCTACATTCCTTGATACATATTTGAAGGATAGATCATTGAATTCATCAAATATAACAAGTACGGATTCTTCAACTACTAAATTTCATTTATTAAAAACTGAAAATGCTTTACTTGTAATTGAATAGCCTAAGAAGATAGCTTCATCCGATTTTGAATTAAATTTTTCTAAGTCATTTTTGCCAATTTAAGACATAGCATTTGCACCCAAAGGCATAAAATAAGCCTATATTTGATTTTCTTCTTTTCCATAGTTCATAAGGTGTCTTTTTAAGAATTGACCTAATCATGACTCAATTTATAATAAAGCATGTGGTGTTTACCACTTCGGCCCAAAAATACTTTGGAAGGGAGTTTTTATAAAGTATGGTTCTTGCCATCTCTTCTAGGGTTTTATTTTTTCTTTCAATAAATCTATTTTATTGGGGGGTCGTAGGGGCCGAGAAATTATGACCAATTCATAAATCATCACAATATTTAGTAAAAGACTCATTTTCAAGTTCTCTATCATGGTCGGTTCTAATGTTTAAAATCATGAGTCCTTTATCATTTTGAAGACGTCAGTATAGTTTTGTAAATGAAGAAAATGCTTCATTTTTATGGGCTAAAAATATTATCTATGTAAATCGTAAAAAATTATCTATAACTACAAGAATGTATAATTTTTTTCCAAGACTCATTGTTCTTGAAAGACCAATTAAGTCCATGTGTAGATATTTTTGTTTGTTTTTCTTGTTGACATGCTCCACATAATCTATCTTTTTCAAAAGTGATTTTTGGTAGCTCAATTACCAAATCCTTTTTAGCAAGATTTAAAATGAGATTCATGTGAGCATGCCCAAGCCTTCTATCTCATAGCCAACCATTGTCATTCATAACCGATAGACAAGTTACATTGGTAGGTGTAACATTGTCAATTTTAAAAATATACATTTTTTCAACTGTTTGACCAATAAACAAGGTTTTGTCATCTTTGGTACTTTCTATGGTGCAAGTGGTTTTGTCAAAGATAACTCTTTTCCTCTATCACATAATTGACTTAAAGCAAGTTATGCTTTAATCCATCAACAAGCAAAATATTTTCCATAATGGGAGAATGTTTCTTACCCACATTATCTATACTAATGATCTTGCCTTTGTTATTGTCTCCGAAAATTACGAATCCTCAATCCTTTGAAGATAGTGATGCGGACATAGATTTATCTCCGGCCATGTGTTGCGAGCATCCACTATCCAAGTACCATTTTTCTTTCCTTGATGTTGTATTTAAGCACACCTACATAGAAAAATCAACCATTGGTCTTTGGTACCCAAATTTTATTGGGTCCTTGAATGTTAGTAGCATTTTTCTTAGGGATCCACATAGTTCTTAATTCCCTTTTAACACACTTCTTTACATAGCATATGTATTTAGTGTGGCCTTCGGTATTACAAAATGTGCATGGAATTTTTTTTGTTGAAGAGAGAAATGATTTTATAAAAATATTTTTAGATAATTTTTGTTTTGTCGAAATATTGTATCCAATTCCCGCACAGTCATATACACATCTTTGTGATTCAAGAAGCAAATCTAAATTCTTTTGACCTTTAGTAAATTTTTCAAGATATATTGTCAAATCTAAAATCTTAACATTAAACTCATCATTTTTAGTTGTTAATTCATTAATATGATTTTTTGAATTTTCAATTTCGATGGTAAGTGAAGCAACTTATTTTCTTAATATGAAATTTTTATTTACCATTTTCAATGATTCCTCATATAAATCATTATAATCATTTTGCAAGTCATTGAATGAATGGGATTCGAGATGTACCTCATTAGAATCATCTTCTTTGGCAACAAGACACAAGTTTGCTACTTCTTAATCACTTGATTCATCATCGGATGTGTCAATATCGCTTTCTCCCCAAGCCGTAGTGCCCCTTTGAATTTTTTGAATTTTTCTTTGGATCTTTTCTTGTCTTTCCTTAATTTTGGACAATCCACTTTTATATGTCCCGTCTTTTTGCACTCGAAACAAATAATGGGATACTTCTTTGATTTTTCTTCTTTACCAAAATTTCTTCTTAAACATTTTGTTGAATCTTCTTGTAAATAAGGCTATTTCCTCATCAATTTATTCATCATCGGGTATGGCTTATTTGTGTGTGATGAGAAAGCCTTGAAGGCAATTTTCCTTTTCTTCTTGCTTTTATCGAACTCCTCATTGCTTTTTAGTGTGATCTCATGCATCATGAGAGATCCAAGCAATTCATCAAGGCCCATCTTGGTCAGGTCTTTTGTCTCTTCTATGGCGGTCACATTTGGTCTCCAATTCCTTGGTAAACACCTGAGAATCTTTCTTATCATTTTTACATTAGTATACATTTCACCAAGAGAATTTAAGCCATTATTTTAAATAATTCGTACTTATGTACTAGCATGCTTATTTTAGATTCCTTAACTTGATTTGTTCCTTCGTGAGTAACTTCTAGTTTGTCCCAAATTTTCTTAGCCATTTTGCATCCTGAAATTCTATTTAATTCATTTATATCTAGTGCACAATATAAAGTATTGATAGCTTTAGCATATTTTTGGACATCTTTTGTATCTAAAGGTGTCCACTCATTTTGACGCTTTGGAACCTCTCCTTTTTTCGTTATTTTTTTTGGTATGATAAGACCATTTTCTATAATGTTTCAACATACATAATTATTTACTTGAATGAATATTCTCATTCTTATGATAAGAATAATATGGAGACCTAGTAATTGATTGACCTTCGGCCATGTGTATTCTTATGATATTAGTCATGAATCTTTTACTCCTAGATTGTTAAATTTGGATATAGAGTCATGCTCTAATACCAATTGTTAGCTATAAAGCAAACTATGAGGGGGTGAAATAGGTTTGCTAAGGTTTAATGGCCAATTAAAATTTATATTCAATAACTTACACAAATAATAAATGTATAGATATAACAGCAATGTAAGGAGAGAAGGGAGAAGGATGCAAACAATTTATAGTGGTTCGGTCAATCTTTGCCTATGTCCACTCTCCAAGTCCTTCTTGAGATTCCACTATCTTCAAGCTTGCGGGTTCTTCAAAAACATTTACGACACTAGAACTCTTCTAGTCTTCAAAAGTCTTTCACTCGTGGATTTTTTACAATCATTCAATGTGATTCTCTCAACAAGGTATAATAAATGAGTGGTTTATAGCTCACCAACTCTAGATCGAATGATAAATATAATGTATCTCTCTTTCTCTCTAGAGTGATCTAACTCTCTTTGATTGTTTATACAAAAAAATCTCACAATAAATGAGTCAAAAGATTGAAGTATTGAATGTAAGCAAGTGTGTCGAGTTTAATGTACTTCAATGTCTTCTCAACAGCCTCTAGAGTTGAATTTATAAGCCCAAATCAATTTAGAGTCGTTGCAGCATTTAATGCAACTGATTTTGTTGTTCTGATTTAAGCTTAGCTGTTGGATCTGTGATTTGGACGTGCCAGATTAAAAATTCAAACTTCGGTCGTAAACTTTGATCAAACGAAGTTCATCTTCAATTGTAATTGAACTAAATTTCCAATGGCTTGTGTTTTGGCATCTGCTAAACTTTGGTCGTGGTCTCTGACTTTCGGTCGATCGAATTCTAACTTCGGTTGTCAATACACTAAACTTCCAAAGACCAAAACTGTTTCTCTATTTTGTCTTTTGATTCGGCTATGCCTCTTTGAGTTCGGTTGTTCTTTCATAAACTTCGGTCGACCGAATTTAACTTTCGATCGTCAGTGAGCTGGGTATCCAGAGAGCATGACTGTTCAAGGATTTTAGTGTTCTTGACATTCGGTTGTGCTTCTGAAACTTCGATTGAGAATTTTGGTCATGCCTCTTCAAACTTCGGTGAACTGAAGTTAAACTTTGATCGTCCCAGAACTAAATTTCTAGAGAGCATACCTGTTTAATTTCCTAGTATTTGGCTGACCTTCCGGAAGTTCGATAGTGGCTCTACAAACTTCGGTCAACCGATTTTTACTTTCGGTCATCACAAAACTAAAATTCCAGAGAGCCACTGCCTTATTCTTCAAACTTCGGCTGAGTCTC
>BRYF01000027.1:12978586-12981086 GCA_030159135.1 Actinidia polygama | reverse complement strand
TAGTCGGAAAGTGAGTACGATTGTGAACATTACTCACATACTAATTGATAGAAATAATGAGATTCACTTAGAAATGATAAAGTAGGTCCATTTTAAAAGGTGAGTCCCGTGTATTTTTAATAATTAAGAAGAGAGTTATGTTCACTCATTCTGACATATAAATAAACATAATTATAGTTATTGCGAGGACTATACAAGCTAACAATATTGGGAGCCACTTAAACAATAATTTCTATTTTTTAACTATCTTCTCCGATAAACAGTTGAATCTAATTCTACATTTAATCTTTTTTGTAAATTGAACAAAAATGGCAATCATTTTTCTGTTCTTTTCATTTACTTTATTTTTGGCAAAATAATATTTTCTTATATAGTAACAATGTGTTAAGGGGATTAGCCAGAAAAGCCCCCAAATAGTTTCATACCAAAAGTAGGAAAAAACAAAATTTGTGATCCCACACATCAACTCTCCCCCATCTTGGCCTTCAAAGTTTTAAACTCTTCATCAAATTAAGTGGGCATGTGGGCGTCGGCAACGTGTACATCAACTCAAAAAGAGATTGGGTAAATTACATTGACACGTCCTCTATTCTTGTGAAACCACGTGATCATCCATTTTATTTCTCGAAATCACTTTGAGACCTCTATTAGCTAACACAATATAATTTAATGTCAAAAGACTATATTGATATTATGCTAATTTGAACACACACACATTGAGCCAATATCGACACCATCGTTTGCGATCACCGCCTCTATCACCACTATCCCTCACTGTCACTTCGATCTAGAAAGAGGAAAGGAGAGAGATGAGATCCAACCATCCCAACTAACTCCTATAGTAGACATTGATGATGGCTCAATTACCACCACTGCCTCTACCAACACCATTCGCAGACGCTTGACCAAACTACAAGTCCCACCATTCCTAGTGATGAACCTTCCCAACCTACGATCTATCACCATTTCTTTATTCTTCCTCGCTCCCCCTCTCTTCCTCCACCTATACCACACACCAAGCATCCTCATCTAGCTTTCCCAACCTTAGCCCCATCCAGCCTACTATAGACCAGGCATCCCTCACTAGTTGGATCCCCATCTCATTACCTCCCTTTTCATGGGGGAATGGGAAGTGCACAAATCAAAGCGCTTTGGGTGTTAATTTGGTGGTTTGATTCGGGTGGCAGTGAAGTTTGGCAATGGTTGTGGGGGGATGGCTGCTTGTGTACATACTGAGTAACGGTGGGCAATTGCTTGGATTGTTGGTATTTGATTGCCGCACCTGTCCCTTGGTTGAGGCCTCTAGTGGTAGCGTCGCCGGATGGTGGAAGAATGTGGTGTCAAATGATGAGGTGTGGAGAGCCACACACACACAGAGTCATACTATAGATGGTCGGGGAGGTGTTGGTGTTAGTCAAGAGAGCAATTCATGTATATTGTGTCACGACCCGACCCATTACACACTGGGTCCCACCAATCATACAGGTGCCACATGACCGGCCAGTGAAATTCTATCTCACTAAGGCCTTTTTAACTAATTCAGTTTATGGATTTACTATCATCATTCAACATACATTACTTGAATGAAATACATGCGGATACATCTAATAAAAACAGAGCTGACGTGTCATTACATTCAAACTGAATGCAAATATATACATATACAACATGGTTTTGATATACAAAACCAACACGGTTCTAGCCACAAACCGGCACAATCGTCAATAACTACTGTATCAGTTTAACTATACAAGTTCTAAATTATACAAAACTCAAAATATAAAAGTTTCTATACTATCACAGAGTGTAGGACTATCAAAAACTCAGCATACTAGGGTCACCCGCCCTCAATCGTGTCCCCTCTCATTTTCATCACCTGAAATGAGTTATGTTCGACAACGTCTTAAGCACTAAGTTAGTGTGAGTCAGGTTATATAAAACATACAAGCACCCATAAAACATACAAGCACCCATTAAACACAAGCCATGCTTTCAGTTACAAAACATAAAGCATATTATTTTTATGCTACGTAATACATAACAAGACTTACCGAAAGTACATCCAAATCCTTCTACCCACTGTGAGTTAATGTTCCTCGAATTCGGGTCAAAATCCTACGTTTAATATTCGAATCGAACCATTAGATTTAAATTTCCCGTGGCTATGAATATACTAAATTCTATAATTTTCAAGTTTAGATAATATTTCAAATTAAAGATTTCGAATTATTTTATGCATAATTTTCTATATTAAATTTTTCAGAGACAGCCGCTTAGTCTATAATTTTTATAAACTTATTTAGAACTAATTTGACTCCAAACTTTTTACATAATATACTAGACACATACCTTTATATACAGTAAAAATATTATGAATTAATAAGCTACATAACTATTTTTAGAGATTTATTAAACCATCTCAGTTTCTGCACAAAATTGGTACTGACAGCAGTTCAATCTATAATTATTTTGGACATGAAATAAGTATCAATAATTCGTG
>BRYF01000027.1:12948586-12953586 GCA_030159135.1 Actinidia polygama | reverse complement strand
ATTTTTAATTTTCTTTTGCATTTTATATTACAAAGTTTAAAATGATATAAATATTTTTTACACAACCATTTGTAAAAAAAAATTATATTTTTATAATTTTCTCAATAAGATTTATTAAACAAGATCCATATTGTAAATAAAATTATAAAAATATACAAAAGTAATTTTTTAATAATAAAATTTAACAATTATAAGTTTATTAATCATATTAATATCAATGTTTTAAAGATTTTTTTCACTCATTAGTATATCAATTGTAGTAAAATTTACCATTGGAAAATTTAACAGTAATGGTAATCCTATGTTAAAGTAATGTATATATTTTATAAAAAAAAATTCAAATATTAAAAAAAATATATATATATATGAGTACATAATTTAAAAATATTATGGTTAAAAGTTGTATTAAAAGTTGTTACTCCATGATTTAGAGTTGGTTTGGTATAGTTGAATTTATGTTAGAATTACATATTTAAAAATAAAAATTAAAAAGCTTCGAAATGGAGCTTTTAAAATCAACTCTTTTTCGATTTTTGTAAATTATTTTTAGCCTATAAGCAGAAGTTGTATCAAATATTTTAACACAATTTAAAAAAAATAAAAATTTAAAAGATATGCTGAACATGTACTTAGTATTTTAACACAATTTAAAAAAAATAAAAATTTAAAAGATATACCGAACATGTACTTAGTAGTGGCAATTTTCTAAGCACATGTTGAAACTGAGAGAGGAGCCATTGATAACATTAAGATAATCAAGCTTTTAGTGATGAAAATTGTGTTATTATTATCAGCAAAGAAATAAAAATTGTATTAAACACAACAAGAAGTACATAAGAAAATTAATAGAATTGGGATGTAAAGCATCATTCCTATATGTTATGGTAAAAATCAGGGTGAGCAATCAGCAGTCAATATTGCTCTTCGGTCTCGGCACTGGACCTCGGCGACTACTCGAGAGACCTGCACAGGAATGAACAAAGTAAACGGTCAGGGCGAGACCTCTCAAAACCCTTCCGGCGTGCGAATCAGACCAAAACGATAAGGAAGTAATTATGGTAATGGAATGGCACAAAGAACTAAGTGTTCAGTGTGTGTATCATGAGCATATTCCATTATTGTCCCTCATTATGATGGGGAGAGCGGTCTTTATATAGATGGAGTAATGGGCCGTGTCAATAAATCACGGCTAGATCTTCGGAAGGATAAGTATGTGAGGATATCCCAAAAATATCGGAGATAAAATAGGAGGTTGCCAATTGGAGAACAATCCGCAATTATAGGAGTCGTGATAGAACTGGAGTCTAATGGAGATAGTTTCCTTGTAGAGGTGGAATCCTCACGGAAGTGGACTCTGATCAAGTAGGGTGATGGAGGAGTATTGCGGTGGTAAACTCCTTAGAGAGGTAGTCCTCATGGGGTTAGTTTATGATAAGGCGAAGTAACCCACCTTGCCCATTGGCGATATAGAGATAAGATAGCATGCTCCCGATGTACTGGTGAGATAAGCAACTAGTGGCGAGAAGCCATGGGCGACCAGGACTGTAGTGGTGATAGGGCGATATGATCCTTCAGGCGAAGTGCCTATCTTGGTAGGCGGATATTTTACCCCACATCACTATATGTTAAAAATCACGTTGAATGAGGAATTGGAGAGATGGTGTTAAAAATATTAAGATAATTGTGCAACTAGTGATTGCAATTTTCTGTTGCATGATGGATTAGAGAGAAGGTGTTGATAATATTCAGATAATCTTGCATTTAGTGAAAGGAATTGATGATTTTGTTTTGAACAGCAGTGTTCTGAAAAATCAACAAAACGTACCCTCGCAATCTTTGACCTTTTCACATCCTCAAGCGGGTGAATTTAAAAAAGTTAGGGACTTCAAATCAACTCAAAGTGATTTCCATTTTTAAAATCACACACTTTATCTTGTTGTGTTATGCAAAGTTCCAAAACTATTATCTTATGTTATGCAAAAATGTATTAGACTATGTGAATATGAATACATTTTACACAAGAGAGGGGAATGTCTATGGAAATAAAATATCAAGTACCAGCTTCGGCCGAGTTAGGACAGGCACTTCTGCTGGGCTGTCGCTCTATAACAAACTTGATAGGGTTATTAAGCCAGAGCTCCGTAGAGATGCGATGGTGGTAGAGATGCGGTGGTTGACAATTTACGAAGTACTAGCTCTGTCTGAACTAAAGCAGGCACTGCTGTTGGGCTGTCGCCATATAGCAAGCTTGATACGGTTACTCTGTTGGAGCTCGGTCGAGACGCGATCCCAAGGCACATCAGAGGACAGAAGATAACTACCATGGCGAAGTTTCTTTTGACAACTTCCATGCCTAGATCGAGACGTCAACGACATGATTGCTAGTTTCCAACCAGGCCATTGGGGAATGGCTGGGTGAGTCGCCTACTCACTGACACAGCAGCCAGCACGTTCAAGCACGCGTTTAGCTGCAGTCTGTCTAGTAACATGACAATTGGTGTGTTCAAGCATGCGCCAAATTACTATATAAGGCCAGGCATTATTCATTCAAGGTACACAATTTTAGTTATCTTCAGTCATTGTTGCACTCTCTCTACTTTAAATACCTCCGGTCACTTGATTTGACTGTCGGAGAGTCGATTCTTATATTCAAAAAGTACGTTTGAAAATTTTTACTATTCACTAAAATCTAACCCTAAAGCTCCATTTTTATGATCAGGAAGAATGGGTATCAAGAACGATTGGTATCAGGAATAATTAGTATCAGGAACGATTGGTATCATATTGTACTTACTTAACCCATTAGAGATATAAGGAATGTATTTGGTGCATTCATAGAAAGGCTTGTGACTTATTTACATTTTGATATTGTCTTAGGGGGAAAAAATTTAAATTTGATATTTTCTATTAAACCCATTACATGCATAAATAGTGTGAAGGAGAGCTCATACTTGGGGGGAGTTTTTAAAAAATTATTTTTTCTCATATTCTTAATATGTTTTTGATGTTGTCAAAATGGGAGAAAAATTAGGATTTGCATTAGATCTCATGTATGCATGTTATCATTATTAGTGCTTGTGTTATATAGATTTATTATTGAATGCATTAATATGGGAGAATATTAATTTTGTATCAAATTTTTGCATGTTTTGCCATCATCAAAAAGGGAGAGATTGTTAGTTCAATATTTATTTTGATGATTTTTTATGACAAGAAGGTTGCATCATAAATATTGAAGAATAATGTAAGCATCATGCTTGAATCTACAGTCAAACTCTATGTATTGAATAAGTTATGACCAAAAGAGTGGGTCAATTTATGCAGAATAAGTATTAAATATTTTGCCATCATCAAGCTGCATTTATGCAGAATCTACAGTCAGAATGGGTCAATTTCAAATGAGATTATCTCAAATTTCATAAGTCCGAATGCAAAATTTCTTGAGCCTGGATTGTAGCCCCAAAATTCTAGTTTTTCAACTTCGCAAACGGTGTGCCAAAATTTTAAGTAAAGAAAAAGGTCTGTCTATTTTGCTAAAGCATGTTCTGTCAGCTAAAGTCAAGTTTGGTCAATCAAAGTTTTTGGAGCCAAGACCGAAATTCGATCAAAAGTATTTTGGGATGACCAAAGTTAAGTTCAGTTGATCGAAGTTTAAATTTTCAATTCTGAGCACGCAGATCAAGATCCAACGACCTAATTTGAATTCCAATGACTATTACTATTTCAACTACTAGATTAATTATTATGACTATAAATAGAACCCTTGAGATTGCTGAAAAGATATAAAAGTGACATAAATTCTTTCTACTTTTTCATTCAATACTCTAATCTTTTGATCATCCTATTGAGCTATATTTGTTAGATCAAAAGGAGAAAAATCATTCTAGAGATCCTTGATTATATTTATCATCCAACTAAAGTGTTTGTGAGCTTTCATTGCTACATCTTTAATTCATTTGAGAGAATCACCTTGTGTAATTAATTGTATTCCAAGAGAGAGAATTCTTTGAAGACTAGAGGTTCTCTAGCGGTTATAAATATTTTTCAAGCACCCGTAAGCTTGAAGATAGTAAAATTCCAAGGAGTTGAGAAAAGTGGACGTAGGCAAGGATTGACCGAACCACTATAAATCGTTTACACTCTTTCTATTCCTTAACTCCTTTTAGCTTCCGCATTACATTATCTACTTACTCATATTATATGATATTGTTATATTTATTATTACAAGTATTCAATTAAGGAACAATCGATTTTGGAATTTAGTTATAATAATCTTAATTAGGTAATTTAGTTGCAAATCTCTTCACTCTCCTCTAGGGTTGCCATCCGGGGTAATATTTTTAATCGTACCAATTTTACCAAAAAAAAATAAATTAACATGAAAGTTAATATTTTATAAGTATATAGAAAAAAAATACAAAGGATATTGGTGGTATTAGAATTTAACAACAAAAGATAAAAAAATAAATAATTCTCTCCAAATTTTAAATTATATTAATTTTGTAATTATTATTAAATATATTTAATATTAGTCTTATTTTAAAGATATTATTGATGTCTTTTTAATGGTGTAAATTATATAATAATTTAATTTATATACTAAAAATTATATGTATTTTATAAAAATACACCATAAATATAAAACATATGATTATTTGAATTTTATGTTAAAAGACAAAAGGGTAGGTGCTTTTCAAAGTCTCTAGTTTGGAGGATGGACCTCCATTTGCGAGATGCCTCCTGATTAGACTGTATAAATTGCAGTTGAAGTGTCGGTAAACCCACTTAAGTTAGTCCTAAATTAGTTTAATTATATATATTTATCGTGTTTCGTATTTAAAGTCGTATTCGAGTTTATTGCAGATAAATGATGATAAAGAAGAGAATTTGGAGTTGTAAAAGTGATCCGGAGTATGGGCACGCATGTCGAAAGTCATTGCCGGAATTTGTCTCGAGTTAGGGAAGTTTTCAACTGTAGCTCGGAATGGATTGGAAGATAT
>BRYF01000027.1:12931086-12938586 GCA_030159135.1 Actinidia polygama | reverse complement strand
TCCAGCGTGCGAATCAAATCAAGGTGATCAAGAGAAAAATATAGTAGAGCTCTCAGAGAATTATATTGCTTATTGAGCGTATCTTTGAGTTATAGGGGAACGGCCTTTATATAGTTGGAGATAAGAGATCCGTGTGAGGATATTCAGGCGAGATCTTCGGATAACTATGGGAGTATATCCCTAAGATCTTTGAGATAAAGTAGTAGAGATTACCATCTGGAGATCAGTCCGCAATTATAGGAGCCAAGATGGAATGGGAGTCTGGATGGATTAGTCTCCTTGTAGAGGTATAATCCCTGTGGAGGTGGGATCTGACCATATCGAGGAGTGACTGAGAAGGAGTCTCACGGTTGTAGACAACTAATCGAGATGGAGTCCTCATGAAATTGGTATCTAGCAATGTGGAGGCCTCGCCCAATGGCGAGCTAGAGAATGATTTGCACATGCATTGGTGAAGTGATCAATTGGTGTTGGTATAATGGGCAACTAGGATTTTATAAAGTTAAGGCAATGTGGTTATTTAGGCAACGTGTTCAACTCGGAATATAACTTGGCAGATATTTTATCCCACATCAGTAGCCCCCTACTTGAGATACCGAGATGAATCAAGGGATGTGCGAGTAATTAAGGAAAAATAACTACTTTTTGGGGACTTGAACACGCAATGATGGTGTGCCTTCAGACATGGACACATGGATGAAGGCATTGAATGTTGATACAGTGGTGTCAGTCGAACGGCGACGCATTAATGATGCTTTTGGCGGGAGTGGCGGCGCATTAGTTCTGCTTTTGGAGAGAGAGGTGGTTACGAGTTCGGGAATCGACACGCCGCAATATCTGAGATGTTGGAGCAAATGAATCTCAACCCTTGGTACTTCTTATATATAAGGAGGCCCATCCACTCATTTGTACTTTTTCGTTTGCACTACCAAACTGTTGCTTTCGTTCCAATTTTCTCGTCGCCCTCATTTGTGGTCGCCTCCTTGCCTCCTAGCTCATTAAGTCTTAACCTACCTTAGCTTTTACTTTTGTTTTCGGGGTTTATGTCCCGTAAGCCTGAAATAGTTAACTCGAACGACGTACATTTCCCACCTCTTAGATATCTGACCACTTAGGAGAGGGATCATCTTATATGACCGACGAGGTGAACCAATCGCCCGTGTCGCCAATGGAGGATTTGCCCATTCTCGAGGTCAACCCCTTGGTCGCCATCCATCCTTCTATGGAGAAGGAGACCAATATCATGACCTTGGAGGAGTTGGACCTGCTTAAGGAGACTTATTCTTTTCCTTCTGGCGTACAAGTTAGGCTCCCCGAGGAGGATGAGACCATAGTTTCAGCTCGTTCAGGCGAGGTGGCCTTTTACGAGGCGGCATTCCCCGCGGGTGTTAGGTTTCCTGTTCATCCCACAATTAGGTTAATTTTGTAATTTTACAATATCTGTCCCACCCAGCTCGTCCCCAACGCATGGGAAAGCGTAGTTTGCGCGATGGCGCTGTGGCGAGTATACAAGTACGACCTGTCCCTATCCGAGTTTAGGAACCTATTTAGCCTCAATAGTAACCCTAAATCGGACCAAGGTTGGCTGTACTTCAAGGTGAGATACAAAAAGACCCTGTTCGGTGGGTACCCCAGCAATGTCAAAGGGTGGAAGAGTAAGTTCTTCTTTGTCTTCGGGGATGAGTGGGAGCTTCCTGAAGGCTCACCTCAGGGAGGTCTTCTGAGGACATGGGGCATTCCAGGTCTGTCTTAATCATCTGAGATCATTTTTGCTTCTATTAAACATTTGGAAGTCTCATTCAATTTACCTCTTTTTTCAGATAAATATTGTAACAACCTGCCCCAGCTTTATCAACACGAGCAAAAACTTTTTAAAGAGATTTTTAGCTCGGTAGAGAGTCAGAGGTGATATTCTGTTCCAGTGCTTCTTAATTCCAAGTCCTTTCGTTGAGTTTTCGTTTCTCCTAGGTTCAGGGTGAGGAACCAAGCTCACGCCCTGAAGAAGGAGTACTGAGCTTGTCGGGCGACGCAGGTGAGTCTCACCCTTCCCGTAGTGAACACATTCAGCGAGACTGCTAGTCCCGAGATGGATCAATAGAATACCTAGGAACCCTTAGGACGGATCTAAGGAGGATTTTACCTCATATTCCTGAAATGACTTTGCTAAGATGGTCAGGGGGAAATCCAAGATCTTATTCTAGATTCCTTACCGAATGTTTCAATCTCAAGCTTGGACTCCATATCGGAATCTGAGTCGGATTCAGGGTTACCCCCGAGCTTAAATTAGACGGTATTTCCTCCTGTCCATTCTTAATGTTCAAACTTCAATGTCTGATATATGCATTCTTTTGTAGCCATGTCGAAGAGGATTAGCTTCAAGACGCTCGGTGAAAGGGTTGAAAAGTTCAAGGGTACCATCTCGGCGACCAGACCCGTCCCAATGAAGGGGGTAGTCATTGGCGAGAAGCGCCCTCAGGACGATTTCTCTAGCTCGACGGAGAAGAGGTACAAACCTACTGATAGCGCCAAGGGAAAGGAAACTGCCATAGCGCTCAAGGCAAAGGAGAAGGGCAAGGCAATCGAGGTGACTCAATCAACAAACGTCCCTGTCCCAAGGCCCAAAGTAGGCAAATCGCCCAACCTTGGCGTCGTCCTGGAACCCAAGGCCTCCATCATCGGTAGCCCTTCTGTTGCTGAGAAGCTATTGCGTGGGGTTATTCCCCCGTCGGACAGGGAAAAGGTGGAAAAGCTGACCCTGGATCAAACGGTGACCAAATTCTTCTATGTCCTCGGACAGGTACCACTTCGTTCAGAGCAATTTTTCCTTGGATACTTGGAAATTGTTTAGGCCACCCTAAAAAGATTTGTTTTTTGTAGCAAGCACTCGTGCTCAGATCCTCCCTGGCAGTGCGGAGCTGGGAGTTTGGGGAAGAGGCATCCCTCCAGCAAGGATGAGTTGCTTCCTTGGAGAGCGAGATTTCTCACCTTCAAGCGCTAAATGGCGATCTAGAGCAACAGTTGGCCGAGGCCCGAGCTTGGGAGCAGCAGGCCGGCGACGAATTGGTAAAAATGAAGGAAGAAAAGGATGCCCTGGCCGACAAGTTGGAGAAGTCCGGCTCTTTGGTGGTGGAGCTGAGGGAGGCTTTAGCCAAAGCCAACGACTTAGCTTTCAAATCCTCGTCGAATTTCTTGGTGGCAATCGAAAATGCTGCCTCCAAGTATTTTGGGAAAGGATTTGTTTTCTGCAAGAGGCAACTTCGTCGCCATCATCCCAACCTCTCCATTGACTTGGAGAGCACGGGCTTCGATCACGACATGCTTGCCGAAGAAGATGAGGAAGACGAGTAAGAGAAAAATGGGGAAAACAAGTAGAGTAACAAGGGCGACAACTATCCCCCCCTTTCTTGAATATTTATATATTTTTTTTATAATGGCGACCTGTAACCTCTTCTCTTTCAATGAAATGAATTTCGTTCATAGGTCTTATCGTTGCATGTTTGGCGATCACACATTTGAGAACATGGTGAGCAAACTTAGTTTGGGTGAACTTAAGTAAAAATCATTATGGGGACCTCAAATAAGAGTAACTCAATTTAATAATCATGGCGATCATAATTAATTGATATGGCGTAATGACTAATAAGTGATCATACACGTTGTTGTTGGTGAATAAGCGTGTTTTTGTAATGGCGATCAGGGCGCCTTATCATATCGTAATGAATGGGTGTTGTTGATGATGGCGACATCCACAATGGCGATCAAGACACCTTATCATATCGTAATGAATGGGCGTTCTTGATAATGGCAATCAAGAAGTCTGATCGTATTGTAATGAATGGGTGTTCTTGATAATGGTGACATCCATAATGGCGATCAAGGTGTAGCGATATAATAGTAAAACTTGGTGACGTAATAAGGCGAAATAAAAATAAAATTTTATTCTTAAAATTAACGATTTATTATAAGAAATTTGGAGCGTGTATCCAAAATAGCGATGTCATGCAGGCGATCTTTTTATCATGGCGACCAGAAGATTCATTGGTAGTATTTCTTCAGGTATTCAGCGTTCCAAGGGTGAGGGAGTATCTTTCCATTCATGTCTTCCAACTAATAAGTCCTTGGTCTGGATACTTTGGTAACCTTGTAGGGGCCTTCCCAAGTAGGACTGAGCTTTCCTGCGTTTGGTTCCTTTGTGGACAAGGTGACTTTTTGTAGGACTAGGTTGCTTGACAGAAAAGATCTGTGTTTAACCCTCTGGTTGTAGTACTTGGCGACCTAGTGTTTATAAGCTGCTTGGCGCACTTCACCCCTCTCCCTCCTTTCATCAAGAACATAAAGGTTAAGTCTTAGCTCGGTTTCATTGTCTGCCTTATTGAAATTTGAGGTCCTGAAGGCTGGCATTCCGATCTCGATAGGTATAACTGATTTTGTCCTATATACCATGGAGTATGGCGTCTCACCTGTAGGAATCCTGCTCATCATATGATAGGCCTAGATTATGCTTGGTAAATATTCCACCCATTTGCCTTTGGATTTTTCCAATCTTGTTTTCAAGTTTCTTAGGATGGTTCTGTTGGTAACCTCTACTTGGCCATTTGCTTGAGGATGACCAAGCGAGGAAAAATGATGCGAGATGGTGAGGTTTGAACAAAACTGTCTAAACCCATCATTGTCGAATTGTCTGGCGTTGTCCGAGATGAGAACCTTGGGAATTCTGAATTGGTAGACGATGCTCTTCCATATGAAATTTCTCATATTTTTCTTAGTGATCTTGGCGAGAGGCTCTGCCTCAATCCACTTGGTGAATAATCGATTGTGACGATTAAGAACTTTCTTTGTAGTGGAGCTTGAGGTAACGGTCCGAGTGTATCAACCCCCCATTAGGCGAATGACCATGGGCTGGTCATTGGCACCATCGGTATGAGGGAGGTGACTCACTATAGTAAACATTTGGCATTTGTCACATTTTTTCGTGTATGTCGCTGCATCATCCTCCATACGAGGCCAAAAATAGCCTTGTCGAATTGCTTTTTCTTACAAGTGATCTCGCTCTTGAATGATTGTCACAGATGCCTTCATGAATCTCCCTAATTACGTAGTTAGCTTCGTCAGGTCAGAGGCATCTTAGGAGCGGATCTGAAAAAGATCGTTTATATAAAATTCCTTGAAGGATGTAGAACCTTGCAAACCTGTATTAAATGCAATGAGCTTAGAGCTTATCATTTGGTAATGTGCCCTTTCGGAGGTAGGCGATGATTTTGTCCATCCATGTTAATTTTGCTTTTGTCGGATAGACAGATTTGGCGATGTCAATACTTGGAGTGGGCAAGAATTCCAGAGGTATACTTCTGTCTGACACGAAATCAAATGTCAAGGCGAGGTTGGCAAAAGCATCAGCTTTTCTATTCTATTCTCTGGGAATCTGGCAAATGGTAAAGTTTTTGATTTTCTTTTACATGTTTTTGACTTTGTCTAAATAGGCCGCCATCCGAGCATCTTTGACGAGGTAGTCCCCCTAGACTTGGTTGACCACCAGCTGCGAGTCACTAAAGGCGTTCATGGATTCTACTCCCAATCCTGTGGCGACTCTTAGTCCGGCGAGGAGAGCTTCATATTCGACTTCATTATTGGTGGCTTTGAACCCAATTCGTATGGCATATTTCATATGCTCGCCTGATAGGTTTGGAGGACAAATCCTGCACCACAGCCATGTTGATTAGAAGATCCATCTACAAATAATATCTATTTGGCGAGATCCTCGTCTGAGCTTCGCCCTTTTGGAACTTCTAGCTCGGGGAGAGTCGCCTATGGTTCTGGAGCAGCTTTATGTGTGGATTCAGGCACGAAATCAATTAAGGCTTGGGCCTTTATCACCATTCTTGGCCTGTAATCGATATGGAATTCACTCATCTCGATGGACCATTTCATAAGTCTTCCCGAGGTGTCTGGTTGTTAGAGAATTTGCTTTAAAGGTTGATCAGTCAAAATGGTAATAGGATGAGCTTGAAAATAATGGCGAAGCTTTCTGGCAGCGATCACAAGGGCATAAGCGAGTTTTTTGATTTTTAGATATCTGACCTCGGCTCCCATTAGGACTTTGCTCCCATAATATACCAATTTTTAAACTCGGTCCTCTTCTCAAATAAGCACGACACTTACTGCTGTTGGCGAGATGGATAGGTACACGAAGAGTTCTTTGCCCGTGATTGGAATAGTAAGCAGGGGTGGTGAGCCGAGATACTCCTTGAGGTATTGAAATGCCGTTTCAGACTCCTTGTTCCATTTGAAGGTTTGATTTTTCCTTAGAATCTTGAAGAATGGGAGACATTTGTCAATTGACTTGGAGACGAACCTATTTAGGGCAACAACTTGCCCGATCAACTGCTGCACCTCACGGATATTTTTGGACGAGCTCATTTCGAGAAGGGCTTGAATCTGATCTAGGTTTGCCTCAATTCCTCGTTTGGTCACCAAAAAATCCCAGGAATTTCCCAGATGATACCCCAAAACTATACTTAGAAGGATTTAACATCATCCGGTGTTGTCGTAGGACGGCAAATGATTCCTTCAAGTCGGCGATGTGGTCGGCTACTCTGAGGCTTTTGACTAACATGTCATCAATATATACTTCCATTGTTTTTTCTATCAATTCCTTGAACATCTTATTCACCAATCTTTGGTACGTCGCCCCAACATTCTTTAGTCCAAATGACATGACTTTGTAGCAGTACATTTTGATCTGGTGATATCTTGAGAAGACGTCCATAAAACTCAGGAGCTCATGCTTGGATGTGGCGTTAACTATCAGGTCAATTTTTGGCAAAGAGAAACTGTATTTTGGGCAAGCCTTGTTGAGGTCGGTGAAATCTACACATACTCTTTATTTTCCCCCCTTCTTAGGTACGACGACAACGTTGGCGAGCCACTCAGGATAATAGGCTTCTTTAATGACGTTGGCCTTAATAAGTTTGGTCACTTCCTCTTATATGACTTTCAGGCGTTCGAGTGCGAATTTCCTTCTCTTTTGGTGAACTGGGGGATACTCAGGGTTGGTGAATAACTTGTGCATCACCTCGTTAAAACAACCATGGAGCGACATCAAGCTCTTGTACGAATCCAAATGATCCATGGATTTCGTGCTGGGTGGGCAATTTGAATCTGGAGGAAACCCTGGATCTGAATACTTTCTCCGTGAATGGCGGCTTAGTCTATCTGATCAAAGCATCCACAATTACTGGAGTGCCTGCACCCGTGTTGATGGTATCAAGGCAGGCATCTAGGTCCCAGATCTTTTGGGAGGTGGATGTACTTCGGCCCCTGACCGTTCTGGCGAGGAGATCTTCCTCTCCTGACCCCCTCGCCTTCAATTTTAGGAGCTCGACTAGATTGGGATTCTGATGGAGAGGAACTCCTTTCACGTCAGGGAGAACTTGGCGATTGACGTCGCCTCTTCTGTGCTCGGCCAGTACTATGATTGTTTTGAGAATTTTTGTCGCCTGA
>BRYF01000027.1:12898586-12901086 GCA_030159135.1 Actinidia polygama | reverse complement strand
ATCCATAAAATACCATTTTGCCCCACCAATTTTAGAACCGTACACTAAAGAAAAAAACATACAGATACTCCCATTCTATTGGTAGAGGTGCAAATTGGGCCAGTTTGGTTTTAGTCTGGCCCAGCCTGGTTTTGTTATGGATTTGGGCAGGATCAGTATGAGATGATCTCAGTTCACATCGATGGAAGGCTGGGCCCTGCTTGACCCACTCCATGGACAAGCTGGGCCCAAATAAACTCATGTATTTGTGTATTTATTATTAAAATCTAATATTTTCAAACATGGAATGAGTGTTTGGTCTAGTGGTATGATTCTTGCTTCGGGTGTGAGAGGTTGCGAGATTGATTCTCTCAAGAGGAAGAAGTTATTTTCTATTTTTCATATGCATGTATGTATTTATTATTAAAATTTAACATTTTAGATATAGAATGAGAGTTTGGTCTAGTAGTATGATTCTCGCTTCAAGTGCAAGTTCGATTCTCAAAACGCCTCCAAAAAAACTTCTTTTTCGGATCTGGTTGGGCGGTCCAGTCCAGGCCTATACTAGAAATGGACGGGACGGATGGGCTAGGCTTCGGGCTCAAATGGGCTAGACTGGAAAAAGAGTTGGGTTCCGTAAGGGTTGTCCAGACTGTGTCCGGTTTGAAGTGGGCTATGGGCTGGACACAAGCCTAGACATTCCGGACTGGCCCAGCCCATGCCCATTCAGGACCGGACATCGAGCGGGCTTACCGAGCCCGACCCAATTTACACTTCTATCTAATAGTCAGTAAAGGAGGTTCAAGGTTCAAATTTTAAGTTTAATATTGAAAACACTAAAATGATATTAATTGATAGTTGCAAGGGTGTCTACGTAATCAATTATTTTGAGTTCGAGGAAAAATTATTGGTGTTCATGTTGGGTAAAACTGTAGTACAAAAACAATAAATCTCACGTAAATAAACCAATTATTCACTATCAAGTTATGGAATTTCGTTTATCTAGTTTAGAGATCTCGACGTTTAAAAAGAAATCTAAAATTTTAAAAAGTTATCAACTTTACAAAATTATCATAATTTCAAGAATTTAAAGTTATCTAAATACGATAAAGTGAAATTATCACACCAATTCAAAAAAAAAACTAGCAGAAAGGGAAATCTTGTTTTAATTATTAAAATGTTTAAATAAATAAACATTTTTATTCATATAAAAGGAAGAAAATGGACTGGTAGTCATATTTTGTTGTGTAAATTGTAAATAGTGGCCGCAATCATTTTTAAATAGGCGGCTGGGTCCTTTGGCGTTTGGCCTACAAGAGAATAAAAGATTGGGATTCAGCTCCTGTACAACCTCTGACACACGCTGTCCCACAACTGACGTAAGCCAAATTTCAACCAATAACACACCCCTCCAAATTATTTGTGAATTGTGAAACACAATTTTCAAAGAGAGATTCCCCAATGAGCAGGAGTGTAATTTCGGTCAACCGGCGCAGCCTGAAATGAACCGGGTAACGGCCAGCCCGACCCAAATTTATCGGGCACTCACAATATATCAAGCCGGGTTGGATTGGTCGAAATTTGGAAATTCTCAGGCCAAGGCTTAGCCCCAGCCGCTTTGGGCTCGATCTTTTTGGTGAGCAGACAAGATTAAATTGGATTTTTTTTAAAAAAAATTAATGAATTTTTTTTTTCAGGAGAGTTTGGGCCGAGCCCCTTGTTGGGCTGGCTTGGGCCAAACTTTGGGTTAAAACAAGTAGGTCCAAGTCTAGCTCATAATATTCAACCTAGGTGTATTGGTTAGACGGGTTGCAGGCATGGACTTTTTTTACAACCCTATTCACGAGAGAGCTCTCTTTTGTATATTCTCGTGCTATAAATTACAAAATACTTCTATTGTAACGTGCATGGTTGATAATTGATACAATGAGTTCGATTTGGGATTTCATCTCTAGATTTTCAATTCAAAACTCCATGTTAAGCATTTGAGCATGCATTAGCACAAAGATGGATAGACAAACATTTTAGTCCTAAGAAAACCTACATAATATTTGAAGTGTTGGTTTCAATTTTTCGACAGACAATACATGAGTTTGTAATTTATTGCTATATGAATTGATTGATCGGTCATATAACATCCACCAAGAGAGACACTTTGTAATAAGTTTTCGAAACACTTTCGCTGTTATCACTTGTACACTTGTACCAACACTTGATGAATTTTCTTAAGGTTTGTTGAACTCATCTCCCTTACTATTATGCACACTTGTACAAGATGTATGACAAAAAATTGTCAAGTACACCTGAATGTTGTTCCCAAATCCCCGTGTGTGACAATAAAATACTTATTGCGAAATTATTTTACGCATTGTAATTTCATCTCGATTTTAATTTCAATGATTCATTTCATTCATCTTACAAGTTTTTTCGTTAACAGTCATTCTCAAGATGATAACAGTTGTCTAATTTCTTAAAAAAAATACCTATACGATGAAATCCAATACTTAAGATTGTTTTATCG
>BRYF01000027.1:12848586-12853586 GCA_030159135.1 Actinidia polygama | reverse complement strand
ACTACTTTAAGAGTTTGCATAGCCCAAGAGATTCCCAACCAGGTCTTAATTTGAGATCAAATTTGATTACCTACTCTGCATTGGAAACATAGATGATATATTGACTCATCTCCTAATCTGCATAAGGGACATAATTGGGCTTCAGTAAATACTTGAAGCTTATCTTTCGTCAGAAGACGTTCTTTTAATCCCAGCCATAAAATGAAGGAATGATTGCGAGTGATGGAACCTTGCCATACTAGCTTTGACCATGTAAGCTTAGCTCTCCTCGATCTAAAATATTCATAAGCTAATTTGGATTGTAACTCTCCATTGGTTGTCCACCGGATCAATCTTTGGATGGCTTCTTTCGCTGTTTCCTCTATTGCAATGATCTCATCCCTTAGTGCAATGACTTGTTTTATGAGAGGGGAGTCTTCATGCTTATTCTGGTACTCCCAAAAACTCGTGTGATTCATATAAATTTGATGGACCCACTGGACCCAAAGAGAATCTTTCTTAGCTTGGATATCCTACATAGTTTTTGAGAGGAGGGCCTTGTTCCAAGCTTTGGAATTTCTAATGCCCAAACCTCCTTCTATCTTTGGCAAGGTGATCTCTTTCTAGGAAACTAAAAGCCTCTTATTCGCGTTACATTTTCCGCTCCATAGAAAGTTCTTGCAGTGTTGGTCTATTTTGGCTTCAACCCCGGATAAAATACGGAGAATGGATAGCCAGAAACACTCAACTACATAAAGAACTAACTTTACCATTTTTGTTTTACCTGCATAGGAGAGATTAGCACCCGCCCATGCGTTGATATAACCTAATATCTTGTCAATTAGGGGGCTAAATTGAGCAATGGATAACTTGGAATTAGCCACTGAAATTCCCAGGTATCTAAAAGGAAAGTATCCTTGAAAGAAACTTGTTATTCCCTTAATAGCTTCCATGTCCATACTACAAATGCTTGTTGAATAAAAGCTTGATTTGGCAAAGCTGATTTTCAATCAGGAGCAGTCCCCAAAGTGGTTAAGATTTTCCTTAAGCAATAAAACTAAGGTGGGATCTCCTCTAGAGAATAGAATAATTCATATGCGAAGGTCAAATGTGTGATTTTTAATCCTCCACATTTTGGGTGGAAATTAAAATCTGCATTGTTCTTCAACTTTCTCAAGCCTATGGAAATATATTCAAGGCATAGAACAAAAAGATAAGGAGATAGGGGGTCTCCCTGCCTTAAACTCCTCTTGCCTTTAAAAAATCCATGCAATGACCCATTGTAAGATAAAGAGTATGAGGTGGTAGATAGACATGTCATGATCCATCCTACAAACATAAGAGGGAATTGCAAGGCCGAGATCATATCTTGGACAAAGTCCCAGTCAACTGAGTCAAAAGTTTTTCTCAGATCCACATTAAAGATACATCGCAAAGATGATCTTTTACGCCCATATTGCCTTAAAAGCTCTCACAACAAAAAAATGTTGTTGACCATACTGCCTTAAGGCAAATTAGTCTGGATCCACTATACTGATTAGCATAGGAGATAGCCTTGATGTAATGATTTTAGGGAGGACCTTGTATATTACATTGCAACAAGTTATTGGTCTGAAGTCTTCAACTCTATTAGCATCCTTGGATTTTGGAATCAAGGCCAACATAGAATGATTGATCTGCTTAAGGATCTGACCTGAGGAAAAGAATTCCTGCACTGCTTCAGTGAAGTCCCTTCTAACTATAGCCTAGGCTTTCTTATAAAAGCAATAGGATAAGCCGTCTGGCCCTAGGGCTTTGTCCTCACTTATGCTGAAGAGAGCAAATTTGATTTTCTCTTCAAAAAATGCTCTTATAAGATTGGATGCTTGTTCTTCCTCCAAGAGCTTGCCCTTCAACACTGTTTCTTTGTCAAGTTTGATGCAGTCCCTTTTTGTTCCCAAAAGCCCCATGTAATACTAAACAAAGGTTTCACTAACTTAATTTTTGGAGGTAGTTCTGATCATATCCTCTGGGGAAATGGAGACAATGTGATTCTTTGATCAATTGCTTTTAATCAAGCCATGAAAAAAATTGGTATCTCTGTTGTAGTTCTCCAAATATTTTGCTTTTGCTAACTGAGAGCAGTAGCTCACTTCTGCATCTGCTAGCTTAAGGGCCTTTGATATGAGATCTGGAGCTATGATTTAGAGATTAGGATATTCTGGGTTGTCGTGCAGCTGTTGCTGAGCCTGGATTAGCTCCTCCTCTATAGCCTCAGCTCTGGTTGAGATGTGAGAAAAATGTTGCCTATTCAAGGCCTTTAGGGGGCCTTTTAAGGCTTTAAGTTTCCTGCAAAGCCTGTACATGGTTGTTCCCTCCATTTGCGTTCTCCAAACATTACTGACTAGCTCTAAGAATTTCTCATGCTATGCCCCATATTGAAGAACTGGCACCACAACCATTTCCCCTAGCAAAGTGACAGTACAAGGTGGACGGTCTGAGAATTTCCCTAGAAGATCAAAGTTGACATGAGCTATAAGACCATCTTGGATCCATTTGTGGTTAACCATTTCCCTATCCAACTTGCTCCATACTGAGTTATTAAACCAAGTGTCAAAAAACTCTACGGATCTCAGGTTTGAGGTGCTAATATCATAACAACAGTTTTTGAAGTACATTATCTCATACATAGTAACTGGAAGCCCATTAGCTTTTTCATCACTGCTGCAACACATTGTTAAAGTCCCATAGGAGAATCAAGCGCATCTCAAGAGAGGAATTAAACCTGCACAAGTTATCCCAAAAGAGTCTTCTCCCCACAATAGAATTAAAAGCATAAACAAAGTTAATAGAAAATTTAATAGATGAGGACTTATAGGTGACCAGGCAATGGATGACCTGGTTTGTAATCTCTATTATTTTCAGATCCACTCTGTCTTCCTTCCAGATAATCATGATCTGGCCATTTGGGTTGTGCTGAAAATTGTATGCTAGTTTCCAACTTCTGAATTTTCCCTTGCAATGCCATCTAGTCTTTGTTGAGTGAGCTTTGTTTCTAGAATGCCCATGATTGTCACCTTATTCTTCCTAATATTCTTCAAAACCCCATTCTTCTTTAGAGTCTTATTGAGCCCTCTAATATTCCAGACTGAGATTATCATTGACTACTTTGGATGGGGGAGTCACCCTCATGTCTGCACAAAAATCAGCAAGGGATGCTTTTGTCCAGGTTCTTTTTGTCTTTATTTCTCCTTCCTTCCTCCCTTTCAGCTATGGGAGGGGAAGGGTTTAAGGATGGGAGTTGAGGCTTTTCTAGGGTCTTTGCAACTGTGTTAACAGTTGCTGGTTTTCTAGCAATCTGAATTGTACTCTTCTTCAGAACAAAAGTTGAACCTCCATTGTGGACGTTGGAGATCTACTTCAACTTGTTCTTCAACTCCCCACTTGTTATTTGGATTGCTTGCTAAATGTAAATAGCACACCCATCTGCACTTTCTATTTCTTGGGGTTGCTTTGAGGCTACTCTATGATAGACCTTGAAGGCTGTAGTTGATCTTTGTCAATCTCTAGAATCCCATCTAGCCGACTGAATTTGTTACCTGTAGTTGTCTCTAGGGACTTTTCTGTCTCAGTGCCCCCATGTTAGCCTTGGGATGCCTTAAGTTATTTTGTCACCCATTCAAGTTGAGTTCCTTTGCTTTTCCCTGTTCCTTAGATTGTGAACTGACCTCCAATTTCTGCCACTTTTGGTCCAGATTCCTTCTCCACATCAGTTACAGTCTCCACAGCCTTTGCTGGTTCAACTTTGTTGGAATTAGTTTTTTTCACTTTGAAACCATTTTCTTTGTGCCCCACAATCTTGTATGATTTGTGGTAATTTTTTGGACTAGAGAATATTAGAGAACATGCATCATGTTACTCCAGGTCTAGATGACATAGTAGTGTTATATTTGCAAGACCAACATCGGTCTGAGGATATTTAGAGCGGGCAGTTTAGTTGACACGTATTATATTATTTGACTTTGAATTAATTATATTTTATTTATAAATATTGATGCGTTCAACTCATTGTCACTTATGATTTTAAATTGCTTATTTTTTAGGGTGGTGATCCAGTGACAGTTTGTCAGCCACGCTAGGTTTATGATTTGGCTTAACGTGTCCTTCCATTTGTTATTGCCTCCAGATTTTATGAGATCAGTCGGATCCGTGGCATAAATGTTGACCACTATTTGATATCAGGCTTGCTGGAGCGATGGAGGCGGGAAACTCACACGTTTCACCTACGTATTGAGGAGATGACACCCACATTGCAGGACATCGCCATATTAACTGGCCTCCTGATCGATGGTGCCCTAGTGATAGGACCTGGTGGGGCAGTTTACCCTGATGATTTATTCCTTCGTCTATTGGGAAGGGTGCCTCCGCGCATTACTTATAAAGGCGACAACCTCAAGCTGACATGGTTGGCTAGTTCATTTTAGACCCCTCTAGATGAGGCTATAGAGGATCAGTTGATTATGTATGATCGAGCATACATAATGTACTTGTTTGGAAGCGTTATATTCACGAGTAGTGCAGGTAATGTAGTGTGTGTATTCTACCTGACATTGCTTAAGGAATTTTGGGCCATTTGTACCTACAGTTGGGGGGGGGGGCATGTTTGCATAACTATACCGGCAGTTATGTAACGCATGTATGAAGACAAAGAGACAAATATCCAAGTGTTTATTATTTCCCCATGTATTCAATATTGTAAATATTTTTCATTAATCAATTTTCTATGCTTATTAGTATCAACTCTTTTATAAATAGTAACCTAGAATTGTACATTTAAATACATATAGCTATGGTCGTGGGAGCATTTACATATCGAACGTCGTGAGAGTTGGGATAACAATACGTTCGATGCAGACACGCAGCTGCTACTCTTCATAGGAGCTTGGTAATAATGATAATCTAATAATTTTGCAATATATCATTAGTTATATAACTAACTTGCAAAAATTATACTAACTTTGTAGCTTGGTAATCCAGATGGT
>BRYF01000027.1:12801086-12803586 GCA_030159135.1 Actinidia polygama | reverse complement strand
ACAAAAAGTTTATATGGATATAACTCAAAGAGTAAGAGTGTAGTTACCCATTTATGATAGATGGTGAACGGCCTTTTATAAATAAAAAATAGATAACCGTGCGAGAAGATCACGGCATAATCCTCGAGCGGCCAAATATGGAAGTTTGGTCGAAGATCTCAGAGTAAATCTAGGAGAATGCCATATGGAGGATGCACCATGAATGTAGGAGACGTGGTAGATATGGATTCTTATGGAAGAGTCTAAAAGTCATTTCATCCTCTTCATCATCATCCTCAAGTTCATCTCATTTTCAAGTTTGTCTCATTCTCAGGGTGATGGGCGAGATGAGAACTGTGAATGATTTGAATAGCACCCCAAGAAATCCAAGCTTAATGAGTTGTGTTGGCCCAATAGGCAACCCAAGAGGGGGTGAATTGTTTTTTTTTAAATTAATTAGCAATTAGGATTAATTAAAAATTAATTTAATCCTTACTATTACAAATTAACTAATGTGCAATGTATTAGATGCAAATATAAAGTAAAAGCAAGAATTAGAGATAGCACACCAAGATTTAAAAGGTTTGATCACAACGCGTGATTTAAGTTCTCCAAAGACTTTCGCAAGATTTTCATCCACTACTTGCTATCCACTATTACAATGTGGGGGATGATTTTACAAAGTGCTCACCTCACTTTTACACAAGAACTTATTACGAAGTTCTTTCAAGAGGTTTTGTCCAAAACCCTCTCAATCTTTCATGTATTTTTGTCCAAGTACACTCAAACTTACAATGAAAGAAATAAATAGAGGTGTTACAAGTGAAATTAAACTCTCCCAATAGAATAGATATGAGTGGAATCACACAATCAATGCTAACTTTGAAGACTAAAGGAATTTTCAAGAAATATTGACTTTGGAGCTTTGTAGATGATCAATCAATACAATAGGATGTGTCTTCAATGCCCTAAGAGACTTGTATTTAATGGCTTAGAGAAGATTGAACCATTGTTTGTACTTGTGGTGCATTAAATGTTGTTTCAAATAACTCTACTTTCAAAAATATTACCGTTAGGTGTCGACACTTTTTTCAGGTGTCGACACTTAAAAATTTGGTATCGACACTTCAAGCCTTCATAATTCAGTTATAACTTACTGTCTTCAGGTGTCGACACTTACTCACTCAGGTGTCGACACTTGATCATCTGTCTTTAAGGAGTTTAGCTTCTGTCCACAGGTGCCGACACTTAGTCATGTATCTTCAAAGACTTTGGCTACTGTCCACAGGTGTTGACACTTCTATCATCAGGTGTCGACACTTCAAGTATGTCTTCAAAGTATTCAGCTACTGTTCGTAGGTGTAGACACTTCGTCTATCATGTGTCGACACTTAGTCAAGTGTTTTCAAAGCTTTTGGCTACTGATCTCAAGTGTCGACACTTCGTCTCTAGGTGTCGACACTTGCTGTCTGTCTTCATGAAGCCTTACCACTGATCTCAGGTGTTGACACTTCTCCTCTAGGTGTCGACACTTCTCATCTGTGTTCATGAAGCTCGGCTACTGATCTTGGGTGTCGATACTTAGTTCTCCAAGTGTCGACACTTCGATTTTACAAATTCAAATTTTTGATTACTATCTTCAGGTGTCGACACTTCTCGCTAGAATGACCTTATTTGCATTCCTTAGCCATTTTAAGTCAACAATTTTCTCCTTTTTGATGATGACAAAACTTTTCAACATATAAATGATAAACTTTAAGCGGATGTGATATTTGTAAGTGCAGTAAATCAATTTGAAGCATATACCTTGTATTGCTCCCCTTTCTTTTGTAATTGATGCACTTATCATTCAAATTTGATAATTTTTAAGCATTTCAACATATGAATTTGAGTTCAATAAATCATGCTTATCAAACTATTGCCATACTTAACATGCATTTACTTATTTTAGCTCGAATCTGCTTAAAAACTTTTTATGCTCATTTATGTTACTCAAATTAGCTCAATTGGATCAAAACACTCAACTGCATACCATATTATCATTCATATTTAATCATTTTTCTCCTCTTTTTTGTCAAACCATCAAAAAGGGACTACAATGTATGGATACTATCATTTTTCTCTCACTCAACTGCTATCTTCAGCTGCAATTTATAACTATGAATCCATGACAAATTTAATATGTAATTATAGGTTCAATAATTCTTCCCCTTTATTAAGGAGTACATATTCACCTTATCAACATGCATTCCATGATCAAATAATCATCAAGATAGGCACTCAAATAATATTTTAAAGGCATAGGCTATAAGATCATAAACATGCATACATTGCCATGGAATACTATCAACTGTAGACTGACAAAAACTTATCACTTCAAAACCGCAAACTTACAATATATGGATACTATCAACTATAGGGGCTATACACCAACTATAGAGGCTATAATATCTAAAACCAGAGTTCATAAAATCCAAGTTAAGCAAAGACAAAGTCAAAATATCCAAAACATTAACACATT
>BRYF01000027.1:12726086-12746086 GCA_030159135.1 Actinidia polygama | reverse complement strand
TAAGAGTTTGAGTTATTGTTATAATTAAGGTTATTTTAAAAATTAATTATTTAATAACAGAAGTTAAAATACATTAATAAAGTTTCTTTTAGTTTTCATTTATATTACTTTTTAACTTATAAGCCGAAGTTATGTTAAACAGGTTTCAAAAAAAAAGTAGTTGTAAGCTATTAGCAAGCAAATGGTCTTTTGCTTCTTTCTTTTATGAATTGATGTTATAATTTCAAGATTTTACTTAGATAATTTTAAATTGTTGTATAATATTTTAAAAAATTGCAACTAAAAGTCATACTTTTAACTTCTTAAAAATTAAAATTTTAAGAATACAAAAATAAATTGATACGTAGTATATATTGTAAACAAACAAGCAACTCTACAGTTTCGGAGTTTGGATCAAAAAAAGTTTTCATAATGGTTCAGATTTATTTAGTTATGTAAGATTCACATGCTCAACTGAATCTCAACTATTTATTTTGAATTTTGTGAATTTTTTTCTTAATCTAAATTCTGATTGAATGAATTGTTGAAATTCAATTGATTATGTTGAATTTATCAAGTAAATTTACATAATTAATTTATTCTTAATTTAAAAAATTCTTCTTAATTTAAATTCTGAAATAATAGGTAGCAGTGCTGCAAACAAAGCCACGTGGGAGTCAATAAAAATCTCTTACATGCCCAATTTGCCAGCCGCGCTGCACCTTCCGCTCTCTTTCCACACTGCTAAACATTAAACACCCATCACCCAGTACTTTAATCATCTTCCACATTTATATTACTCATCTCTCTTTCTTTGCATCACATACCCATCTCTCTCTCTCTCTCTCTCCATACCATCAATGGCTTCCACCTCTCTCAAATCAACCTCCTTTATGAAACTATCCAACCCTTACCCAAGTCCTATGATCTCCTCTTCAAAGACCCCGAAACAATTTTCTTGTAACTTGTCTCATCCACTCTCAACCCAAGATCTCAAGATCTCAACCACCAATCAGGGATTCTCAACCAGAAGAAACTCCAAAAGCTTCACCACCAAAGCATTCTTCTTCAAAAGCTGTAAGCCAAAGCCAGAAACTTCAAGACCCAGTAAGTAGTTTTCCACTATAATTTTTTTTCTCCATCTTTACCTCTTCAGATCTTTAACGCGTAATTACACTAATCACCTGTGTAATTAACAAAATTTCACTTTAACCCCTCTCTACTTGTGTCAATCAACCACTAAGTAAAAATGTGAAATTGCTTTTTTCATCCATATGACCTACACATAGGACATGACTTTTTTAAAGATTACAATTTAGATTTTACCATAAAAAAGTTGACAAGACTTGAGTCAATTCTAAACTTATATTGATATTGATGATACATTAATCCGGTAGAACATGCTAAAAAGCTAAATTATAAAAAAATATTAACTTAATCGAATATCGTAGCCACACATTAAATTAAGTGATTTTTATTTAGGTTACAAGGATGATATTTACAATACATTGTTTATTTTTATGATCATAGGATTATTAATATTGAATCAAACTTTTTTAATACATGAATAAGATAAACTATTCATAATATTGAAACAAACTTTTTGAATAAGATAAACTATTCAAATGAGCAAAGAGGGTCCATACTAGGATCACAACCCACCAAATTTATAATAAAGGTAAAATAATGAATTTTAAAGAAATCATGTACATAAGCATTAACACATTATGATCTTTTAATCTCATTAGCGCTCCCATAATTTATTAAAATTTTACTTTGACCCTCCACTTTTAATTGTTTATACAATATGTGTCACGTCACAAGTCAATTTTATCCTCATTAATGTCACACCACATGGACACCATAGCGATGTTAGAACATCACCATTAGTATTCTCGTTTTTGGCTCTTTATTTTAACCAAATTTTATTTTATCTAGCATTTTTTTTTTAATTTTTCTTGCAATCTAAATAGGAAAACCTTTATAAGGACCTTCTCTGTTTTCAATATCTAACCAAAGGGGTCAATAATTGAATAGTGTCTCTCTAAACGTGGGGAGAAGGCTACTGTAACACAAGTTGAATTAGGGAGTGTAATAGGGAAATTAATGGACTGGAGTTTTTCTCTTTTCACTGTCCAATTTGTTCAACGATGGGCTTTGGGAATGCCCTTATAACATAAAATGTAAGGGGGGGGGGGGGGGTTACTGTCACAATTAAAAATAAAGAAGCCAAAAGTAAGATTTTGGTATAAATGAAGGGGCGCATAATCTTTTAATTCAATGATTCATTACTTCAGTTGGTGTTTCAGATAAAGTTCAAGAACTGAACGTGTACGAGATCAACGAGCGAGACCGAGGCAGCCCAGCTTTCCTCCGACTGAGTCAGAAACCAGTCAACTCACTGGGCGATCTCGTTCCCTTCAGCAACAAGCTCTACACCGGCGACCTACAGAAGCGGTTGGGGATCACAGCTGGCCTATGCGTCCTCATCCAGCACGTACCGGAAAAGAACGGTGACCGGTATGAGGCGATCTACAGCTTCTACTTCGGGGACTACGGACACGTGTCGGTTCAGGGCCCGTACTTGACCTACCAGGAAACGCGTCTCGCCGTGACTGGCGGATCGGGAATCTTCGAAGGGGTATACGGCGAGGTGAAGCTGCAGCAGATCGTTTTCCCTTTCAAGCTGTTTTACACTTTTTATCTGAAGGGTATTAAGGACTTGCCGGCGGAGCTCACCGGTGAGCCGGTGGCGCCATCGCCGTCCGTCGAGCCGTCGCCGGCAGCTAAGGCTACTGAGCCTAATGCCACTATTAAAAACTTCACAAACTAAGATCCTTCGCTTTTATCATTAGTTCAAATAGTTCGTTTTTTTTTAACGGAGGCAAATTAGGAAACTTTGTGTTGTTTTTGTGCTACTCTTCAATTGGGATATTTTTTACTGTAATTTTCTCAGAATTTGTTGGGTTTAGGGTGGTGGAGGATTAATCTTTTCTCTAAGGAGCACTTCAGATTGAAATAATGCATTCTGATATGGATGATGAAGTTTTTACTTGTGTAAACATCTTTGAAGTAAACATTGTCCAATGTGTTTGTGTCTTGCTATCAATTCTTGAGTTGAGTCAGTTTATATAGATTTTGTTTTGACTTTATTTAAGTCTCTGTCAGAGGTGGGATGAGTCCGCCGAATTTGTCGATCCTTGAATCAACAAATGAAAAGTCAGTGGGACAATGGTGTGGTGTCTGCCAGATCCAGATACAACCATGAAGTGTATGAAACAATATGAAATTCTCTAATAAACAAATTCTCTAATAAATATTAGCAGTGGCGGAGCTAGAATTTTTTTTCAGGGGGACAAATTAAATTTTTTTTTAAGGGAGAGCATTTATAATTTTTGAGGAGGTCAAATTGTAAAAAAAATTTAAAACTATAGCTAAAAAAAAAATCAAACTTGAGGGGGGCAAGTGCCTCCTTTGGGCACCACGTGCCTCCGCTCCTTAATATTAGAGTTGCTTACCTTAATTAGGTGGGGTGGTATATGAGGTTTTATAGTGGTCTTTGATCGTGATTTGGGGAGCTTTCTCCCTCCTTGATGGATGTTGATCCATTATTGTTGTTGGACTAATTTTGGTCGATGCATTTTGAATATGGTTTCTATTGTGGTAGAAATCTGACACGATCAACCAACATTTAGAATTGCTTGAGAAGCTCAATATTGTCTTCAATAACCTGCGCAAGGGAGCAAACATCATTGGTCGGGGTGAGACTGCTCCAAAACCCCTCTGGCGTGGAGATAAGACTGAGGTGAATTCACTAGGCAAAGCACAACAGAGAAATTGTATAGCCAAAGCTCAAAGAGTAAGAATTTGGTTACCCATTTCCAGTGAATGGTGACTGGCCTTTTATAGATGGAGAGATTACAGTCTTGTGAGAAAATCATGATGTAATCATCGGATGACCTAATAAGGAAGCCGTCGCCGAGGATCGCAGCGTAACAGGTGATGAATGCCAAATGGAGATAGTACCACGACTGTAGGAGAGCAATGGAGTTGGAATCTAAAGTTTACCTTGGCCTAAAGATGATGGCGAGGTAAACTGTCTAGAATTGGCAATTTGGAATATTGGGAGGACATGGATAATGTTTAGGAAGCTCGGATACACTGAGTGGAGGCCTTAAGACATTGACGGCATGATCCTTTGCAGATAACGCGGCAAGATGTTAAGATCAGGCCAAATCATCCTCTAGAGGTAACATTATTAGGTGATGATTTTACCCCTCATTATGTGCCCCCCTACTCGAGATGCCGAGGGGAATTACTTGGCATTATTGAGTAACAAACTATGGAAGGTTAATTGATGATGTAAGCATGTAATGATGGCGTGCTCTATAGGGATGACGCGTGTAGGTGAATTAATGAAGGTGTGTCCCTTCATTTGAAAATGGTTGAAACGTCCTCGGTATACGAAATGTCGTTCAATGCTGTTCGTTGAAGCGATCAGATCATGGCCCCTTGCTTCCCCTATAAATAAGAGACCCCTTCACACTGCGTATTCTTTCGTCCCTTTCAATCGAGAACTGCTCAATTTGCTCCGATGTGGTTCTTGTTCACCTCACCTTTGCCCCATGCTTGTTTTAGCTACTCTATAAGTATTCACCACCTCCTCTTTCATTCTGAATCTTTAGTTTATGTACGGCAATGTTAACATAAGAGACGTATAGAATACGAGGCTATATGGATATCCGAGATCACTGAATATCCCTCATCTCCTAGAGAAGAATCTTCTAAGAATGAGAGAAGTCCTTCAGTAGACACCAAACCTCCACCTGAGAGAGAGGCCAACATAATTACCCAAGGCGAACTAGATAGCCTACGAGAATCTTGCTCTTTCCTGGTTGGGATTCAAACAAGGCTCCCCGAGGCTGATGAGACTATAGCGTCTACTCGCCAGGGTGAGGTGGCCTTTTATAAGGCCACCTCTCAGGATCTGCATCTTCCTATTCATCCAACACTTAGGATAATATTGGCCTACCACAATGTTTGTCCCGCCTAGTTGGCCCCCAATGCGTGGCGAAGCATGGTAAATGCGTTGGTGCTATGGCGATTTAAGAAATTTGCCATTTTCCTAAATGAGTTTAGGCATCTATTTGGCCTATTTAACAACCCAAAGCCAAACTCTGGGTGGCTATACTTCAAGGCGAGACCAAAGCGTACCCTAATTGGGGGATATCCCAGCAACGTCAAGAGATGAAAGAAAAAATTCTTCTTCATTTTGAGGGATAACTGGAAGTTCGCCCATGGACTATCTTGGAAGCTTGAAGTTCCAAGGGTTCTGAAGTTGTGGAGCACCCCATGTTAGCTTTCATTTATTAGATCGCTATTCATTTATAAAGTTTCACCTCTCCCCCTTTTCTAACATTGTGCTAACATTTTCAAATCAACATTTCAACGTGTCGCCCGTCCTAACCGAGCACGAATAAGAGAGGTTTGATCAAATCTCTGGCACATTAGAGCAATGAAAGTTCTACGCGGTTAAAGACATCCTTTGTTCAAAGTCTTTTCTTCAGAGCTTTGCCTTTTATTCGGGGAAAATGGCATCCAATGGTGAAGACAATGCCGAGGAGAAAAATACGGGCGATGAGGCTCACATTGTGTCCGATGAGGGTGAGTTCCGCCTTTTTGAGGTGCCCCCCCCCCGAGGTGACCATTTCCGATATGACTTAGTGGAGTACGTAGGCATCATTAGGAAGAGATAGAGAGAAATCCTGCCTCTCCTCCCCGATCAGATGTTTTATCAATGCTCGGGGCTAAAATTCGGCCCTCCTTCCTTTATTGGGAACCATATACCTCAAGATCGGAGACCTAATTGGATTTATAGATGTCCCCCGAGCTAAGATCATATGGTACTGTCTTCTTTTCTTTTAATTATTCCATCATCTTTCTAAATTAATTTGCGTTTCTTAATGCAACGATGTCGAAGAAAATGGACTTGAAGAAGCTTGCCCAGTTGGCAAAGGCGAAGGGCTAGCCTAATCCAAAAAACTTATGATGCCAAAAATTGGATGGTGTGACTGACCCTCATGATCCAGAGACATGCAACGAATGAGAAATCAGTGGGACAATGGTGTAGTGTCTTCCAGATCCAGATACAACAATGAAGTCAGTAATGTATGAAGTAATATGAAATTTTCTAATGAATATTAGAGTTGTTTACCTTAATGAGGTAGGGTGGTATATGGGGTTTTATAGTGGTCTTTGACCGTGATTTGGGGAGCTTTCTCCCTCCTTGATGGATGTTGATCCATTATTGTTGTCGGACTTGTTGTGATAGAAATCTGAAGGCGAGCAACCAACAGTCGGAATTGCTCCTTTTCACCTCGGCACTGGACCTCGACGATAACTCGGGCAACCTGCGCAGGTAGACAAAAGTAAATGACCGGGGCGAGGCCGCTCAAAACCCCTTTGGCGTGCGAATCAGACCAAGGTGATAAGAAATCGGGGAATATCACAATGTAAAGCTCTCTAGAGAGAATGCACAGTGATGTGTGTGTATTGAGCATACATTTGCATAATGGGGGAGCAACCTTTATATAGTTTGATATTGGAGATCCGTGCTCTGATATTCAGGGGAGATTTTAGGATAGCTATGTTTAGGAAATATATCCCAGAGATCTAGGAGATATAACTGGGGAGGTTGCCATGTGGAGAAGATATTGAAAGAGTCTCACATAGGTAGTTTCCTTGTAGAGGTAGAGTCCTTGTGAAGACGGTCTTTATGGAGCCAGATCCTTGACGGGAGTGGAGTTCTTGTGGAGATGGTCTCTGATCGGGCGAGCTAACCGACCTTGCCCATTGGCGAGATGGAAATCAACTAGTAGGCCTACGGAGTGCAAGCGAGTTGAGTAACTGGGGATGTGGCTTAGGGCGTGCAAGACTAGACTAGTGACACGACGTCAGTGGAATATGCCCTGTATGTGGAGACTTGCCGTATTCAAAGATTTTGTCTAGATCGTAGGAGACTCAAGGCGGTGGCATGTCCCATGGAGACTGTGCTTACCTCAGTAGAGGGTTCGGAGACGTCTTACCTCGGTCAAGAGGATTCGGAGATGACCTCGTTTTATCTCGGTCAAGAGGGTTCGGAGACGTCTTACCTTGGTCAAGAGGGTTTAGAGACATCTTACCTCGGTCAAGAGGGTTCAAAGATGACCTTGTTTTACCTCAATTGAGAGGGTTCAGAGATGACCTTGTTCGGAGATGGCTTCCAGCTAATGCAGAATGGCTAATTGGGTTGCTCCATGACAAACATAGCCGAGCTACGTGACCATCTCAGAACCTAATGATTTACGTCATTTGGGGCAACATGTTCGTCTCAGTTATTACTAAAGCGAGGTTGAAGATTTTACCCCATATCAAGACTGATTTTGGTCGATGCATTTTGTAAATGATTTCTGTTGTGGTAGAAATCTGACATGAGCAACCAATAGCCAGAATTGCTTGAGCAGCTTGGTATTGTCTTCAATGACCTGCGCAAGGGAGCAAACGTCACCGGCTGGGGTGAGGCCACTCCAAAATCTGTCTGGCGTCGAGATGAGACTGAGGTAAATTCACTAGGCAAAGCACAATAGACAAATTGTATACCCAAAGCTCAAAGAGTGCGAATTTGGTTACCCCTTTCAGGTGGATGGTGAATGGCCTTTTATAGATAAAGAGATTATAGTCTTATGAGAAAATCACAACAAAATCATCGGATGACCTAATAAGGAAGCCGAGGTCGAAGATCGCGGCGTAGCAAGTGATGAATGCAAAATGGAGATAGTACTGCGACTGTAGAAAAGCAATGGAGTTGGAGTCTAAAGTTTACTTCGACCTAAGGACGATGGAGAGGTAGATTGTCTGGAATTGGCGATTTGGGATATTGGGAGGGAATGGATAATGTTCAGGAAGCTCAGATACACTAAGTGGAGATGTTAAGCAGCATGATTCTTTGCAGACAACGAAGCGAGATGTTAAACTCGGGCCAAACCATCCTCTGGAGGTAACATTATTAGGTGAGGATTTTATCCCTCATTAGTTGCCACCTACTCGAGATGCCGAGGAGAATTACTTGGCATTATCGGGTAACAAACTATGGGAGGTTGATTGATGATGTAAGCACGTAATGATGGTGTGCTCTTCAAGGATGGCATGTGTAGGTGCATTAATGAAGGTGCGTCCCTTCATTTGCAAATGGCTGAAACGTCCTCAGTATACGAAACATCATTCGATGTTATCCATTGAAGCAATCATATCATGGCCCTCTGCTTCCCCTATAAATAAGAGACTCATTTACACTGCGTATTCTTCCGTCCCCGTCAATCGAGAACTGCTCAATTTGCTCTAATGTGGTTCTTGCTCACCTCACCTTTTTTGCTCCGCGCTTGTTTTAGCCACTCCATAAGTATTCACCACCTCCTCTTTCATTCTGAATCTTTAGTTTATGTCCTGCAACGTTAATGTAAGTGACGTAGAGAATACCCTCCCTTCTTGAATATCCGACCACTTAGGAGAATGGTCCTATATGGATACCGAGGTCACTGAATATCCCTCATCTCCTAGAGAAGAATCTTCTAAGAATGAGGGAATTCCCTCAGTAGACACCAAACCTCCACCTGAGAGAGAGGCGAACATAATGACCTAAGGCGAGCTAGATAGCCTACGGGAATCTTGCTCTTTCCTAGTTGGGATTCAGACATGACTCCCCAAGGCTGATTGGGCTATAGCGTCTACTCGTCGGGCAAGGTGGCCTTTTTATGAGGCCACCTTTCAGGCAGATTCACATCTACCCATTCATCCAACACTTACGATAATACTGGCCCACTACAATGTTTGTCCAGCCCAGCTGTCCCTCAATGCATGGCGAAGCATGGTTGGCGCGTTGGTGCTGTGGCGATTTAAGAAATTTGCCCTTTTCCTAAATGAGTTTTGGCATTTGTTCAGCCTTTTTAACAACCCAAGGCCAGACTCTGGGCGGCTATACTTCAAGGCAAGACCAAAGCGTACCCTAATCGGGGGATATACCAGCAATGTCAAGGGGTGAAAGAAAAAATTCTTCTTCATTTCGAGGGATAACTGGAAGTTCGCCCATGAACTATCTCGGGAGCTTGGAGTTTCGAGGGTTCTGAAGTTGTAGAGCACCCCAGGTTAGCTTTCATTTATAGGATCGTTCTTCATTTATCAAGCTTCACCTCTCCCCTTTTTCTAACATTGTGCTAACATTTTCAGATCAACACTACAACATGTTGCCCATCCCGACCGAGCACTAATAAGAGAGGTTTGATCAAAATCTTTGGCACGTTAGAGGAAGTAAAGTTTACGCAGTTAAAGACATCCTTCGCTCAAAAGTCTTTTCTTTAGAGCTTTACCCTTTATTCAGGGAAAATAGGGTCCAGTGGTGGAGACAATGCTGAGGAGAAAAATACAGGTGATGAGGCTCACATTGTGGCCGATAAGGGTGAGTCCTGCCTTTCCCGAGGTGAACCCCCTACCCCTCACCCCACCCCCCGCCCGAGGTGACCATTCCCGAGATGACTCAGTGGAGTACGTAGGCACCATTAGGGAGAGATAGAGAGAAATCATGCCTCTCCTCCCCGATCAGATGTTGTTATCAATGCTCGAGGCTAAAATTTGGCCCTCCTTCCTTTATTGGGAACCATATAGCCCGAGATTGAGATCGAGATCAGAGGCTTGATCGGATTCACGGCTGGCCCTCGAGCTAAGATCAGATGGTATTGCCTTATTTTCTTTTAATTATTCCATCCTCTTTCTTAATTAACTTGCGTTTCTTAATGCAGCGATGTCAAATAAAATGGACTTGAAGACGCTCGCTAAGGTGCCAAAGGAGAAGGGCTAGCCTAATTCGGGCGTGACTTCGACGGGGGAGAAAGGCATCCATATTGGTGAGAAACGTGCCCAAGACGGTGAGCAGGCTGGACCTTGACATGGCGACGACTACGTTCCTCCACTTCCTCAGCTAGGTGATTACTTCTATCCAAATCGTGATCGTACTTTTGCATTTTCAGTATTTTGACAAGTTCATTGTTTTTCGCAGGCGGTGGTTGTCACGCCTTGCAACCCGGCCTATGCAGATCGAGGGCTCGTGACCAGCCGACAACTTGCCCATCAAGGCCGACTTACCTTAACTTGGTTGATTACCCGTGTATATTCATTTATAATAATATAATTTTTTTGCGAAAATGTCATAATAACTAAAAATAGAAAAGTGTGATGTGCACACAAAATATACAGCGTTGTGCCTAAATTTTTAACTTTATACACGCATAATGTGGCCGACTTTAATTATACATGACATGCCCCATTTTAAACATACATAACATTGCTACATAAATTAGGGTCTAGCCCATACACGTCATAAGGCCCTTGGGCCACAAAACTATAAACTTGCATTTTCACTTCCTTCTCAAGGCTCCTCGGATTGGCTTCCTGAAAATATTTTTAAAAATATAAGTTTTATGCTTAGTGAATAATAAGAATGCATGAACGTAAAATACTATGGATCATTTTCATAACATACATATCTCATTCAACGTAAAACATGTGAGCATAATATAATTTATTCTAAAATTTGAACTTTCATAAACTTGAAACTCACATATACATGACATAACTTGCTCTCATAATCATACGTAACATAGCTAGAAAACTATGACAACTCGGCATAACATAGTAACTAAATAGGTTCCGCTGGAGCTCTTTAGGCTAGAGAATCTCTATCGTAGGACTATCGGGCTTGGTTAAGGTCTCTCCACGAGAAGACCCTGAGTGTCACTATACATTGAACATATTTTATTTTTCATATAAATCATGCATTCATGGGTTTTTCATTCATAATATCACATTTATTTAAAAGACATGATTTTCATAGCATAACATATTCGTTTTATGTATTGAAACATGAAAAATATTTGAATATATCATATTACATATTGAAAATATTTTGAAAGTACATAATTTTGTTCATGGCATCATGTTACTCATCTCACTCCTCGTGAGTAGGCGTTAAGCCGCGTGTCCCTACATATGAGGCATGGAAATATCAATACTATGTTTAATAGTCTAAGTGTAAAATAATTAAACTAATACGAACTCCCAAATTGACTTACGTACTCTCGTTCTAGGTCGATAACTTTTGATCGTAACTTAGGGTTTTCAAATGGGTATATTAATGGTCTAACATACTTCGGATCAAATGAATTGTTCTAAGATCAAAGGTCAAGACTTCCTGAAAATGGGCCTCGCGTTTGAACGCTAGGTCTGGCGTTCGAACGCTAAGGCGTAAGCTTCACCGTTCGAATGCTGAGTTTGGCGTTCGAACGCTAAGGCATGGGTTGTCACCGTTTGAACACTGACTACGAGCAGCAATAGAAAGGCTATTGAACTTTACCAAATTTCCTCCCAACCCAACCCAACTCCTTTCAAGGCTCCTAGGGTGCCAAGCACAACTCAAGGGGACTACAATAACTAAAAACCAACTTCCCAATCCAACCCCAGTATGGTGGATCTAAATTTTAAAAGTTTAAAAACAAAAATTGGGGGTTTTTAAACCCCACTTTCAAACCCACCTATTTGAGCTTACAAGCTCTCAAACCCAAAAATTTGGGACTCAAAAGGGCCTTAACCCCATTATACATACACACTTCTACTAGTACATAAGGGTTCGGGTTTTACCTTCTTCCCAACTCCCATCGAACGTTCAACAGTCCTGTGAGCATGAAATCTATCACATGTGGTAGCATTCGAACGATCTACCTAGCGTTCGAATGCCAAAAGGATTCTATCCTTAGCATTCAAAACGCCTATCCTAGTGTTCGAATGCTAGAAAAGAAACTAGGTAGAAACTTAAGTTTAATGTGTTGAAAAATTTTAACCTAAATCTATTGACTCAATGCTTCAATTTTGATAATAACAAAACAAATGTGTTAATGGCTAATGTTGTTACTAAGTGTGCAGTCCATAAACATCGCATTACAGAGCTCATTTCATCATATAGAAACTGCAAATACTTTCTGCCAAAAAGTGTCGGCACTTCCTAAGAAGGTGCTGACACCTTTGAGCCAAGAAGCAGTATTGATTAAATTCATTTAAAGTCATAAACAAAAGATAAAAAACATAAATCTCTCCACAAAAATGTTAATGAAGATCCTACTTCTCCATGGAAAAGATATCTCGAAGTTTGTGAAGTAATCGGTGCTCAAATAGCCAAAAAAATTAAAGAAACACATTCTGGCAAGAAGTGTCGACACCTGCCCAAGAAGTGTCGGTGTCGACACCTGATATCAGTAGCCAAACTTATGAAGACAGACTTGAAGTGTTGACACTTGGAAGATGAAGTGTCGACACCTGCAGATAGTAGCCAAACCTTATGAAGCCAGACTTGAAGTGTCGACACCTGGAAGATGAAGTGTCGACACCTATGGACAGTAGCCAAACTTCATGAAGACAGACTTGAAGTGTCTACACCTGGAAGATGAAGTGTCAACATTTGCGGACAGTAGCCAAACTTCATGAAGACAGACTTGAAGTGTCGATACCTGGAAGATAAAGTGTCGACACCTGCGAACAGTAGCTAAACTGCTTGAAGACAGATGATCAAGTGTCGACACCTGAGTGAGTAAGTGTCGACACCTGGAGACAGTAAGTTACATCTGAAGTATGAAGGCTTGAAGTGTCGACACTAGATTTTGAAGTGTCGACACCTGGAACTCAAAAAGTGTCGACACTTAACGGTAATATTTTTGAACATAGAGTTATTTGAAATAGCATTTAATGTTCCACAACTACCACCAATGGTTCAATCTCCTTCAATCCATTAAATATACAAGTCTCCAAGAGCATTCAAATGCATTGAAGATACATCATATTACATTGATTGATTATCTACAAAGCTCCAAAGTTAAGATTTCTTAAAAAAACTTTTTGTCTTCAAGGGTTTACATTTATTGTGTGATTCCACTTATATCTACTCTATTGTGAGAGTTCCTCGAGTTCCAGTCCTATAATTAATAATTCTGTACTTAGTATTCTTTCTTTAATTATCCTTTCGTTTACCTTATTTGTCTAATTGAATTACCATTTAATGTGTCTAATCTAAGAGTAATAAATATGTATAAGGTATCGAGAGTGAATCAGGTACAAGACCAATCGATTGTGTTTCAAATTTATAAATATTTTAGGATTAAACTGGTTGAAAAAAAGCTAGACCAGTCGGGAAAAAGCTGGACTGATTCAGAACAAAATAGAAGGTTTCCTGGAAAGCTGGACCAGTCAGGGAAAAGCTGGACTGGTCCAGGACAAAACAATTTTTTTGGTTTGAATTTCAAGCCTATTTTGAGCTACTAAACTTCTAAATTAGGAAAAAATACTTAAAATAAAAGTTATAAGTATTTGAAATAGCTTTCATACATAACTCGAATCAAGTCAAACGGTGTCGTATAAGAGACTTACTCCCCAAATATTAACTGCTAGTCTAGTGAGTAAAATAGTATACCAACCTATACAAAGTTTGATTCTAGAAAGATGTTAAAATGATGAAATTTTAGAATATTTTGGAATATTAATTATGCTATACATGATTTTCAATAATAGGTTCAAAATGGAAGAATTTATCAAAGAAAAAGAGGAAAAAAATGAATTTACCTTAATAGGAAACAAAATCGGTTTTTAGTGTCAAGTTCTATGTCGTTTTCTTTTTCTCCCTCCTTTTTCTTTCTTTCCCCTCCCAAGCTCACCTCTCTTCCTCTCTTTCTCTCTTTCCCTTTCTCTCTTTCTTTCTTTCTCCTTTCTTTCTCTCTTTCCTTCCCTTCCTTTCTCTCTTCTTTTCACGTGAATGTCCCTAGCAATTTCGTTGGGGACAAGACTTGTGTGTGTTTAATTGACTTTGGGGGGAGTGGTTGGCTAGGGCATGACTCATGGTGTGAGTCACCCAAGCCATAATGGCTTGTGGTGACTCGTGGTGAGTCACCGAAATTGTGTGGCCCTCATGGCGCCACATGCTCTCGTCTTAATTGCTAGACACGTGTCCCGATTTCTATTCAGTTTATTAGAAAATTTTATTCTGGTATAACTTCTATTATAGTAAAAAATCTAAAAACTTTAAATTGCTACTAGTGTAATTATATTTTTACGGGTCGGGGTATTACACTACAGCTCATGAACTTGGCGACAAAAAGGTTGCTCAGGTCGATAAAAGAGTCAATGGTTTTGGGAGATAACTTTCTAAACCATGATCTCGTTGACCCTTCAAAGGTTCTAAGAAAGCTTTGCACATCACCTTGTTTGAAAAACCTTGGAGAATCATCAAATTTTTATACGAGTCAAAGTGATCCATTGGATCTATCTTTCTCTCATATACTCCGTTTGCTTTATTAAAGCATTCACAATGATTGGAGCATTTACGTCGGTATTTATAGTGTCAATTCAGGCATCCAATTCTTTGACTTTCTAATTAGTAGATTTACCGCAATGCCCATGCCTACGGTCATTCTGGTGAGATAATCTTCCCCATTTTCTAGTTTCTTCGCCAGTCATATTCAGAGCTTTGCTAGACAATCAAGATTCGAATATATCAGGACTTTTTCCTCACTTGGAGAGTAGACTCGCAGATTGGTGTTGACGACTCCTCGCAGAGTGTCCCTGACTAGCGTTCAAACAATTCAGCGAATCCTGATCATCTGACCATTGAGTATGGCACGATCGATTAGCATTCTTAGGGATGGGCGTGGCGACAAGGGGTGGATTATTAGTGGCAAGGTGTTGTACTAGAGGGGAATTTATCTCATTCATTATCCTGATTTGTTCAGCAATTTCATCAATCTCACGATGAATGCTTTCGAGATTTGGAGCTAAGCTAGCGTTTTCCATCAAATGTACTCTGTTATCTAAAGTGCTATTGGTACTTTGCCTTGGTAATAAGAAACTATGCAAGTGCATAGAGTATTGATAACTATCGTTCCCACAAACCACAAATTGCGCCAAACTGTTGTGGTAAAAATCTGGCACAAGCATCCAATAATCAGAATTGCTAGAGAAGCTCGGTATTGTCTTCAATGACCTTCTCAAGGGAGCAAACATCACTAGTTAGGGTAAGGCCTCTCAAAAAATCCCTCCGGCGTGGAGATTAGACTGAGGTGAATTCACTAGGCAAAGCACAATAGAGAAATTGTATAGTTGAAGCTCAAAGAGTGAGAATGTGGTTACCCCTTTCCGGTGGATGGTGAGAGGCCATTTATAGATGGAGAAATTACAATCGTGTGAGGAAATCACTGCGTAATCATCGAATGACCTAATAAGGAAGTTGTGGCTGAGGATCATGGCATAACAAGTGATGAATGCCAAATGAAGATATTACCGCGTTTGTAAGAGAGCAATGGAGTTGGAGTCTGAAGTTTACCTCAGCCTAAAGATGACGGCGAGGTAGACTATCTAGAGTTGGTGATTTGGGATATTGGGAGGACATGGATAATGTTCAAGAAGCTCGACCCTAAGACATTGGTAGCATGATCCTTTGTAGACCACGTAGTGAGATATTAAGCTCAGGCCAAATCATCCTATGGAGGTAATATTATTAGGTGAGGATTTCATCCCTCATCAATTTCCATTTTATCTTGGGTCTTCTTATTGTACGCCTCTTACCTTTGGTGGATAGTGTTGACCAGCTAGTTGACATGGTGGCGATGGTCTAAAAAGGGATTCTACCAAGTACCCAAATAGTTGTTCAGTCGATGGATCTAATTGATCGATCAAGATTTGTTTGGACGATTCTGCTACTCGAATAGAAGGTGACTTGCCGACCGGTGTGCTCCATTGCTCCTCTTCAAAGTTTAATAAAAGTTGAAGTGTGATCATTACTATTGTGATAGAAATTTGGTAAGAGCAACCAACAATCAGAATTGCTTGACGTTAACCTCGGTATTGACTTCAATAACTTGCACAAGAAAAACATTATTGGCCGGGGTAAGGCAGCTTAAAACCCCTCCAATGTCGAGATGAGATATAGGTGGATTTACCTGAAGGTACAAAGGAGAGATCCTATTCAAAGCTTAGTGAGAAAACAGTTACCTCCCCTTATAGAGAATAGTGAGCCGACTTTTATAGATGGAGATTTCATAGCCGTGTTAAAGGATTGTGGCGTAATTGTTAGGGACCCCAAATAAGGAAGTCGTGGCCGATGAAAGCGGTGTAATGGGTAGAGATTGCCACGTGGAGGAAGTATCACGATTATAAGAGGTTGTGGTGGAGATGGAGTTAATCATGTTTATCTCGATCTAAAAATGTTTATGATGTAAACTACTGAGCAATGTGTGTTGGCGATTTAGGAGGCTGGGAGGAGAACATGGGGGATGTAAGGCTATAGCACCCGAAAATCGAAATTTTCGTTTACCATGTAAAATTATGACGTGCGTTAGTTAATGCGAGTAATTACGATATTAGATGTTAATTACGATATTAGAGGTCATGATAAACAAAATATAGTTAGATTTTTTTTTATCCTTAGATTTGACATTTCTACCCAGTTTTCTTTTTAGCATTCGAACGTTAAACTCATAATCCTTCTTAGCGTTCGAACGTTAATGTGAAGGTTCGAACGCTATGGCCTGCAATTAATTTCACCAATCTTCATGCTCCCAGTATTATCGAACGTTCGATCGAGGGTTTGAACGCTAAAGCCAAGATTTCTTCTTGGCGTTCGAACACTAAAGAGTATGTTTGAACGCCAAGGCCTATAACAGATTCCAGTCAATTCATGTCTTCAGAACGTTCGAACGCGGAGTTCGAACGCTATCGTCGAAATCCTTCTTAGCGTTCGAGCACTAATAAGAGCGTTTGAATGGTGACAGCAGAAAAAATAAATAAAAAGGGAATACAAGATTAAAAAAGGGAAAGCCATAGGGGATTATTTCCCATGTGTGTCTCAGTAAATATACACCACACATACACTATACACACATACAAAATTCGAGAGAGAGAAAGAGAAATAGAGGAAAAGAAAAGAGAGAAGAAAGAAAAGAAAAAGAAAAGCAAAGGTTTAAAATGAGGGAGAGCAAATGGGATTATTTCCCATGTGTCTCATCTTATACACACCCACACCCACATACATAACACTTCAAAGAGAGAGAGAAATAGAGAAATAAGAGAGGAAAGAGAGAAGGAAGAGAATGGACAATAAAGAGGCTTAAAGCTCCATATTGAAGAACCAACCACCATATTTGAGCTTGTGAAGAGGTGAAAAATCTAAACCCTTGTATGTTATATATATATATGTGTGTGTGTGTGTGTGTGAGAGAGAGAGAGTATATGTGATGAAAGTTAGTTTTAAAGACTTCTTGAGTCTCAAATTGGGTTGAATAACATGTATTAGGGGTTAATTTGAGTGAGTTGGAGGTAGGGTTGAAAATCCCAAATTTTTCAATGTTAGGGTTTTAAAAATAGTAAATCCTTGATCTATCATGCTAGGGTTGTTTGTGAGGGTTGAATTGGAGTTATTATTACCCTAATAGGACAATTTTAGACCCTTTTGAGGGAGGAAATGTTTGAGTATGTTTGGAGTTTTTTTGGTGAGTTTTGTGACTGATTTACGCTATTGCGTAGGCCTGGCGTTCGAATGCCAAACTCGGCGTTCGAATACTATGGCCCAGGCAGCCCAGACACTATTTTGTAAAACAGGCATAACTTTTTTTAAAAGAAGTTCTGTTTAAAGCGTTGGAAAGTAGACTCGTAGACCTTTGTAACCACGTAAAGTTTGCACTCTAATTTTTATATATTGTAATATATTGAAGTTTAAAGTTGACCCAAGATTTTACTAGCAACATTATGTTTTAGAATTTTAGTCCTTTTTCAATTAGGCGTAACTTCTTCATTCGGAATGTGTTTTGAACTCATGACCTACCAAATTAAAGGTCCTTAAGTCTATTTTCAAATGAGATTGACTGAAAATGTAAATTCAATGTCTTGAGGTGAATGTGATGCGATGAATGAACTAGTATTGAGGGAGCAATATTCTTATCTTGCTTTGAGATCATTATACTTTCATCATGATGAATGAGATTTTGATGAATAGTAAACTTGGAATCCTTAGACGTATTCCTAGGAGTGTGTCCTAGGACGTAACCTATCATAGAACGAGAGTACCTAAAGTCGAGTTGAGAGTTACATTAGTTTGATTCATTTACCATTGAACATAGTATTGATGTTTATATACTTTACATGTAGGAATGTCGAGTTTAGCACCTAGCCAAGGGAACCAAGGTGAGTAACATGATGCTATGAACAAAATTATGTATTTTTAAATATTTTCAATACGTATTATATATTCAAATGTTTTCCATATTTTAATGCATTAAATGATTATGTTATGATATAAACGACACGTCTTCTAAATGTATGCAAATGTTGTTATGTATCGAAAACCCATGGATGCTTGATTTACATGAAAAACAAAATATGTTCAAAGTATGTATCCATAGTGACACTCGGGGTCCTCCCGTGGCAGGACCTTAACCAAGCCCGGTAGTCCTAAGGTAGATAGGGGACGTGAAATAAGTCTATCTACAATTGAGATATCTCTGGTCTAAATAGCTCCAGCGTAACCTATATGGTTACAATGTTATGCCAATTTGTTATATTTTTCAGCTATATTATGTATGATTATGAAAATATGTTATGTCATGCTATGTGAGCTTCAAGTTTATGAAATATCAAAGTTTAAAAGAATTTATGCTGTGTTCACATGTTTTACGCTATATGAGATATGTATGGTATTCAATGATATATGGTATTTTATGTTCAAGCATCACTGTTATTCACTAAGCAATTAGCTTATGTTTTTAAAAATATTTTCAGGAAGCCAATCCGAGGAGGAGTAAGGGAGTCGATGAGTAAACTTTAGTTTTGTGGCCTAAGGGCCTTATGATATTTTGTAGACGGAATAGACTTTATGTTATGTAATTATCTTGGCCATATGATGTATGTATAACTAAGGTTTGCTATGATGTGTATGTAACAGTTAAAGTTAGGCACAACTCTGTATATTGTGTGTGTACGTCACACTTTATTATTTCAGTTACGAAATTTTTGCAAAAAATTATATCATTTTAAATGAGTATGCACAAGTGATCAATCGGATGAAGGTAAGTAGGCCTTGGTGGGCCAGCCACCGGCCATCACGCACCCACGATCCGCACAGGCTAGGTTGCGGGAAGTGACAAAGGCAGCTTGACATGTTGAGTGGTGATCATGAAATATTGGCGACATAGCGATCTCATGCTTCTCTATGGCAACATGGTTACCTCGGGTGGGGTCATCTTGAGCTAATTTAAGTATGTAAAAATTCACCCCTCATCAGTTACCCTCTGCTTGGGATGCTGGTATTATCGAGTAAGAGTATAGGGAGTGACGATAGATAAGGTAAGCATGTAATGATGTTTTGCTCTACAGGGGTGGCACATGTCGAAGCAATAATGAGGTGCATTCCTTCACTTGCATAAGGTCAAAATGTCCTCAGTAGTCGGAGCACCACTCAATTTCGTCCATTGAAACGGTCAGATTCTAGCCTTTCGCGTCCCCTATAAATAGGAGGCTCACCTCTCAGTGTAATCTTTCATGTTTGCGCCACTCAGCTGGCCCCCAATGCATGGCACAGTATGGTCTACGCTCTGGTACTGTGGCAACATAAAAATTATGCCCTCTCCTTGAGTGAGTTTAGAAACCTTTTTGGTCTGTTTAAAAAATCCAAGGCCAGATTTGGGTTGTCTATATGTCAAGGCGAGGCAAGGAAGTTCATTGATCGAGGGATATCCAAGCAACGTCAAGGGATGGAAGAACAAATTCCTCTTCATATCGGGGGACAACTGAGAGTTTGCCCATGTACTGTCTTGGGAGCTTGGAATTCTGAGGGTTCAGAGGTCATGGAGCATGTAATACCCCGAACTGCGAAAATAAATATTAAATTAGTAACCTACTTAATTTTA
>BRYF01000027.1:12713586-12718586 GCA_030159135.1 Actinidia polygama | reverse complement strand
AGACCTCACTAGATACTACTGCTGTGTAGCAGAACTTTTTGGCTTCTTAAAAGAACGCCCCTCAGACTGATTGCTAGTCCCCTCACGTTGAGATTTGGGATTCACAATCTTTCTTGTCTCATTCAAAGTTTCCTCAATGGCCGCCGCAGAGCTAACCATGATAGAGTACACTTTGATCAAATTCCCAGCTATCTTGTTCCTTATGGAAGGCCTAAGCCCTCTCATGAACTGTTTCGCTTTCTCTTCCTCCGTCGACACGAATGCCTTCGCAAACCTCGACAAACTCGTAAACTTAGCCTCATATTGTGCCACCGTCATACTCCCTTGTACCAAATTAATGAATTCCATCTTCAACGCCTTCTTAGCTGTATCCGTAAAGTACTGATCTAAGAAAGCCTTCTTGAATGGCTTCCACTTCTTTGCAACACCTTCCTCCACGGTCTTCCACCATTGGAGGGCATCCTCTTGCAATTGATAGGATGCAAACAAAACCCTCAATTCCTCTTCAGTCACCAAGATTGTGTCTAGTGCTCTTGTCACTTGCTCCAACCAATCTTCCGCAACTAGCGGATCTGGTTCGCCCTTAAACGTAGGCGGACGAAGTTGTAGAAAAGATTTCATAGCCATCGCAGCCCTAGAGTCCACCGCTCTAATAAGCACTTGCATCATTTGCACGGTATTCCTCACCACTTGCTCAATAGCGGTGAAGACACCTTGCATGAACTCTGCTCCCCCAACCACTGCCGGTGGAGCATCTCTCACATTTCCCGCACTACCTCCAGGAACACTGGCTCCTCCTCCCATCACCGACTCTTGGTGATTATCGTCATCTATCTCATCACGAACTCCACGAACTCCGCGTGCTACTCGAGCCCTGCGCGCTCCCGTAAGTGACTTCGCACGACCTTTCGCTTGACGCGGTGGCATGTTCTACACAATGCCACAAGAAAATAATAAGATAATCATACTTATTATGATTAAATCAAAACATTGCTACCTACAACTCATAGGTGTTGAACCTAGAGCACCGTACATGTTATCTCAATCACATGTATAACACTCACGTTATTCCTTAATAACTAGACACTGAAATAATTGTGGCTTAACCACCCCACGGCTCTTAGGTATTCAAACCTAGAACTCTGATACCATGTTGTCACGCCCGGTCAAACCAAGACCCGGCCACGTAAGCAAACAACTCAATTGCGGAATAATATGACAAATATACTTGTCCACGAAATTAAACAAACGTACCGGACATAAAAAGATCTGGATATTTTACGCGACCTTCGGACTCGCGTTCCCACGTCGGGTCGATTCCTCGGGTCGGTTCAGGTCGGTTCTCATCTCGGGTCAGTTCGGGTCGGTTCTGGGTAAAAAATATACGGACCCGAGAACCGACCCAAGCTGGACAGGTCTGAAATTTTTAGACCCAGAACCGACCAGAGACGGTGGTAGACCCGAACCAACCCGAACCAATGAAGTCGGGTCTCGGGTCTCGGGTATTTTGTGCACCCTTACTTTTCCGATCAAGTGTTATTATCTATACTCGAGGCTAAAATCCGTCCATCTTACCTTTGTTAGGGCTCTAATATTTGGTTGGATTTGAATTTGTCCCCTGAGCTAAGATTGGACGGTACTGCCTTTCTCCTTTAACTAGTTTATTCTCTTGCTTAACTAAGTTTTGTTTTTCATTGTAGCGATCTCAACAATGATAGACCTAAAAAATATCGCCCAGTTGGTGAAGGTGAAGGTGAAGGCAAAGTGCGACCCAAAAAAGGGCGCGACCTTATCTGGGGAAAAATGCATTCAAATTGGCGAGAAGCCAAAAAGGGCTCAATAAGAGGTGTTGAATCTCTCGCCTATGAAGAAGGGAACTTAGACATCAACGAATGTCAAAAAAAATGGCCCCTATTTACACCCGACGACAAGAAGAAAAAGCCCACTGCCAAGACCATTACAAAGCCCAAGGTCACCTCGGCCCGGGTGACGATCAAGGATGTACCCACTTTCGTGGCTCTAGGAGAGGGACCTAATGCAATCCAAGAATAGTCTTGGGGCTTGAAATCTCTGCCATCGACAATCCCGCCGTGGCGGAGAAACTTCTTCAAGGCATCATGTTGCTTGCCGACAAGGAGATAGTGGGCAAACTGGAGCTCGACATGGTGGCCACTCGATTCTTTCATGCCCTTAGTCAGGTGGTTATGTTTATCCAATCTGTATGCATATATATTTGCAATAATTGTTTTTCTTTATCAAATTTCTTGTCTTTCGCAGGCGGTGGTGCTAGGCTCTTCTCTTACTGACCGACCTAGAAAAATGAGGGAAAAGGCAGTGACTCAGCAAGCCAACGCCTCGTCTAACCAAGATAAAATGGGTCATGCTCAACGGGTGGACAAAAACTTGGAGAGTATTGTCGCTGAGCTCAAGGTAAACAAACAACGTTCTGACGCTGCTGTGGTGGTCATGGAGAAGGAGCCTGAGGAACTGAAGAAGTTCAAATAGGAACATGATGTCACCGTGGAGGAACACGAGAAGGAAATGGATGAGATGAGGAAGAGAGAGGTCCCCGCCAAGAAGTTGGCAATTGATGAGTTCAAAGCTTCTGATGAGTACAAAGAAACTATATAAGAGTGACTTTCTCATACTTTGGAGAGAGCTTTGACCTTTGCAAGAAGCAAATCAGCCTCCTTCATCCCGACCTTGACATCAATGATCTACATATCGATCCTGATCTAGTTGACGAAGATGAAGATGGGAAAGATGGGAAAGATGCAACTCTTCCCTAATATTCTCAGCCATCTCAATGTTTCCATGTGTATATTTTTTTGTAATGGCAACGTTAGTACTTTAATAAAAGTATTTTCCTCTTCTGATGACGTGTATTTGTTATTTTTGAATGTGTATGCAAATGTGATCTGGCGGCTCCACTTAGTAATTAGACGACATAATGAAATTGGCAAACAATAATCTTGATGAAATGTCACCTCGTTACTTCGGCAAACAAAATACCTTGGTAAAATAGTTGAGTAATTTAAGAAGCAACATGTTAATCTGACGAACACAATTGTTTGGTGAACAACATTCATTCCTTGGGATTGGCGAGTTAAATAACCAGGTGATATTGTAAGGTTTCAAAAAAATAAAATAAAATAAAATAAAATTTTCTTTATATATATGAATAATTTTAAACTTTGGTATAATTGAATAATTGGAGCCATGAAAAGCTAATTGGGCCACATGTAGATGAATGGGCCTAAGTATATTTTTAAATTTGGGATTTAATTGAAAGATTCGTAACTTTTAGAATAAAATTGAAGAAGATAATTAAGTTGAAGGGGCTGAGTGTAATTTAGGGGACAAAATGAATTGTCTTTCGGCCGCCGACAAGAGAAAAGGAAAAGAGAAAAGAAAAAGAGAAAAGAAAAAGAAAAAGAAAAGGAAGGAGACAAAATGATAGGAAATTGAAAAATAGTTTTTTGGAAAGTTAATGATACGTTTGGGTAAGTCTTGAGCCTTCGGTGAAAGTCCGAGAAGTTGACTGAATGAAAAGTCCTAGATGGCAACTGCGCTACGTTTGGGTAAGTCTTGAGCCTTCGGTGAAAGTCCGAGAAGTTGACTGACTTTTGGGTAAGTCTTGAGCCTTCGGTGAAAGTCCGAGAAGTTGACTGACTTTTGGGTAAGTCTTGAGCCTTCGGCGAAAGTCCGAGAAGTTGACTGACTTTTGGGTAAGTCTTGAGCCTTCGGTGAAAGTCCGAGAAGTTGACTGATGGTTATGTATGAGTTTGCTTTTTGAGCAAAGCTGGAGAAGTTAAAATCATTGATTTAAAAAAATCATAAATTGGATTATTGCTTTTGAGAAAAACTAGAAAATTTGAAAAATTATTTGATAATTGCTTTTGAGAAAAGTCGAGAATTTGAGAACTTGTTGATTTGAGAAATCATAGATTGAAAAATCAAAAGTATATTTTGATACGGATAAAAAACATATTTTGTTGCATCATGTTTTCATTATATGATTATGTATAATGGTTTTGGCTTGAAACATCAAGGCCATTGTTAAATCTTTTCAAGGTAACTCACCTTTACTATAAAATAAATTTCAGGTACCGAGGGTTACCCTGAATCGTGAGGCATGAGGATGCCCGTTATATATTTTATTTTGATAAACATGTTGACATGTATTTTTGAAATTGTAATATTATTTTGACTTAGTGTGAATATTGTATTTGGGATATCATTTGTTTTGTATTTGATAGCTCATGGAGAGTTTGGTTCTACTTGAGAGATAGATGTATTGTACTCTGATGAAATGACAAGTATATTTGTCATATTATTTCGCAATTGAGTTGTTTGCTTACGTGGCCGGGTCTTGGTTTGACCGGGCGTGACAACATGGTATCAGAGTTCTAGGTTCGAATATCTAAGAGCGTGGGGTGGTTAAGCCACAATTATTTCAGTGTCTAGTTATTAAGGAATAACGTGAGTGTTATACATGTGATTGAGATAACATGTACGGTGCTCTAGTTTCAACAGCTATGAGTTGTAGGTGGTTAGACCACAGTTGTTTTGGGGTCTAAGTGTTAAGGAGTAACGTGAGTGTGCTATTTATGTAATGAGAATAACATGAACATACATGATGTACATGATTTCTTGTTATTGATTTACGTATGATGTAGCAATGTTTTGATTTAATCATAATGAGTATGATTATCTTATTATTTTCTTGTGGCATTTTGTAGAACATGCCACCGCGTCAGGCGAAAGGTCGTGCGAAGTCACTTACGGGAGCGCGCGGGGCTCGAGTAGCACGTGGGGCTCGTGGAGTTCGTGATGAGATAGATGACAATAATCACCAAGAGTCGGTGATAGGAGGAGGAGCTAGTGTTCCTGGAGGTAGTGCGGGAAATGTGAGAGATGCTCCACCGGCAGTGGTTGGAGGAGCGGAGTTCATGCAAGGTGTCTTCACCGCTATTGAGCAAGTGGTGAGGAATACCGTG
>BRYF01000027.1:12656086-12658586 GCA_030159135.1 Actinidia polygama | reverse complement strand
GTTTGGTGAATAGTAGTAACCACTACACATCCAACTTTGGGTTGATATGATTTACAAGGAAGCTACATCATCAATTACTTTGGGCAAAACCCTAAAGCTTCTTTTGTAAGAGAATGGGATCTTCATTTTTTCTTTTCATAGGAAAAGTCTAGAATCTAGATCTAGCATTTCATGTCAAAGAACAACCAATGGAAACATGAGAATCTTGACTTTTGAGCAATCTTTCTTCTTTTAAGTACACACACATACACACCAATTAAGCAATCTGCTTTACAATAGTAGGTGTCCTTACGAAGAATATTTTGGCTGGTTGCTTAGAAGCCAATTCTTCCTTTTAAAGGACTAGTATAAACATGAAGGCATGGTTCTTTCCCTAAGTTTTGGTTCCAAAGTTAAGAAACACAAGGTCAGTTTAAAAATGAAGGCATGGTTCTTTCCCTAAGTTTTGGTTCCAAAGTTAAGAAACACAAGGTCAGTTTAAAAATGAAGGCATGGTTCTTTCCCTAAGTTTTGGTTCCAAAGTCAAGAAGCACAAGGTCATGGTCAATGATTCTAACCAAAACTATTCACAAATTCATAAGTCAATGAATCTATTTATAACCGTATAACTTTTTGGTTACGCTTTGTTTTCTTTTCATTTCATATCCCTAAGTTTTGGTTCCAAAGTCAAGAAGCACAAGGTCATGGTCAATGATTCTAACCAAAACTATTCACAAATTCATAAGTCAATGAATCTATTTATAACCGTTTGGTTACGCTTTGTTTTCTTTTCATTTCATATCAAGTAAATGTAACAACTCAAAAACCAGGTTTCACCCAATAGTCACTTGACCACTAAAAGCCTCATAAAACTTTTGATTTGGAGTTGACTTTCACCCGTATACTATTAATTTTTATGTTGGATCAGTTTATACGGGATTTTGTCCCGACTTAAAATAGCTATGCCTCCGCTTTTGAACGATGGGATTGATCTCCTGAATTAATCGATTCAATGACTCAAATACCAAGTTATCCAAAAATTTCAAATTTGAAAACAGATCCAGTGAAATAAAAAAAAATTAACTTATTTTTGTGAGTTTTTTTGCTTTGACCTAAATAATAATTTTAGGAATATTTTGGACTCCTTTGTAATTTTAAAAAGTCTTTGGATTCATTGTAACTCTTCGGAGTATCGCATTGAATTAGTGAAAACCTTAAATGTGTGGTTGTCCATGGACGTAGGCGTTTTGCTGAACCACATATATCTCGTATTGTGTGATTAGTTTGCCTGCCTTCTTTCTTCTTTTGCATTGATTAAGTTATGTATTTTTTATCTCATAATTTAGCTAATTATAATCTGACTTTGTTGACGCTCCACATAATAATTTTTTATCTTTTGTTTAAAACTAGAATTTTTTTTTCAAATTAGATTTTTTTTTTATTTTTCAAATCCCTATGATAAAAAAGAACCAAAAAAGTAAAAATTTAATTAAATGATAAAAAACAGTTAACGAAGGATTAAAAAATTGAAAACTAAGGAAGTTAAATTAGCTAGCTTAAATTGGGCCTTAGATTTTTATTTTTTGTGAGAGCATAAAATATCCTGTTTAACTCTTAGTAGAGCTTGGATCAACGCCGCCGTCAAACTGTTGCTTAATATAAAGTTCGGTCAGCATCTTCGTTCGAAAGCTCGATCGGTGAACTAATCTCGGCGGAGATGCCCAAGGCCAAGCTTCAGTGTTAGAAGGTAATTTCGAAGGCAAGTTCCCTTTGCCACCCGCATGCTTGGATCCAAACTTTGATAATGCAATGGGTTAGATACCAGCCACACGCCTACTCGTTTGACATAGCAGTCGACGTGTCCTCACACGCGTTGAAGCTGCACTATAAAAGAGAACATACCCTATCTCACAAGAGGGCAATACTGACTATCTCTCTTTCTTGACTTTCTCTCTCTAAGGCTAGGGCCAAGAACCTTACTCTTGCTCGATTCTTTCTCTTTCTTTCTGTCACTAACTTGACTGTTGGAGAACCATCTCCGGAATAACTGCAAGCAACCCTTCTCGTTGTTGTGTTGTAGGCCTGCTGTACGACGTCCAACCATCGTGAACAGCTTGTCACCCACCGCTATCGTCTGCGTTCGATTTTCTTTTATCCCACAACCACCCCACAATTGACGCCGTCTGTGGGAAGTTGACTCTAGACATAGAAAAACTGTTTCTAATGGTATCTTGGAGCAATAACGACAATAGAGGCAGCCAAAAAGCCTAAGGGGAGTACCCTCTCGTGCAAATAATGCTAGGCGAGATGGGAACAAAGCTATTGGACGATGCTCAAAGGGCGGTTGTGGCCCCCTCTAAGCAAAGGATAGGTTGGTCTTTTCCCATCGGCATTAAAGATTGAAGGGATACGGCCATAAGGAATATGCATGCTGAAATGGAAGAAATGAGGCAGGTCTTGATGGCCAACAATCTAAAAATGCCTACCCACAAGGTAGGTAAAGTGTCATCTAAAGTGAGGG
>BRYF01000027.1:12641086-12643586 GCA_030159135.1 Actinidia polygama | reverse complement strand
CTCCTCATAAAAGCCCCCAAGCCTATCAACTTGTTGTCGTAACTCATGGTAGGAGTCCCCAAGTCGATCCATGTATTGCTCTTGTCTTACTTGGTTTTGGATGATCTCCTCTTGCCGTTGCTTGATTTCCCCCAAAGACTCTTTTAACTCATTGAAATACCCAAGAAACTAAGCTGGTGATCCCTCTTGATATGAAGTCCCTTCTTGTGAGGGATACTCTTTATGCGTAGGGTACTCCTCTCCCATATGAACCCTCATGGATATGCTCCTCTTCATGTACCCTCTCAGTGCTTTCTTCCCCTTGATCATTTGAGGGTACTTGAACTCCCTCAATTTGAAGAGGAATTTCAAGATTTCTCTCAACCTCCATGTCATGAACATCTTCTTCTACGCTCTCTTCTTCCCTTTCTTCCTCACGTAACCCAAGATTTTTGCCTTTCTTAATTGTATTTAAGAAGAACCCTTTACCTAACCCTTGACTTGGTTGATAGTCTATATCCACGTGGAAGTGAAGAAAAATCCTAATGAGAAAAGCACCAAATGGTAGGGCTCTAGTGTTATGGTTTCTCACATCTACCATCTATTTTAAGTATAATGTAGTTTAAGTTCAATGGCTCCTCCAGTGCAGCCTTATAAATGATGAAGGCGTCCATGTTAGTCACTTAATTATAATGCCCCGCCTTGGCGATTATATTATGAGCAATGTATCTATGAAATAATCTGAATTCTTTTCTAACATGTTTTGTGTCGGGGACCCTTGTTCCTTCATCGGCAATAATCTCGTACAACCGTTTCTTGCTCACATATTTTTCAAGATGACTATGCTTACTAATAAAAATACATTCACCCTCATTGGCTATCCCGGCAATCTCAGATAGAATTATGGGATTTAGAACTATGCTTTTGCCTCAAACTCGTGAATCTATGGTGTATTCAACGTTGTCTAAATCTCTAACTTCCAAATTGCAACAAAAAAATCTTACCAATTTGGCGTACACGCGCTTAAGAAGCGTTGGAAAGTTGGACCATTCGAGTGCGTCCATCGGAGCCAACATCTGACTAGTATATTTTTCGGGAAAGTTCTTTTCAAAATCACGTCCCGTGATGACATGTCGATCTAAGAACTCCGGAACCCACTTCCTTTGAATATCCACCGTTTTGAACCATCTCCGATTGTGAATAATCTCAGGCTCCATAGGTTTGGATCATCACCCCTCGGATCATTCGATGCATGCTTAGTTAGAACCATTGCTCTAAGAAGGGATAATTTGAAAATTTTGAAATCTAGGGTTTTTATATTTTGGGGATAGTGAATAAAAGGAATAATAGGGCTATTTAAACAAGAATTCTAGACTTTTAGGGGTCTTAGACTTCTAAGGGATTTACCTGAAGAGTCTGAATCACTTGACCTGAGGGATTTGAAGAGTTTCTGACCTTTTAGAACTCTGTCTTTGTTTTTGCCATAGAGCCTGCAACTTCGGTCAACCAAAGTTGCAAATTCGGTTGAGGATTTGTGGAAGAATCTTCGACCGAACTTCTAGGAAGTTTGAATTTGAAGAGTTTTAATAGTTTTGAAACTCCAGATCTTGTAGAAGTTGTGGGATCAGTTAAATTTAGGGTTCCTAATTTGAAGAGTCAGAAAGAGAGAGAGAAAATGGAGTTTTAATGGATTAAAACTCTATTTAATGTATATCTATTAAGTTTCACGCAACCTTTTAAAGTACTGCACGTGCAGCAAGTCCGGTCGATCGAAGTTTGCAATTGTTCAACCGAAGTTATTGTAATTCATGAAAAACTGTAGAAATTTGATAGTAACTCTAATCTTATCCTAAATTGAATTTGTCTTCCTATTTTATGTCTTTCCACAGGTCACAATCAATAAATACTATCAATTAGTTTGATTGTTCCAGGTTTCTAATTACAAATCAAAATTTGACACTTTAGAGCAAACATTTATCACATAGACAAGATAAAAGCATGGCATTTTCACTCACACAAGCATTTTTTATTTACGTATGTTTTGTTGAAGGTTATTTATAGGATATACTATGATTTGGGCTGCTCCTTTTAATTTTAACTAACTCAAATGAGATAAACTATATCAAGAATCCAAAAAGGTTATGCTTACGTTGGCTGCGACATACTAAGTTCACGTCTAATAAAAAAGAATCTTTTCTCTTCAAAGGGAATTGAAAATATCCATCAATTCCCTTTTTAGACGTGATCTCGTAAAAAATGATGTCGAATCTCAATATGTTTTGTTCTTGAATGTTGAATAGGATTCTTAAATAAATTTATAGCACTTGTGTTATCATAATTAATTGGAATATGATCAAAATATAATTCAAAATCCCCTATTTGTTGTTTTATCCAAAGCACGTGTGCACAACAACTTTCGGCGGCCACATATTCGGCTTCGGCAGTTGAAAGTGCAACGGAATTTTATTTCTTGCTAAACCAAGAAATTAGAGAATGTCCTAGAAATTGACAAGTACCATTT
>BRYF01000027.1:12606086-12611086 GCA_030159135.1 Actinidia polygama | reverse complement strand
TATAAAATAAAAATTTAATCAATTATATAGTAAAATTCCTATTATATAGTCCAAATAGCATATAAAATATCTAAAAAATCTTTAAAAAATGACTATTTAGATTTCTTAGTTTTTCTTATTATTTTTATTACCATGCATATATAAAAAATTATATTTCGATTGTGATGTATAGAAAACTAACTTAAATTATTTTATAATCGAGTATTGGCCCCTCGTAGATAAAATTTCTGAGTTTGTCCCTGCCGCCCGCATTAGTATAGTTTTTTCTCAATTCCTAGGTTATCCTCATATAAAAATGACACTTTTCCCTTCTATTGCAATATTTGTCTTTTCTGAACATGCCCAAACTCTCAATCAGCCTTTTTCTAACAACCTTTTTGCTAGGTTATGATGATTTTCTAACAGCCTTTTTGCTTGTGTACATTGAGGAGGAAATTGCAAAAAAAAAAAAATAATATAGACACAATTATAGAAGACTTTCGAAACATGAAAGAACATCAAGTTCCATTTTGATAGATGATTAAAATGAAATGTATCAAGAAATAATTTTTTGACTTATCTTTTGTTCATATTTTGTGAAGTTCAAAGAGATATCAACTTCATTATTTATGCATTGATTACTATTCAATCTTAGTATTTTTGTTATTGTTAAATTAAGAGATATACGGTAGCTTGTATTAATTAGCATGAATTTTTTAATATTTTGACCCCCAATTATGGAATCCTGGTTCCATCCCTGATTCGAAGCAAGCGTTTTAAGCGATGAGAAAGTTGAGATTCGACAAGGAAACCACCTTGAAACGGGATGTGTATTGGATAGCTAGTCCGGCGAAATTAAAGCCAAACTCATCAATTAGTGAGAGTGAGAGAGAGAAAAGTCTTAATTATTTGGTCGCTTTCAAACTCTCTTCCTGTAATTTTCGTTTCCTTCTCCACAAAGCATACGGTTTATACGTAAACATAACCTAAATTTTACATATTTTGTCCCGTCGTTAAAGAATTAAATCAGTCTACTCGGTCATTTCAATAATTTAATTTGACCGGTGTAATTATAATATTACAATCTGAAATATTCTAAAAATACATAAAAATTCAATTGTAAATTTCAAAAAAAAAATAATTTTTTGGTATACAACTAAGGATTGGGACGAGTCTAATTTTGTACACTCCACATTTTACTAATTGCATTTCTTAATTTGTTCTTATATGGCCCTGACGGGAAAAAAATCATTACAATGGTAATTGCTGCCACGTGGTATCATAATTTAATTACAAACTGGATATTTACGTAATGAATCCTACTATCTTAATTTTTCAGTAGTTATATTTATCCATTAAGTTCCGTCAACCTATTTGTAAATATATCATTGGTAGGTGATATTACGTCATCAATGCCAAATGATATAACCATTGCATTGATAATTTACTCATGTTTAGCCTAGCTAGAAAATTTTTTATTTTTTATTTTGACTAAAATATAAAAAATTGATAAAAATTTATTTTTTTGGGTTTGGGATGACTAAAAATCCATTTAGATTTTTTTCCATGAATTAGTAAAAAAAAATCACTCATGGCTACTAGATTTACTACAAATTTGAGGTCAAATGGGCCCTAAAAATAAGTTAAAACATCGTCCTCCCAAAAAAAAAGGGCCAAACGAAAAAAATAAACTAAAGACTTTTCTTTTAACCAAAACACAACTAAAAATTATAGGCCAAATGGAGCCTAAGCAATTTTTGAATAAACATCTAAATCATTCATTTATTAAAAGTGTAATATGGGGAGGGACAATCCTGTTATGATAACAGACAAAAGCATCAAGAATTTTTATTATAATTTTACACTATAAATATTAAAAATGTAACACATTTGATAAAAAGTAAAGTAAAAAAACTCATCCCCAATAGAATTAGAAATACTAACTAGAGATTTGCAAAACACTTGAAAAAACAAGAAGGAAGAATACAACTATTTAAGAATCTGTGGTACTTAGAAACACACACGAAACCAATAAAAAACTACTAGTTTTATTAGCAGAAGTTTAAATTTCGTCGAAGGTATGAATTTGACATAATTGACAGAAAAAGTATTCCAATAACGCTTTCACAATCTTGTCAAATATAACGTTATGCGATATTTCGTGCCGAATTTTAGCACAATTAATATTTGACCATTGAATTCAAAGTACAATTTCAAAAGCATTCAAATATATAAAACACACTCAATTAATTTTGCGCTCCTTGTGGTGATCCCAAATGATTGATGATGTCATTACGAAGGATATAATAGAGTTCTAAATATCGAATTATATGACAATGAGCAATGAAGTCATATAATTGGATATTTTATATATATTTTTGAATTAATTTTAATAAAACAAAGTTTTAAATTAATAATTATTGTATTTTTGCAAATATATTAGTTTATGTACACACGTTTTTTTTAATAATTAATTATTGTGTTTAAGATTACTTATTAAAAGAATGTTTTGAAAATAATGCAAATATATATAATTGAGTACACATGATTGCATCTTATTGTAAAATTATATTCGTGAATGCTAAAATCTACAATTACCATGATATGCTCATGATGGTCTTAAAATACGAGTCGTAAAATACGGAGGCCTGCCATTGTCAAGGATGACAATTCTGCCCAAATTAAGGAAACTCGGTCAAACTGGGCATTTGGGGATAGATTGTTTACAATTTTTTGTCCAATATAGATAGGTATGTAAGAGATGTGAAATATCCAATTGGGTATAGGGCGAGTATGATTTGACCTCCATACCCAAATATCTTAACCCTACCCTTATTAGATAGATAGATAGATAGATAGATAGATAGATAGATAGCATGAAGAGAGTTAGGATGATAAATAATATGATATATACAATTGGTTGAATTGATAATTTTTTATAGTAATATTTGATGTATCAACTAGATTGAGAATGTTTCAAATATGTGATCTGTTGAAATGTTTTTCTATGAAGTAGGTTGGACTTTAATACATGAATATGTTAAATTTATATTTTGAGGGTTAAAATTTGATTTATTTTTTTAAGATTCGGGTATTGAGCATGCTCGAATTACTCGGTCCCCGACTGGGTTTGAATTTGGTAACCTTATTTAATACTTGTCTGAGTATTGGATATGTGTATAGAGATGAAATGAAATTTCGGTTGTGAATATGGAGAAGGATACCCAACTTATACCCGACCCGTTGTCATCCGTAACCATTCCTACCCAGAATATGTATAGGCAAAAATGTGATTTGGGTACACAATTCATAAAATGTTATTCCAAAACTTATTTAATCAAACCTATTATAGTTTTGGCCACAACTTATAAAAATGCACTAATTAATTTTCGATTTACTTAATTTTTTTCAATAAATAAATTTAAAAATACATAATTCAAAATTTTAACTTATACCTGATTCCATATAAGGCCATTGCATAATATTTTCTGGCTTAATTTTGCATCATTTTCTAAAACATTATACAACTATATATTAAAATTCATTAATTTATCAAGTAATTTCCTATAGTCTCTCTTCAGGAACCTTTCAATTTTTCAAGTAATTTCCAACTTCCTACTGGATGGGCGATTCTATCAGTTATTGTCAAAGATTGAAATTTATTGTCAAAGATGGAAATTGTCCGTTAGAACTAGTCGGAAGAAGAAGAAAACAAAACGAAGACTCGATCGATCCTGGTAAAGACTGCGCATGAGAGAAGAGAGAGGCAAAACCCTCTCTAATTCGGGCCGGCGAGACATTTCGACAAACACATGGCGGACAAACAGCTGATCGTCGCCATCGAAGGCACTGCCTCCATGGGTCCCTACTGGCAATCCATTGTCTCCGACTACCCCGACAAGATCATCAGGTAAATTATACCGCATGATGTATTGATGAGTCCAGTTTAATTTTTGTTGCATTTTGTTTTATTTGGGTTATTGGAGTCTTGAACAAATCAACATAGGTTAGAGTTAACGATGGAGTTAGATAAGTATTGAGTCAGTTTTTTATAGGATTTGTTGTTTGTTGAGTCTTAGTAGCCTAGAAAGTAGGAGTTTGTGGAGTAGTGGACTGTTGGAGTATTTTGTATTTAAAGCAACTTCTTCATGAATGAAAATCAATTTGCTTCTGATCAATTACTCTGAATTTTGGAGGCTGATTCCCCTCGAAGTGAATCAAAACCGTTTCCTCTTCTTCCTATTCTCCACAATAGCTAAGAAAAAGAAAAAGAAACTGAAACTGTGGGGTATTGGCTTTGTAGAACGATGGAAGGGAAATCGAAGATAGACTCCGCGCAGGTCCTCCGATTGTTATGGGGTGCTGGCACCGAGTAGGAGCTTGTCGGCGACCTAGCTGCAGCACAACAACAGTGAGATCAGGCCGCCGGAGCTGTTTCCGGAAAACGGCTCTCCGACGATCAAGTTAGACGCATACCTCTGCGAGAAAAGTGATTCCCGCTTATGTAGCCTAACTCGACGCATACCTTGACGCGCCAACGGCCATGTCAGTGGGTGGGTAGCTGACCCATCCATGCCTCTACGGCACAGCTGGTAGCTCACCATCACGTCGCCGGCCTCCCTGTTTGAGTATAAGGGGCTGTCAGTGAAAACGTTGTCGTTCAAGTTTCCTTACGTCCCTTGTCATTCCTTAAGATTCTCGTCGCACATTGTCCCTGATCCGAGCTTTGGCATAGTCATCGCTTCTATCCTGCTTTACAGCGATAGTCTGGTCATGACAGTGGTCCAAGCTCAAACTGGGTTTTACTCTGATAATACTTTCACCGAGCTCCGACATAGAGATCCACTGAGCTTGCTTCATAGCGACAGCTCCCGGGGTGATTCCCTACCCTAGCACGGTTATGAGTCAGCGTATCTACACCACACTCCAGTGCGGAGGACCGTTGAACCTGCTAAGTAGCGACGCTCCTGCGGTGGCCCTCTGCCTTAGAGTGGCCAAACTCTGTCATTGTATATTTATAC
>BRYF01000027.1:12521086-12533586 GCA_030159135.1 Actinidia polygama | reverse complement strand
AGGTCAATGTTTCTCGGTTAAGGGCTACCCTTGAGAGCTTTGAGACTTGTGTTCAATCTAAAGATGACCTTAGTGAAATGTCTATTTTGCCCTTCATCATCGAGAGTGCTCGCAGCGCGGTTTAAATCTTATCCATGTCAAAATTGGGTATCTATCTTTGTCCATAAAGATTTTTTTGATTGATGACGAGAGGTGGAAATCCTGATCTTTCAATAAGCCGGTCATGGCCACAAATGAAAGGCTCCAATCATGTGGTTTACGCAATAGGGGAATATGAAATTTATTTCGATCCACTCAATGTTTTTTCCTCAATTGCTTGTGATTGGCATGGACAATCCAATTGATTGAGCTTACATATTTGTTTGTTGGATAAATTACACTTTGCATGTTTTTTTCTTTCTTTTACTGAAATCTCACTTCGCACCATTTAATTTTAATTATGTCAATTAACTCCTTATTCTTTATGTCAAATTTGAAAGAGGCATTTCCGTCCACGTGATGTCCAATTAAATGACAGGAAATAACCATGTTACTTTTAATTGAATGAAAATTGGACAAAAGGGGTCATATTAGCACTTAACCTAAAGTGTAAGGTGACTAATACAGATAGAAGCTAGAGTGTAAAGTAAAATATAGATAAAAGTATAGGGGTAAAAAGTTTAATTTATCCTTTTTTTTTATTATTCTTTTTTTTTCTTTTTTAAAGGCTGAAGCCCACATTGCTCCGAAATGGGCTTTTATTTTGCTTATGGACCAGGCCTCAAATTGGCAGAAAAATGCATAAAACACAGGTTTCTACACATTTCGGAGCAATGTGGGCTTATATATATATATATATATTGATAAAAATTTGGGGCGAGCAACCAACAGTCAAGTTGCTCTGGATGGCGAGGTGGTGACCTTCGAAAAGACTAGAGAGACCTGCGCAACAATAAACAAACATTACCAGCGGAGGCGAGGCCGCTCAAAACCCCTCCGGCGTGCGAATCAGATCAAGGCGAATATAAGCTAAGCAATGGAAAAGCAAAGCTCAGTCTATGCCAGAGTTAAATCATGTACCTTATAATAGTGGGGGAGTGGCCTTTATATATTTGGAGATTGGAGATCCGTGTCAAGAAACTATGACGTGATCCTCGGACGGCTAGGTATGGAAATATATCCCAGAGATATCGGATAATTAATAGGGAGATCTGACAGCTGGAGGGCATCCCGCAATTTGTAGGCGTCGTGATGGAAAGAATCTCTTCCTGAGGTAATTTCCCAGTGGAGATAGAATCCTTGCGGAGATGGAGTCCGTATGGAGATGGTCTGTTGTCTGACGATGTTAATTCCCTCGCCTAGTAGCGACCTAGAGATGAGCTCACTTTCACATTCTGGGGATGTGATTGCTGGAGTCGCGGTGAGGTGATTGTTGAGACGATGTACTAAACTTGGTGAATATTTCCCCCATCAGTAGCCCCCCTACTCGAGATGCCAACAAGGATCACGAAATCTACGAGTAATTGAAAAGTGACTGTTTTCTGTTAGTGTAATAATGGCGCGTTTTTGGAGGCAGACACGTGGAGGAAGGCATTAAATGCGGAAATGATGGCGTGAGTAAAACGACGACACATTTATGAGACTTTTGGCGGCAAAAACGGTTATGGGCTCAAAATTCAAAAAGCCGGGTGATCTGAGGCGTTGGAGCAAATAAATCTCAACCCCTGATATCCCTTATATATAAAAGGGCCCATCTACTCATTTGTACTTTTTCGTTGGTGCTACCAAACTGTTGCTTTCGTTCCAATTTCCTCCTCGCCCTTACTCGTGGTCGCCTACTCGTCCGCCCTTTAGCTCAGTAAGTATATTTTTCCACCCTTTTTTTAACTGTTGTAGTAGTTTATGTCCCGTAGGCCTGACGTAGTTAACTCTAACAACTTAGACCCTCTGCCTTCCTGGATATCCGACCACTTAAGGGAATGATCATCATTTATGACCGACGAGGTAAATCAGTCTCCCTCATCACCTATGGAGGATCCGCCAACCTCTGGGGTTAACCCCCTGATCGCCATCCATCCTTCAGTGGAGAAGGAAATTAACATAATGACCATAGATGAACTGAACCTTCTTAGGGCGACCTACTCTTTTCCGGTGGGTGTACAAATTCGCCTTCCCGAGGAGGGCGAAACCATAGTTTCAACTCATCTAGGCGAAGTGGCCTTTTAAGAGGCCGCCTTTCCCGCGGGCCTCCGCTTTTCCATTCACCCTACTATTAAGTTGATTCTTCAATTTTACAATATCTGCCACGCCTAACTTGTTCCCAATGCGTGGCAAAGCATCGTCTGTGCCATGGCATTGTGGCGAGTTTATAAATATGACATGTCTCTTTCCGAGTTCAGGAATATGTTCAGCCTCAATAGTAACCCTAAGCCGGACCAAGGCTGGCTGTATTTCAAGGTGAGGTACAAGAAAACCTTGCTCGGAGGATACCCCAGCAACGTTAAGGGGTGGAAGAGCAAATTCTTTTTTGTCTCCGGAGACGAGCGGGAGCTTCCAGGCGGCTCATCTCGGGAAGGTATCCCGAGGGTACTGAGGTCATGGGGCATTCTAGGTTGGTTTCACATCTGATTATTTTTGTTTTCCTTAAATTTGCTTGAAGAGTTTTATCATTCAATTTTATTTTCTTCCAGATAAAAATTGCAACGACCCGCCTAGGCTATATGGAGACGAACCTCAACTTTTTGAGATAATTTTTAGCTCGATTGAGAGTCGAGAAAGATATTCAGTTCTAGTGCTTCTGGAGTGGAAGTTTTTTCGCCGAGTTTTCGTTTCTCCTGGGTCCATGGCCTCCGGGACTCAGGGCAAGGAACACCCCGAAGGTGGAGCACCGAGTTCATCAGGCGACGCGGGTGAGTCCCGCCCTTCCTGTGGTGAAAATAATCAGCAAGACAGCCACTCCCGAGACGAATCAATTGAATACTTAGGAACCCTTAGGTCCGAGGATTTTATCTCATATTCCGGAACTAACCTTGCTAAGGTGGTTAGGAGGGAAAATCCGAGACCCTATTTTAGATTCTTTACCGAACGTTCCGAGCTCAAGCTCAGACTCCTCGTCGAAATCCGAGTAGGACCTAGTGTTATCCCCCAAGCTCAAATCTGTTGGTATTGCCTCTCATCTATTCTAAGTATTTGATTTTCCTCGACTGCTATGTGTATTATTTTGCAGCTATGTCGCAAAGGATTAGCCTCAAGAAGATTGGCAAAAAGGTCGTCAGATCAAAGAGTGGATGTTCTATAGCGACGCCTGCCCCGACGAAAGGGGTAGCGATTGGCGAGAAGCGTCCGTGGGATAACCTATCCGGGTCTCCCAAAAAAAGGAGCAAAACAATTGGCAGCCCAAAAGGGAAGGAGGCTGACAGTGTGCCTGAGCCTAAAAGAAAGGAAGGCGGATCCAGCCAAGCACCGTTTTCAGGAACCACACCTTCTCCGAGGCCAGTGGGAGGAAGATCGCCCAGCCTGGGCACTGTCCTCGGTCCTGAGGCTTCCATCCTCAGTAGTCCCTCCATAGCCGAGAAGATTCTTCGGGGGATGATTTTGTCGGCCGACCAAGAGAAGGTGAGGCAAATGTCTTTGGATCAAATGGCTACAAAATTCTTCCACCACCTCGGTCAGGTACTACCTCAGTTCTGCACCCTTTCTTCCCTAAAGTTCCTCGTTCACGTCGATCTAAAAAGGAATATTTATAGCAGGCTCTCGTTCTAGGATCTTCCCTGGCCGTGCGGGGCAGGGAATCCATAGGGGAGGCGTCTCTTCATCTAGCGCGGGCAGCTTAACTAGAAAGAGAAGTTTCCCGTGTTCAAAAATTTTCCGGTGACTTGGAACAACAATTTGTTGGTCCAATAGGCAACTCAAGAGGGGGGTGAATTGGGTTTTTCAAACTTAATTGGTAATTTTAATATTAATTAAATTTAAACATAATCACGATATTAGTGAATGTAAGTGTGTGTTTGATATAATAAATGCAATAGTAAAGTAATAATAAGAATAAGAAGGAGCACACCAATATTTACCGAGATTCGATCACAACCCGTGATCTACGTCCTCCCAAGACCTTCGCAAAATCTTCTTCCATTATTTGTAATCCGCAACTACAATGTGGGGATGATTTCCAAGTGCTCATCTCACTTTTACATCAAGTGGTTTTGTCCAAGCTTCACTCAAACTTTCTAGTGTTTTACTTACAAGAGGAAACACTCAAACTCTTAAGTGTTTGGCTTTTACAAAAGAAACACTCAAAAACTCTCTCAACATGTGATTTTGTCCAATTCTCACTCAAACTTACAAGGATGGGTAGATGTGAGTAGAATCACACAATCAATGCTAACACAAGAAGACAAAGAGAATGTTTAAGAAATCTTGGATTTGAAACTTATTAGATGATCAATCAATGCTTTATGATGTGTCTTCTTGGTAGTAAATGCCCTTGAAGACCTGTATTTAATGGCTTGAATGAATAGTGAACCGTTGATGATAGTTGGGGGTCATTTAATGCTGTTTTGAGCAACTCTGCGTTCAAAAATATTACCGATAGGTGTCGACACTTTCTCTTCGTGTAGACACAATCAAGGTGTCAACACTTCACTTTGCAGGTGTCGACACTTCAAGCCTTTCTTTTCCAAATAAAACTGTCTCCAGGTGTTGATACAGGTGTCGATACTTCATTTACCAGAAATGCTTCTTTGGCTATTAACATTTGGTACTGATTCAAGTGTCGACACTTTGTTTTCTGGAATTCTGGATTTTGACTACTGACATTTGGTGCTGATACAGGTGTCAACACTTCATTTACCAGAAATGGTTCTTTGGCTACTAACATTTGGTGCTGATTCAAGTGTCGACACTTTGTATTCTGAAATTCTGAGCTTTGGCTACTAACATTTGGTGCTGATACAGGTGTCGACACTTCATTTACCAGAAATGCTTCTTTGGCTACTAACATTTGGTGCTGATTCAGGTGTCGATACTTTGTCTTCTGGAATTCTAGATTTTGGCTTTTGACATTTGGTGTCAATGTTGGTGTCGACACTTCTTGTTTTGGAATTTTGGATTTTACTACTGACATTTGGTGTCGACACATTGTCTTCCAGAATTAGTCCCTTTAGCCATTGACATTTGGTATCGACACTGGTGTCGACACTTCTTCCAGAATTTGCTTCGTTGATTTCTTGGCTATTTGAACATTGAATCACTTCTCAACCTTCACGATATCTTTTCCATGGATGTATATGGTCTTCAATAACTTTGATCCATTAAGATTCATGATTTCTTTGAGACTTTCAAACAGATTTATAAATATAACTTTCAAGCTTAGAGGTGTCGACACCATAGAACCAGGTGTCGACACTTTTTGTCATAAAGTGTTTACATGTTTCTTTGATCAATTTGAGTTTAAGACTCGATACTTATAACCTGCACACTTAGCAAACATATTTACTACTAATATGCTGTTTTGTTATCATCGAAATCGTGGTTTGATTCAACACAATTAGCCGAGGCCCGCACTCGAGAACATCAGGAAATCGACGAGCTTGCTAAGATGAAGGTCGGCCAGGAATCCCTTGTCGTTAAGTTGGAGAGGTTAGGCAAGCTGGTGGTGGAGCTGCGAGACGTGATGGATAAAGCTCAGTCATCTGCCGTGGAGAAATTCAATTCCTCGTCGAATTTCCTAGAAGCGATCAAAAATGCTGCCTGCAAATACTTTGGCTAAGGATTTGACTTTTGTAATAGCAACTTCGTCACCATCATCCTGATCTAGAAATTATTTTGGAGGACAAGGACCTGGATCTTGACTTGTTAGCCGAGGAGGACGAGACTGCCGAAGGAGAGAAGAAGGGCAAGGATGAGGGAAGGAAAGGCACTAGCTCTCCCCCGCCCTGAGTATATGTAAATTTTATTTTATTTTATTATTTTTTTAATGGCAATGTATTATCCTTTCATGAATGACAATACTCTTGCTCAGACTTTCATTTTGTTCTGGTATTGGGGATCTCAATCTTTGAATGTAATTTAAATTTCCAAATAAAATTGGAGTCCTCTAGCGAACAAACATAGGCTTATGACGCAGATGGTGAGGTAAAATTTTTTGAAAACACCAACTTAATAAATAGGCTTGTTTAGGCGAACTGTCAATTTACCTTAGCCAGGCGAATTGGGGTGTTTCAAGGCCCCTGCAATAGGAATTTCATCGAGTTTATGACGCTTTCAAAGCGAGTAAGATTCCTAATAATGTATTCTTGATAACGACGACATCTACAATGGTGACCAAGAAGCCTTATCATTTTGTGATGAATGGGCGTGCTTGATATTGGCGACATCCTATATGGCGATCAAGATGCCTCTATCGTTTTGTAACGAACTGGCGATCTTGATTTTGGAAAAATAAATCATGCACTTGATGATATAATGGCGATAAAAATAGACTGAAGAAATTTTATTAAAATTGGCAATTTATTACAAGAAATCTGAGGAAAAAACCATAGGGACCATAAGATATACTTGTGGTATTTCTTCAAGTGCTCGGCATTCCAGGGGTGAGGGAGTATCTTTCCGTTCATGTCTTCTAGCCAATAAGTCCTTGGTCGGGATACCTTAATAACTTTGTAAGGGCCTTCCCATGTAGGTCCGAGCTTCTTTACGTTTGGTTCCTTTGTAGACAGTGTGACCTTTCATAGGACTAGATCGCCTTGTAGAAAAGATTTTTGCTTAACCCTCTGGTTGTAGTATCTGGTGACTTGGTGTTTATAAGCTTCTTGGTGTACTTCAGCCTTTTCTCTCCTTTCATCAAGGAGATCAAGATTGAGTCTCAGTTCGGTTTCATTGTTCTCCCTATTAAAATTTGAGGTTCTAAAGCTTGGCATTCTGATCTCGACAAGTATAACTGATTCTGTTCCATAGACCATAGAGTAAGATGTCTCTCCCGTTGGGATCCTGCTCGTCGTGTGATAGACCCAGATTATGCTAGGCATGTCTTCTACCCATTCCCCTTTGGATTTTTCTAGCCTTGTTTTTAAGTTTCTCAAGATGGTCCTGTTAGTAAGCTCTACCTGGCCATTTGCTTGGGGATGTCTGGGCGAGGAGAAATAGTGCAAGATGGCGAGATTCGAACAGAACTGTTTAAACCCATCGTTGTCGAATTGCTTGGCGTTGTCCGAGATGAGAACCTTTGGAATTTCGAATCGACATATGATGCTCTTCCATATGAAATTCCTCGTATTTTTCTTAGTGATCTTGGCAAGAGATTCTGTTTCTATCCACTTGGTGAAATAGTCGATGGCGATGATCAAGAATTCTCTTTGCAATGGAGCTTGAGGTAATGACCCAAGTATATCGACTCCCCATTGGGCAAATGACCATGGGCTGGTCACTGGCACCAACTCGGTGTGAGAGAGGTGACTCATCGGGGCAAATCTCTGGCACTTGTCACACTCCATTCAAGGCCAAAAGTAACCTTGTCTAATTGCCTTTCTTACAAGCGATATTGCTCCTGAATGATTTTCACAGATATCTTTATGAATTTCTCTCATGTCATAATCTGCCTCTTCAGGTCGGAGACATCTTAGGAGAGGAGTAGAAAAAGACCTCTTGTATAAGATTCTATTGAGGATGCAAAATTTGGCTGACTTGTACTGGATCCGACGAGCTTGTAACTTGTCTTGTGGTAACATTCCTATCTGGAGATATGCAATAATGTCATCCATTCGTGTTGGTCCGAAGTCTGTTGGATAGATTGATTTGGCGACCTCAATACTTGGGTTGGCTAAGAACTCTAGGGGTATGTTACTTTCTGAGATGAAGTCAAAAGACGAGACGAGGTTAGCCAAAGCATCGGCTTTCTTGTTTTCTTCTCTGGGTATTTGGTGAATTTTAAAATCTTTTATATTTTCCGACATAGCCTTCACCTCATCTAGGTAGGCCACTATTCTTGTATCCTTGGCGAGGTAGTCTCCTTGAACTTGGCTCACCACCAATTGGGAACCACTGAAGACGTCTAGAGAATCTACTCCCAAATCAGTTGCAACTCTGAGTCCGGTGAGAAGAGTTTCATACTCGTCTTCATTATTGGTGGCGTTGAACCCTATACGGATGACATATTCTATGTGCTCACCTGAGGGAGTTTTCAGAATAAGTCCCGCACCACATCCGTGCTGATTTGACGATCCATCTACGAACAATTTCCATTTGGCGAAGTCCTCATTTGGGTTTGGTTGTTCTGTAGTCTCCATCTCGGGGGATCTCTCCTCGGGTTCCTAGGCGATGTCATATGTGAATTCAACAACAAAGTCAACTAAGACCTAGCCTTTGATCGCCATTCTCGGCCTATAATTGATGTGGAATTCACTGAGCTCGATGGACAATTTGAGGAGTCTTCTTGAGGTTTCAAGTCGTTGGAGAATTTGTTTTAATGGTTGATCAGTTATCATAGCAATAGTATGTGTTTGAAAATAGTGGCGAAGTTTTCTGGTGGCAATAAGGAGGGCATAAGCGAGTTTCTCAATTTTTAGATATCTGGTCTTGGCTCCCATTAGGACTTTGCTGACATAATATATTCGTTTTCAAACCCCGTCTTCTTCTCGAATCAGCACGGTACTTATTGCTGTTGGCAAGATGGAGAGATATACGAATAATTCCTTGCCCCTGACCGGAATAGTAAGTAATGGTGGTGAGCTGAGATATTCCTTAAGCTATTGAAATGCTATCTCCGATTTCTCATTCCACTAGAAGGTTTGATTTTTTCTTAAGATTTGAAAGAATGGGAGACACTTGTCGACTGACTTGGAGATGAATCTGTTAAGGAAAACAACTCGCCCGGTCAATTGCTACACCTCGTGGATATTCCTGGGCAAACTCATGTCGAGAAGGGCCTAAATCTGATCTGAATTTGCCTCAATTCCGCATTTGGTGACCAAAAATTCAAGAAATTTGCCTGACGATACCCCAAAAATATATTTGGGAAGGATTTAACATCATCCGGTGTTTCTTTAGGACACCAAACGTTTCCTCCAAACGGGCGATGTGATCGGCTGCTTGGAGACTTTTGACTAGCATGTCATCAATATATACTTCCATTGTTTTTCTGATCAGTTCCTTGAATATTTTATTCACCAATCTCTGGTACGTCGCTCTAGCATTCTTTAATTCAAATGGCATGACCTTGTAGCAATATAATTCTCGTTCTGTAATGAAAGAGGTCTTTTTCACGTAGGGGGGAACATTTTGATTTAGTGATAACCAGAGAAGGCGTCCATAAAGCTCAGGAGCTCGTGTTTGGATGTGGCATAAACTATCAGATCAATTTTTGGCAAAAAAAAACTATCCTTGGGGCTTGCTTTGTTGAGGTTGGTAAAGTCAACACACACTTTACACTTTCCTCCCTTTTTAGGGGCGATGACAACATTGGCGAGCCACTCAGGATAATGGGCTTCCTTGATGACGTTGACTTTAACAAGCTTGGCCACTTCTTCTTCGATGACCTTTAGGCATTAAGGGGAGAATCTTCTTTGCTTCTGGAGAACTGAGGGATAGTCGGGATTGGTGAACAATTTATGCATGGTGACTTGGGGGTCAGTGCCAGAGACATCGCCTTGTGACCAGGCGAAGACATTAAAGTTTTTCTTCAAGAATTCTACCAAGGCGGAACGCAGTTCATTGGTTAGGTCAGTACCAATCATAACATGGCGATCTGGATAATCTGGGTGTATGGAGATTAGAGCGACTTCCTCGAGGGGTTTTGTATTTTCAGTTTCTCAAGGATCCACCAAGATAATCAGTTCCACCTCGTCCCTTAGAGGTTCCTTCTCGGCATCAGCGATCTGTAATTATTATTGGTCATTTGGGTTTGGGGAGATTTTCGTCTTCATAGCTGAAATGAAGCACCGCCTCGCCATTTTCTGATTGCCTCTTACCTCGCCCACCCTAGTAGAAGTAGGGAATTTCATCTTCAAGCAGTAGGTTGAGGTGATTACCTTAACTCCTCCCAAGGTAGGGTGATCTAGAATTGCGTTGTATGGCGAAGAGCAATCTATGACGATGAAGTCCTACTAAATAGTGATCTGATGTGGCTCTGTTCCCAAAGTTACTGGCAACTTGATCCATCCAAGTAGGTGTGTCGTATTTCCTCCAAAACCTACTAGGGGAGTTTCGAAGGGATGGAGTTTGTTCAGTTCGATCTTCATCTTTTCAAACGCTGAGCAGAATATGATATCCGTTGAACTCCCATTGTTGATTAGGATCTGTTGAACATTGAAGTTGGCGATGACGGCTGAGACGACCAAGGCATCGTCATGAGGAAGGTGTAGGTCTCTCAAATCATCATTGTTGAAGGTGATAGGCAGGTGAGTATCAATGATGGGCGAAGATAAGTTGTAGACTTCTTCTTCATCTTGCCCGCTGGTGCTCCTAGCATGCCTCTTTCTGGATGAATCTGAATATTTACTAGACCCAAATCCACCATGGATTACCTGTATATCACCTATAGTTGGTTTGTTGTCGCCATATCTCTTTTTTGGCGAGTGAGGAGGTGGGAGATCAACTACATATTTCCTCAGATATCCCCTCTTGATAAGGTCGGCGATCTGTTCCTTCAGATGGAAACATTCTTCTGTGTTATGGCCGTGGTCTCGATGGAACTCACAATACTTATTCTTGTTCATTTTCCGAGGATTGGTCTTAATTTTTTCAAGCCATTTGACAAATTCTTCATGTTTAATCTCGGTGAGTACTTGGGCGATGGGAGCGTTGAGAGGAGGCAAAATCATTTCTGGACGACGAGGTAGAGTATGAGGACGCCGATCGTTGGCCCGCCTTGAATCTTGATCGGACTTTTTGCTCCTCGTTTCCTCCTTGTAGTTAGATCGCCTTGTGTCGGGCTCCTTCCTCTTGTAATCGTCTTTTCCTCGTCGCCTCCATTTTGCTTCAGCCAACTCTTCCGCGACAATATACTTGTCAGCTGTGCTCTAGAGAACCGACAAGGTCTCGGGTACATTCTTGGAAAGAGAGTCAAATAGTGGATCAGGGCGAAGTCCTTCTATCATGGCCATAATTACCACCTTGTCATTAGGATTCTCCACATCTAGGATGGCTTGGTTGAACCGCTTAACGTAGTCCTTCAAACCTTCTGTTTCCTTCTGGTGAATGGTGAAGAGATAAGAGGCGTACCGGACTCTGTAGCTCATAAATTTGGCGACAAAAAGCTTGCTCAGGTCATTGAACTAGTCAATGGTTCTTGGATGCAGCTTTCTAAATCATGACCTTACCGACCCTTTCAAGGTAGTACAAAAGGCTTTGCACATTACCTCATCTGAACAACCCTGGAGTGACATCAAGCTTTTGTATGAATCTAAATGATCCATAGGATCCATTTTACCTTCGTAAGTTCCGACCTGGGTGGGTAGTTTGAACCGGGAGGAAACCTTGGCTCTCAACACCCTCTCTGTGAATGGTGGCTTAATCTGCTTGATCAAAGCATCCACAGTTACTGGAGCGCTTGCCCTAGTATTGATGGCGTCAAGACGGGTGTCCAGATCTCTGATCTTTTGGTAGGTGGAAGTGCTTCGACATCTAGGTGTCTGGTTGTTTCGGTAATGAGATCTTTCTCTCTTGACTTCCCCACCTTCAACCTCATGAGCTTGGTTAGATTGGGACTTTGATGAGGAGGCACTCTTTTCACGTCGAGGACGAGGTGTGGGAGATCGGTGTTGCCTGGCTCGACCAGTGCTATGATGGCTTTGGGATATTTCGTCACCAGATCAACGAGGTGGGAGAGGAGGGTTATTTTTAGGAGCAAGGACTGGAGGAATCTGCGGCTGGTTAGCTGCGAGGAGCTGCAACAAACGGGCGTTGTTCTCGTTCATGACTCTCATATGCTTGGCCATATCGTGTATATCATGATGAAGACCTTTTAGATCTGGAGTCTGACTGGTATTGGCCATTGGATGAGCTCTATTGTCCAAAGGACTGCTGGCACTTGGTCTAGGCAATAAATAGCTACGCATGTGCATAGAAAGTTGAGAACTGTTGTTACCACAAACGGCACCAAACTGTTGTGTTAAAAATCTGGGGGGAGCAACCAACAATCAAGTTGCTCTGGATGGCGAGGTGGTGACCTTGGAAAAGACTAGAGTGACCTGCGCAGCAATGAACAAAAGTTACCGGCGGAGGCGAGGCCGCTCAAAACCCCTTCGCGTGCGAATCAGATCAAGGCGAATATAAGCTAAGCAATGGGAAAGTAGAGCTCAGTCTATGCCAGAGTAAAATCATGTACCTTATATTAGTGGGGGAACGACCTTTATATATTTGGAGATTGGAGATCCGTATGAGGAAACTATGTGTGATCCTCGGACGGCTAGGTATGAAAATATATCCATGAGACATCAGAGAATTAATAGGGAGATCTGAGGGCATCCCGCAATTTGTGGGCGTCGTGATGGCAAGAACCTCTTTCGAATGTAGTTTCCCAGTAGAGA
>BRYF01000027.1:12431086-12433586 GCA_030159135.1 Actinidia polygama | reverse complement strand
TATATACTTCTTCTTGCAAATCACCATTGAGGATATCATTTTTCACATTCATTTGGAAAAGACCCAATCCACGAACTGCCGCAACAATAATAAGAGTACGAACAGAAGTAAAACAAGCAACAAGAACAAAAGTCTCCTCATAATCAATCCTATATTCTTGAGTAAATCTACAGGCAATCAGACGTGCTTTGTATCTTTCAACAGTGCCATCAGCCTGAATCTTAATCTTATACACCCATTGCATCCCAACATTGGTTTTTTAGATGATAAGTCAACCATATCCCATGTGTGACTATTATCAAGAGCAGCTAATTCATCTTTCATTGCTTTCTGCCAATTAAGATTAGAGGAGGCCTCACGAAAATTGCAAGGTTCATGCAAAGTAGAAAGAGCAAAATAACAATGATAATCACGGAGATAAGAGGATGCAGTTCTTACTCTGATGGAACAATGAGGAGGTGTGTCACACCTCTAACCTAATTAGACATAAATTAATGCTAATTAGGTGGGATGTGATTGCACAGGTCATCATACCTGCGAACGACACCTGATATTCACCACAATTCAACATGAACTACACATAACATAAATTACCCATTCATTGATAATTAAACTAAATACTATAAGATACATTGATAATTAAAATCAAACCCTCAAACCACTAAATAGGCATACATACACTCACCTAGACTGAATATAAACAACCTCTCTTTAAATCATAAAACATATATACAGCCAACTCACGACAAAACAAAAGTGTACAAAGGCGAGAGCTGTCCCAAGTTCTGTCAATGACAACCAACCACGACCAGGAAAGTTTCCATGTCTAGGATCATGACCACAGTGAACCAGATAACTATCTACATCTTCTCACATGTCAAAACCATTTGTGTGAGTGTGAGCTAATAATCAACATGCTCACAACAGATAATAAAACTCTTATAGAATGATATAAGAAACATCATAGAACATAGATATCCAACATTAAATAACACCTGCAATAAATAATGTCAATGCATAATACATCACCCATATGTGCGCGCAAATTTAGATAACGTTGGCCCAATATTTGATGGCTCATTATCAAAGATGTCCCCACTCGACACCCTATAAGATTAACCCCTACTCGGTTAATCTAGATCAACCCCCCACTCGATTAATCTTTAGGTTAGCCCCACATCGGCATAACCTTTCTCCAGTGCAATACAAGCACACAAGATTTGGAATCACCTCTTCGATACGAACACAATGGTATTATCAAAGTGTGATTTGGAGCAAAGTCTGAAAAGATCCGAGACTAGACAGTGATGGTTGGCGGGTTGGTCTTCGCCGATAGATGGTGGTTGGTTAGCGGGTTGTTCTTCGCCGATAGGTGCCAAAATTTAGCAGAAGTTAGGCCACTAGACGTGGCTCTGATAGCATGTTAGAAGAAATTGTAGAGTAAGAGAGAGAGAGAGAGAGAGAGAGAGAGAGAATTTCTATATTGTATTACTTGAATCAATAATACACATAGATCCTCTTTATATAGAGAAAGATCAATAAGGAATAGTTTACATAAGGAAACTATAATAATGTACATATAGTAACGTATCAATCATAATATATTCTGTGTCAGAATATATTCTGAGTATCAATTAGGATGATATTCAGAATAAATTCTGATACAGAATATATTTTGAATATATAAAAAATATATATAAAAAAGATATGCTAACAAAAGAAATCCTGACACGCACGAGAGCCACTCTTATATACAATCCACAAATCATAAGGAAATATCATCTCATTGGTTTCGCTCATGTACAGGTTCTTTACTAATAAACATGGTACATTCATTTAGAAATTAGACCTTGTTATGCAACCATCTTTATGGTACATGCAATTATGACTCTTTTCTTTTTAACACTCCAACATGAAACATTCAAAGAACTTGGAGATGAAATAATTGAGAGAGAAATGAAACAGAGTACTAATTAACTTCTTTAAATTGGGAAAATCTTAATTAGGCAAATTACATGCATTGATATTATCTCATATTTTTTTGTCACACTCCAAACTCAGATGAAAAACTAAATCAAGACCAATCGGAAAATCACAAAAAAAAATATGTCAAAAATATAGAAAAATATGGAGTCATCGGGTTCAACGAGTCATCCCGGTGCAACCACTGGTGGCATAGTAATTCCTTCTTCATTCCACTTCTCGACATTGGCTTTCCAACCTTGCACATTCAAAATGATCAATTAATCACCGCCTATTAGCTAGCTTCATAAATTACTTGAAACAAACGCTTGGAACACAAAATAAATTAAAATATTATTTTTTGCGCTCTTTTTTTTACTCTCTTCAAATGTACTCCCATTTTTTTTCTTACATAAATTACTCAAATTCCATTTGTAAGACATTTGAGCAATAGGAATATGGATAATATGAATCCAAGAGTTATTTTTTTTAATTTTACTTGATATAGACAAAAAATAGAGTGTACGTGGAGACAAAT
>BRYF01000027.1:12396086-12413586 GCA_030159135.1 Actinidia polygama | reverse complement strand
ATCTTATTAATAAAATTTATGAGAGACAAATCATTTGTGATTTTGATAAATTCGTTGCCCCCATTTATTAAAATGGTCAAACCGACTCTCAGAAATGCATCCACATACATATTTATTATTGAGTTATGCATGTGATAAGTACTTGGAACCTGATGTGTCAGACGATTTCCAAATCATAGGTAATTGGTAGCCTTGCCACATATCTAATAAGCTGATTGTGATCAAGAGAGCTGCACTTCAACCACTTCAAAATAAAATAGGACACAGTCACACAGTCGCAAAGCTGTGTACCATTCAAAAAGGCCAAGGATCCCGATTTTCAGACTTGAGAAACCCAGGGACACATCTATATATGCCAACGACAACACAATTCAAAAAGGAAAATCCACGTTTCAAGGCTGCAAGCTTAACGACGGTCGCCCTACCATGGCTGCAACTACAGTCGCCCTGCCTAGAAAAAGTTCAACTACAGTTGCCCCGCCAAGAAATGGGTCAATCACATTTTTAACATTCGAGATTTGAAATCAAAAGAGAGAAATAGAAATGATTTGTCAAATAGGGTTGTAACCATAGTTACCCCGCCAAGAAACAGATCAATCACATTTTTAACATCTCATAAGCGAATTCAAAAGAGAAATTTAGTAACATCAAGATACAGATCAATCACATTCTCAGTATCAGAGATTTAAAAATAAAAGAGAAAGATGTTGGACATGCCCACCACAGCTGCAACAATAGTAGCCCCACCAACAAAAAGATCAATCACATTCTCAACATCTCATATGTGAACTCAAAAAGAAAAATTTAGCAACATCAAGACACGGATCAATCACATTCTCAATAACATTAAAATTAAAAGACAAGGAGAATAAATTTGCTCACTATAGCTGGAACTACATTTGTCCCGCCAAAAAACAAATCAATCTCATTCTCAACATCACATATGTGAACTCAAAAGAGAAATATTTTAACAATAAGAAACTCGTCAATCGCATTCTCAACATCTGAGAAATAAAAGGAAAAAAAAGAAAGAAAAAAGATTTGCCCAGCATGACTGCAACTACAGTCGCCCCGCCTAGAAACAGTTCAATCACATTTTTAGCATTCGAGATTTGAACTCAAAAGAGATATAAATAGAAAATATTTGCAAACCATGGCTGTAACCATAGTTACCCCACCAAGAAATATATCAATCACATTCTTAACATCTCATATGTGAACTCAAAAGAGAAATTTAGTAGCATCAAGACAGATCAATCACATTCTATGTATCTGAAATTAAAAATTAAAAGAGAAATAGAATGGATTTGCCTACCATGGTTGCAAATATAGTTGCCCCGCCAAAGAACCAAATCAATCACATTCTCAACATCTCATATGCAAACTTAAAAAGAGAAATATTGTGACATAAAAAAGCCCGTCAATCACATTCTCAACATTTGAGATTCAAAATTAATAGAAAAAAGATTTATCTACCATGGCTACAATTACAATTACCCGCCAAGAAACGAATCAATCACATTCTTAACATTTTTGATTTAAACTAAAAAAAGAGACAAAGAGAAAGGGTTTGCCCATCATGGCTGAACTACAGTTACCCTGCCAAGAAATAGATCAATCTTATTCTTAACATCTCATATGTGAACTCAAAAGTGAAATATTATAACATCAAAAAGCAGGTCAATGACATTCTCAACATATGAAATTTAAAATTAATAAGAAAAAAAATGTCCACCATGGCTACAACTACAATTGCCCCGTCAAGAAATGGATCAATCACATTCTTAATATACGAGATTTAAATTCAAAAAAAATAGAAAGAGAAAGGTTTTTCCCATCATGGCTGCAATTACAGTTGCCTCTCCAAAAATTAAATCAAGTACATTCTCGACTTCTCATATGTGAACTCAAAAGTTAAATATTGAAATATAAAAAAGCAGGCCAACCACATTCTCACCATTTGAGATTTAAAATTAAAAGAAATAGAATTTGTCCACCATGGCTGCAACTACAATTGCTCCACCAAGAAACGAGTCAATCACATTATAAACATTCGAAATTTAAACTCAAAAGAGAGAGAGAGAGAGAGAGAGAGAGAAATGGTTTGCCCATCATGTCTGCTTCTACAGTTACCTTTACCAAGAAACAAATCAATCACATTCTCAGCATCTCATATGTGAACTCAAAAGAGAAATATTTTAACATTAAGTAATGTTTCAATTACATTTTCATCATCTCATATTTAAAATTAACATAGAAAGGATTTTCCCATTATGACTGCAACTACAGTTGCCTCGCCAAGAAATGGGTCAATCACATTTTTAATATTTGAGATTTGAACTCAAGAGAGAAATAGAAATGATTTGTCAACCAAGGCTGTAACTCTAGTTACCCCGCCAACAAACAAATCAATCACATTCCCAACATCTCAAATGTGAACTCAATTGAGAAATTTAGTAACATCAAGACACGAATCAATCACACTCAGCATCTGAGATTTAAAATTAAAACAGAACGAGAATGATTTTGCCCACCGTGGCTGCAACTATGGTTGCCCCGCCAAGTAATAGATCAATCACATTCTCAAAATCTCATTTGTGAACTAAAAAGAGAAATTTAGTAACATCAAGACACGGATCAATCACATTCTCAGCAACTTTAAAATTAAAAGACAGAAAGAATAGATTTGCCCACTATAGCTGCAACTACAGTTGCCCCCGCCAAGAAATAGATCAATCATATTCGCAACATCACATATGTGAACTCAAAAGAAAAATATTAGAACGTCAAGAAATGAGTCAATCACATTCTCAACATTTGAGATAAAAAATAAAAAGAGAAAGAAAAAGGATTTAACCACCATGGCTGTAACAACAGTCGCTTCGCCTAGAAACGGGTCAATCACATTTTTAGCATTTGAGATTTGAACTCAAAAAAGAGAGAAATAGGAAATATTTGCCAATCATGGCTGTAACTATAGTTACCCCGCTAGGAAACAGATCAATCACATTCTCAATATCTCATATGTGAACTCAAAAGAGAAATTTAGTAACAGCAAGACACGGATCAATCATATTCTCAACAACTTTAAAAATAAGATAGAAAGAGAATGAATTTGCCCACTATAGTTGAAACTACAATTGTCTCGCCAAGAAACAGATCAATCACATTCTCAACATCTCATAAGTGTACTCAAAAGAGAAATTTAGCAACATCAAGAGACAGATCAATCAGATTCTCAACATCTCAGATTTAAAAATAAAAGAGAGAGAATGGATATGTCCACCATGGCTTCAACTATACTTGTCCTCCCAAGAAATAGAACAATCACATTCTCAGCATCTCATATGTGACCTCAAAAGAGAAATTTAGTAACATCAAGATACGGATCAATCACATTCTCAGCATCTGAAATTAAAAATTAAAAGAGAAAGAGAAGGGGTTTGCCCATCATGGCTGCAACTACAGTTACCCCGCCAAGAAACAGATCAATCATATTCCCAACATCTCATATGTAAACTCAAAAGTGAAATATTATAACATAAAAAAGTAAGTAAATCACATTCTCATCATGTGAGATTTAAAATTAAAAGAAAAAGGATTTGTCTACCATGGCTACATCTACAGTTGCCTCAATAAGAAACAGGTCAATCACATTCTTAACATTCGAGATTTATACTCAAAAAAGAGAGAAAGAGAAAGGGTTTTACAATCATGGCTACAACTACAATTGTCACGCCAAGAAACAGATCAATCACATTCTCAACAACTCATGTGAACTCAAAATTGAAATATTGTAAGATAAAAATGCAGGTCAATCACATTATCATTATCTAAGATTTAGAATTAAAAGAAAAAGAATTTATCAACCATGGCTACAATGAGAATTGCCCCACCAAGAAATATAGGGTAAATCACATTCTTAACATTCGTGATTTAAACTCAAAAAAGAGAGAAAGGGTTTGCCCATCATGTCTACTTCTACAGTTACCTCTACTAAGAAACAAATCAATTACATTCTGAACATCTCATATGTGAACTCAAAAGAGAAATATTTTCACATTAAAAAATGTGTCAATTACATTTTTCATCATATGAGATTTTAAAATTAACAGAGAGCAAGGATTTTCCCATTATGGCTGCAACTAAAGTTTCCCCACCAAGAAACAGGTCAATCACATGTTTAACATTCAAGATTTGAACTCAAAAAAGAGAGAAATAAAAATGATTTGTCAATCAGGGATGTAACTATAGTTACCCAGCCAACAAACACATCAATTACATTCCCAACATCTCGTGAACTCAAATGAGAAATTTAGTAAAATCAAGACACGAATTAATCACATTCTCAGCATCTGTTATTTAAAATTAAAAGAGAAAGAAAATGAATTTGCCCACCATGGTTGCAACTATAGTTGCCCAGCCAAGAAATAATCAATCACATTTTCATCATCTCATATGCGAACTTAAAAGAAAAATTATGTGACATCAAGAAACGGGTAAGATTTAAGATTTAAAATTTAAAATTAAAAGAGATTGTTGGATTTGCCCACCATGCCTACAACTGCATTTTTAGCATTCGAGATTTGAACTCAAAAGAGAGAGAAATAGAAATGATTGTCAACGATGGCTATAGCTATATTTACCCCGCCAAGAAACAGATCGATCACATTCTCAACATCTCATATGTGAATTCAAAAGATAAATTTAGTAACATCAAGAAACTAAACAATAACATTCTCACCATGTGAGATTTAAAATTGAAAGAGAAAGGGAATGGATTTGCCCATCATGGCTGCAACTATAGTTGCCCCGCCAAGAAACAAATCAATCACATTCTTAACATATGATGTGTGAACTCAAGAGAGAAGTTTATTAACAAGACATGGATCAATAACATTCTCAGCATCTGAGATTTAAAATTAAAAGAGAAAGAGAATGGATTTGCCCACTATAGCTGCAACTACAGTTGCCCCTCCAAGAAATAGATCAATCATATTCTCAATATCACATATGTGAACTCAAAAGAGAAATATTGGAACATCAAGAAACGAGTCAAATCACATTATCAGCATATGAGATAATCAATAAAAGGAGAAAGAAAAAAGATTTACCCACCATGGCTACAACTACAGTTGCGCCGCCTAGAAATAGGTCAAATCACATTTTCAGCATTCAAGATTTGAACTCGAAAAGGAGAAATAGAAATGATTTGCCAACCAGGGTTGCAACTATAGTTACCCCGCCAAGAAACAGATCAATCACATTCTTAACAACTCATATGTAACTCAAAAAAAGAATTTAGTAACATCAAGACACTAATCAATCACATTTTTAGCATCTAAGATTTATATTTAAAAGAAAAGGAGAATTAATTGGCCAACTATGGATGCAACTACAGTTATCCCGCCAAGAAACAGATCTATCACATTCTCAACATCTCAGATGTGAACTCAAAATGAAAATATTAGAACATCAAGAAACGCAACAATCACATTCTCAGCATTTGAGATTTAAAACAAAAAGAGAAAGAAAAAGGATTTGCCCAATGGCTAGAACTACAATTGCCCCACCAAGAAATGAATCAATCACATTCTTAGCACTCGAGATTTAAACTCAAAAGAGTGAAAAAGTGAAAGGATTTTCCAACCATGGCAACAACTATATTTACCCCGCCAAGAAATAGATCAACCACATTCTCAACATCTCATATGTGAATTCAAAAGAGAAATTTAGTAACATCAAGAAACTAAACAATAACATTCTCACCATGTGAGATTTAAAATTAAAAGAGAAATGGAATGGATTTGCCCATCATGGCTGCAACTATAGTTGCCCCGCCAAGAAATAGATCAATCACATTCTTAACATATCATGTGTGAACTCAAGAGAGAAGTTTATTAACAAGACATGGATCAATAACATTCTCAGCAACTGAGATTTAAAATTAAAAGAGAAAGAGAATGGATTTGCCCACTATAGCTGCAACTACAGTTGCCCCGCCAAGAAATAGATCAATCATATTCTCAATATCACATATGTGAACTCAAAAGAGAAATATTGGAACATCAAGAAACGAGTCAAATCACATTATCAGCATATGAGATAATCAATAAAAGGAGAAAGAAAAAAGATTTACCCACCATGGCTACAACTACAGTTGCGCCGCCTAGAAATAGGTCAAATCACATTTTCAGCATTCAAGATTTGAACTCGAAAAGGAGAAATAGAAATGATTTGCCAACCAGGGTTGCAACTATAGTTACCCCGCCAAGAAACAGATCAATCACATTCTTAACAACTCATATGTAACTCAAAAAAAGAATTTAGTAACATCAAGACACTAATCAATCACATTTTTAGCATCTAAGATTTATATTTAAAAGAAAAGGAGAATTAATTGGCCAACTATGGATGCAACTACAGTTATCCCGCCAAGAAACAGATCTATCACATTCTCAACATCTCAGATGTGAACTCAAAATGAAAATATTAGAACATCAAGAAACGCAACAATCACATTCTCAGCATTTGAGATTTAAAACAAAAAGAGAAAGAAAAAGGATTTGCCCAATGGCTAGAACTACAATTGCCCCACCAAGAAATGAATCAATCACATTCTTAGCACTCGAGATTTAAACTCAAAAGAGTGAAAAAGAGAAAGGATTTTCCAACCATGGCAGCAACTATATTTACCCCGCCAAGAAATAGATCAACCACATTCTCAACATCTCATATGTGAATTCAAAAGAGAAATTTAGTAACATCAAGAAACTAAACAATAACATTCTCACCATGTGAGATTTAAAATTAAAAGAGAAATGGAATGGATTTGCCCATCATGGCTGCAACTATAGTTGCCCCGCCAAGAAATAGATCAATCACATTCTTAACATATCATGTGTGAACTCAAGAGAGAAGTTTATTAACAAGACATGGATCAATAACATTCTCAGCAACTGAGATTTAAAATTAAAAGAGAAAGAGAATGGATTTGCCCACTATAGCTGCAACTACAGTTGCCCCGCCAAGAAATAGATCAATCATATTCTCAATATCACATATGTGAACTCAAAAGAGAAATATTGGAACATCAAGAAACGAGTCAAATCACATTATCAGCATATGAGATAATCAATAAAAGGAGAAAGAAAAAAGATTTACCCACCATGGCTACAACTACAGTTGCGCCGCCTAGAAATAGGTCAAATCACATTTTCAGCATTCAAGATTTGAACTCGAAAAGGAGAAATAGAAATGATTTGCCAACCAGGGTTGCAACTATAGTTACCCCGCCAAGAAACAGATCAATCACATTCTTAACAACTCATATGTAACTCAAAAAAAGAATTTAGTAATATCAAGACACTAATCAATCACATTTTTAGCATCTAAGATTTATATTTAAAAGAAAAGGAGAATTAATTGGCCAACTATGGATGCAACTACAGTTATCCCGCCAAGAAACATCAAGACACTAATCAATCACATTCTTAGCATCTAAGATTTATATTTAAAAGAAAAGGAGAATGAATTGGCCCACTATGAATGCAACTACAGTTATCTCGCCAAGAAATATCAAGACACCAATCAATCACATTCTTAGCATCTAAGATTTATATTTAAAAGAAAGGGAGAATAAGTTGGCCAACTATGAATGCAACTACAATTATCCCGCCAAGAAACAGATTTACCACATTCTCAACATCTGAGATGTAAACTCAAAATGAAAATATTAGAACATCAAGAAACGCAACAATCACATTCTCAGCATTTGAGATTTAAAACAAAAAGAAAAAGAAAAAGGATTTGCCCAATGGCTACAACTACAATTGCCCCGCCAAGAAATGGATCAATCACATTCTTAGCACTCGTGATTTAAACTCAAAAGAGAGAAAAAGAGAAAGGATTTTTCAACCATGGCTGTAACTATATTTACCCCGCCAAGAAACAAATCAGTCACATTCTCAACATCTCATATGTGAATTCAAAAGAGAAATTTAGTAACATCAAGAAACTAAACAATAACATTCTCACCATGTGAGATTTAAAATTAAAAGAGAAATGGAATGGATTTGCCCATCATGGCTGCAACTATAGTTGCCCCGCCAAGAAATAGATCAATCACATTCTTAACATATCATGTGTGAACTCAAGAGAGAAGTTTATTAACAAGACATGGATCAATAACATTCTCAGCAACTGAGATTTAAAATTAAAAGAGAAAGAGAATGGATTTGCCCACTATAGCTGCAACTACAGTTGCCCCGCCAAGAAATAGATCAATCATATTCTCAATATCACATATGTGAACTCAAAAGAGAAATATTGGAACATCAAGAAACGAGTCAAATCACATTATCAGCATATGAGATAATCAATAAAAGGAGAAAGAAAAAAGATTTACCCACCATGGCTACAACTACAGTTGCGCCGCCTAGAAATAGGTCAAATCACATTTTCAGCATTCAAGATTTGAACTCGAAAAGGAGAAATAGAAATGATTTGCCAACCAGGGTTGCAACTATAGTTACCCCGCCAAGAAACAGATCAATCACATTCTCAACATCTCATATGTGAATTCAAAAGAGAAATTTAGTAACATCAAGAAACTAGACAATAACATTCTCACCATGTGAGATTTAAAATTAAAAGAGAAAGGGAATGGATTTGCCCATCATGGCTGCAACTATAGTTGCCCCGCCAAGAAACAGATCAATCACATTCTTAACATATCATGTGTGAACTCAAGAGAGAAGTTTATTAAGAAGACATGGATCAATAACATTCTCTGCAACTGAGATTTAAAATTAAAAGAGAAAGAGAATGGATTTGCCCACTATAGCTGCAACTATAGTTGCCCCGCCAAGAAATAGATCAATCATATTCTCAACATCACATATGTGAACTCAAAAGAGAAATATTGGAACATCAAGAAACGAGTCAAATCACATTATCAGCATCTGAGATAATAATTAAAAAGAGAAAGAAAAAGGATTTGCCCACCATGGCTGCAACTACAGTTACCCCGCCTAGAAACAGGTCAAATCACATTTTTAGCATTCAAGATTTGAACTCGAAAGAGAGAAATAGAAATGATTTTCCAACCATGGATGCAACTATAGTTACCCCACCAAGAAAAAAATCAATCACATTCACAACAACTCATATGTAACTCAAAAGAGAAATTTAGTAACATCAAGACACTAATCAATCACATTCTTAGCATCTAAGATTTATATTTAAAAGAAAAGGAGAATGAATTGGCCCACTATGGATGCAACTACAGTTATCCCGCCAAGAAACATCAAGACACTAATCAATCACATTCTTAGCATCTAAGATTTATATTTAAAAGAAAAGGAGAATGAATTGGACCACTATGGATGCAACTACAGTTATCCCGCCAAGAAACATCAAGACACCAATCAATCACATTCTTAGCATCTAAGATTTATATTTAAAAGAAAGGGAGAATGAGTTGGCCCACTATGAATGCAACTACAGTTATCCCGCCAAGAAACAGATCTACCACATTCTCAACATCTCAGATATGAACTCAAAATGAAAGTGTTAGAACATCAAGAAACGCAACAATCACATTCTCAGCATTTGAGATTTAAAACAAAAAGAAAAAGAAAAAGGATTTGCTCAATGGCTACAACTACAATTGCCCCGCGAAGAAATGGATCAATCACATTCTTAGCACTCGAGATTTAAACTCAAATGAGAGAAAAAGAGAAAGGATTTTCCAACCATGGCTGCACCTATATTTACCCCGCCAAGAAACAAATCAGTCACATTCTCAACATATCATATGTGAATTCAAAAGAGAAATTTAGTAACATCAAGAAACTAAACAATAACATTCTCACCATGTGACATTTAAAATTAAAAGAGAAATGGAATGGATTTGCCCATCATGGCTGCAACTATAGTTGCCCCGCCAAGAGACAGATCAATCACATTCTTAACATATCATGTGTGAACTCAAGAGAGAAGTTTATTAACAAGACATGGATCAATAACATTCTCAGCAACTGAGATTTAAAATTAAAAGAGAAAGAGAATGGATTTGCCCACTATAGCTGCAACTACAGTTACCCCGCCAAGAAATAGATCAATCATATTTTCAACATCACATATGTGAACTCAAAAGGGAAATATTGGAACATCAAGAAACGAGTCAAATCACATTATCAGCATCTGAGATAATAAATAAAAAGAGAAAGAAAAAGGATTTGCCCACCATGGCTGCAACTACAGTTGCCCCGCCTAGAAACAAGTCAAATCACATTTTCTGCATTCAAGATTTGAACTCGAAAGAGAGAAATAGAAATGATTTGCCAACCATGGCTGTAACTATAGTTACCCCGCCAAGAAACAGATCAATCACATTCTCAACATCTCATATGCAACTCAAAAAAGGAATTTAGTAACATCAAGACACTAATCAATCACATTCTTAGCATCTAAGATTTATATTTAAAAGAAAAGGAGAACGAATTGGACCACTATGGATGCAACTACAGTTATCCCGTCAAGAAACATCAAGACATCAATCAATCACATTCTTAGCATCTAAGATTTATATTTAAAAGAAAAGGAGAATGAATTTACCCACTATGAATGCAACTACAGTTATCCCGCCAAGAAACAGATCTACCACATTCTCAACATTTTAGATGTGAAATCAAAATAAAAATATTAGAGCATCAAGAAACGCAACAATCACATTCTTAGCATTTGAGATTTAAAACAAAAAGAGAAAGAAAAAGGATTTGCCCAATGGCTACAACTACAATTGCCCCGCCAAGAAGTGGATCAATCACATTCTTAGCACTCGAGATTTAAACTCAAAAGAGAGAAAAAGAGAAAGGATTTTTCAACCATGGCAGCAACTATATTTACCCCGCCAAGAAACAGATCAGTCACATTCTCAACATCTCATATGTGAATTCAAAAGAGAAATTTAGTAACATCAAGAAACTAAACAATAACATTCTCACCATGTGAGATTTAAAATTAAAAGAGAAATGGAATGGATTTGCCCATCATGGCTGCAACTATAGTTGCCCCGCCAAGAAACAGATCAATCACATTCTTAACATATCATGTGTGAACTCAAGAGAGAAGTTTATTAAGAAGACATGGATCAATAACATTCTCTGCAACTGAGATTTAAAATTAAAAGAGAAAGAGAATGGATTTGCCCACTATAGCTGCAACTATAGTTGCCCCGCCAAGAAATAGATCAATCATATTCTCAACATCACATATGTGAACTCAAAAGAGAAATATTGGAACATCAAGAAACGAGTCAAATCACATTATCAGCATCTGAGATAATAATTAAAAAGAGAAAGAAAAAGGATTTGCCCACCATGGCTGCAACTACAGTTACCCCGCCTAGAAACAGGTCAAATCACATTTTTAGCATTCAAGATTTGAACTCGAAAGAGAGAAATAGAAATGATTTTCCAACCATGGATGCAACTATAGTTACCCCACCAAGAAAAAAATCAATCACATTCACAACAACTCATATGTAACTCAAAAGAGAAATTTAGTAACATCAAGACACTAATCAATCACATTCTTAGCATCTAAGATTTATATTTAAAAGAAAAGGAGAATGAATTGGCCCACTATGGATGCAACTACAGTTATCCCGCCAAGAAACATCAAGACACTAATCAATCACATTCTTAGCATCTAAGATTTATATTTAAAAGAAAAGGAGAATGAATTGGACCACTATGGATGCAACTACAGTTATCCCGCCAAGAAACATCAAGACACCAATCAATCACATTCTTAGCATCTAAGATTTATATTTAAAAGAAAGGGAGAATGAGTTGGCCCACTATGAATGCAACTACAGTTATCCCGCCAAGAAACAGATCTACCACATTCTCAACATCTCAGATATGAACTCAAAATGAAAGTGTTAGAACATCAAGAAACGCAACAATCACATTCTCAGCATTTGAGATTTAAAACAAAAAGAAAAAGAAAAAGGATTTGCTCAATGGCTACAACTACAATTGCCCCGCGAAGAAATGGATCAATCACATTCTTAGCACTCGAGATTTAAACTCAAATGAGAGAAAAAGAGAAAGGATTTTCCAACCATGGCTGCACCTATATTTACCCCGCCAAGAAACAAATCAGTCACATTCTCAACATCTCATATGTGAATTCAAAAGAGAAATTTAGTAACATCAAGAAACTAAACAATAACATTCTCACCATGTGAGATTTAAAATTAAAAGAGAAATGGAATGGATTTGCCCATCATGGCTGCAACTATAGTTGCCCCGCCAAGAGACAGATCAATCACATTCTTAACATATCATGTGTGAACTCAAGAGAGAAGTTTATTAACAAGACATGGATCAATAACATTCTCAGCAACTGAGATTTAAAATTAAAAGAGAAAGAGAATGGATTTGCCCACTATAGCTGCAACTACAGTTACCCCGCCAAGAAATAGATCAATCATATTTTCAACATCACATATGTGAACTCAAAAGGGAAATATTGGAACATCAAGAAACGAGTCAAATCACATTATCAGCATCTGAGATAATAAATAAAAAGAGAAAGAAAAAGGATTTGCCCACCATGGCTGCAACTACAGTTGCCCCGCCTAGAAACAAGTCAAATCACATTTTCTGCATTCAAGATTTGAACTCGAAAGAGAGAAATAGAAATGATTTGCCAACCATGGCTGTAACTATAGTTACCCCGCCAAGAAACAGATCAATCACATTCTCAACATCTCATATGCAACTCAAAAAAGGAATTTAGTAACATCAAGACACTAATCAATCACATTCTTAGCATCTAAGATTTATATTTAAAAGAAAAGGAGAACGAATTGGACCACTATGGATGCAACTACAGTTATCCCGTCAAGAAACATCAAGACATCAATCAATCACATTCTTAGCATCTAAGATTTATATTTAAAAGAAAAGGAGAATGAATTTACCCACTATGAATGCAACTACAGTTATCCCGCCAAGAAACAGATCTACCACATTCTCAACATTTTAGATGTGAAATCAAAATAAAAATATTAGAGCATCAAGAAACGCAACAATCACATTCTTAGCATTTGAGATTTAAAACAAAAAGAGAAAGAAAAAGGATTTGCCCAATGGCTACAACTACAATTGCCCCGCCAAGAAGTGGATCAATCACATTCTTAGCACTCGAGATTTAAACTCAAAAGAGAGAAAAAGAGAAAGGATTTTTCAACCATGGCAGCAACTATATTTACCCCGCTAAGAAACAGATCAGTCACATTCTCAACATCTCATATGTGAATTCAAAAGAGAAATTTAGTAACATCAAGAAACTAAACAATAACATTCTCACCATGTGAGATTTAAAATTAAAAGAGAAATGGAATGGATTTGCCCATCATGGCTGCAACTATAGTTGCCCCGCCAAGAAACAGATCAATCACATTCTTAACATATCATGTGTGAACTCAAGAGAGAAGTTTATTAAGAAGACATGGATCAATAACATTCTCTGCAACTGAGATTTAAAATTAAAAGAGAAAGAGAATGGATTTGCCCACTATAGCTGCAACTATAGTTGCCCCGCCAAGAAATAGATCAATCATATTCTCAACATCACATATGTGAACTCAAAAGAGAAATATTGGAACATCAAGAAACGAGTCAAATCACATTATCAGCATCTGAGATAATAATTAAAAAGAGAAAGAAAAAGGATTTGCCCACCATGGCTGCAACTACAGTTACCCCGCCTAGAAACAGGTCAAATCACATTTTTAGCATTCAAGATTTGAACTCGAAAGAGAGAAATAGAAATGATTTTCCAACCATGGATGCAACTATAGTTACCCCACCAAGAAAAAAATCAATCACATTCACAACAACTCATATGTAACTCAAAAGAGAAATTTAGTAACATCAAGACACTAATCAATCACATTCTTAGCATCTAAGATTTATATTTAAAAGAAAAGGAGAATGAATTGGCCCACTATGGATGCAACTACAGTTATCCCGCCAAGAAACATCAAGACACTAATCAATCACATTCTTAGCATCTAAGATTTATATTTAAAAGAAAAGGAGAATGAATTGGACCACTATGGATGCAACTACAGTTATCCCGCCAAGAAACATCAAGACACCAATCAATCACATTCTTAGCATCTAAGATTTATATTTAAAAGAAAGGGAGAATGAGTTGGCCCACTATGAATGCAACTACAGTTATCCCGCCAAGAAACAGATCTACCACATTCTCAACATCTCAGATATGAACTCAAAATGAAAGTGTTAGAACATCAAGAAACGCAACAATCACATTCTCAGCATTTGAGATTTAAAACAAAAAGAAAAAGAAAAAGGATTTGCTCAATGGCTACAACTACAATTGCCCCGCGAAGAAATGGATCAATCACATTCTTAGCACTCGAGATTTAAACTCAAATGAGAGAAAAAGAGAAAGGATTTTCCAACCATGGCTGCACCTATATTTACCCCGCCAAGAAACAAATCAGTCACATTCTCAACATCTCATATGTGAATTCAAAAGAGAAATTTAGTAACATCAAGAAACTAAACAATAACATTCTCACCATGTGAGATTTAAAATTAAAAGAGAAATGGAATGGATTTGCCCATCATGGCTGCAACTATAGTTGCCCCGCCAAGAGACAGATCAATCACATTCTTAACATATCATGTGTGAACTCAAGAGAGAAGTTTATTAACAAGACATGGATCAATAACATTCTCAGCAACTGAGATTTAAAATTAAAAGAGAAAGAGAATGGATTTGCCCACTATAGCTGCAACTACAGTTACCCCGCCAAGAAATAGATCAATCATATTTTCAACATCACATATGTGAACTCAAAAGGGAAATATTGGAACATCAAGAAACGAGTCAAATCACATTATCAGCATCTGAGATAATAAATAAAAAGAGAAAGAAAAAGGATTTGCCCACCATGGCTGCAACTACAGTTGCCCCGCCTAGAAACAAGTCAAATCACATTTTCTGCATTCAAGATTTGAACTCGAAAGAGAGAAATAGAAATGATTTGCCAACCATGGCTGTAACTATAGTTACCCCGCCAAGAAACAGATCAATCACATTCTCAACATCTCATATGCAACTCAAAAAAGGAATTTAGTAACATCAAGACACTAATCAATCACATTCTTAGCATCTAAGATTTATATTTAAAAGAAAAGGAGAACGAATTGGACCACTATGGATGCAACTACAGTTATCCCGTCAAGAAACATCAAGACATCAATCAATCACATTCTTAGCATCTAAGATTTATATTTAAAAGAAAAGGAGAATGAATTTACCCACTATGAATGCAACTACAGTTATCCCGCCAAGAAACAGATCTACCACATTCTCAACATTTTAGATGTGAAATCAAAATAAAAATATTAGAGCATCAAGAAACGCAACAATCACATTCTTAGCATTTGAGATTTAAAACAAAAAGAGAAAGAAAAAGGATTTGCCCAATGGCTACAACTACAATTGCCCCGCCAAGAAGTGGATCAATCACATTCTTAGCACTCGAGATTTAAACTCAAAAGAGAGAAAAAGAGAAAGGATTTTTCAACCATGGCAGCAACTATATTTACCCCGCCAAGAAACAGATCAGTCACATTCTCAACATCTCATATGTGAATTCAAAAGAGAAATTTAGTAACATCAAGAAACTAAACAATAACATTCTCACCATGTGAGATTTAAAATTAAAAGAGAAATGGAATGGATTTGCCCATCATGGCTGCAACTATAGTTGCCCCGCCAAGAAACAGATCAATCACATTCTTAACATATCATGTGTGAACTCAAGAGAGAAGTTTATTAAGAAGACATGGATCAATAACATTCTCTGCAACTGAGATTTAAAATTAAAAGAGAAAGAGAATGGATTTGCCCACTATAGCTGCAACTATAGTTGCCCCGCCAAGAAATAGATCAATCATATTCTCAACATCACATATGTGAACTCAAAAGAGAAATATTGGAACATCAAGAAACGAGTCAAATCACATTATCAGCATCTGAGATAATAATTAAAAAGAGAAAGAAAAAGGATTTGCCCACCATGGCTGCAACTACAGTTACCCCGCCTAGAAACAGGTCAAATCACATTTTTAGCATTCAAGATTTGAACTCGAAAGAGAGAAATAGAAATGATTTTCCAACCATGGATGCAACTATAGTTACCCCACCAAGAAAAAAATCAATCACATTCACAACAACTCATATGTAACTCAAAAGAGAAATTTAGTAACATCAAGACACTAATCAATCACATTCTTAGCATCTAAGATTTATATTTAAAAGAAAAGGAGAATGAATTGGCCCACTATGGATGCAACTACAGTTATCCCGCCAAGAAACATCAAGACACTAATCAATCACATTCTTAGCATCTAAGATTTATATTTAAAAGAAAGGGAGAATGAGTTGGCCCACTATGAATGCAACTACAGTTATCCCGCCAAGAAACAGATCTACCACATTCTCAACATCTCAGATATGAACTCAAAATGAAAATGTTAGAACATCAAGAAACGCAACAATCACATTCTCAGCATTTGAGATTTAAAACAAAAAGAAAAAGAAAAAGGATTTGCTCAATGGCTACAACTACAATTGCCCCGCGAAGAAATGGATCAATCACATTCTTAGCACTCGAGATTTAAACTCAAATGAGAGAAAAAGAGAAAGGATTTTCCAACCATGGCTGCACCTATATTTACCCCGCCAAGAAACAAATCAGTCACATTCTCAACATCTCATATGTGAATTCAAAAGAGAAATTTAGTAACATCAAGAAACTAAACAATAACATTCTCACCATGTGAGATTTAAAATTAAAAGAGAAATGGAATGGATTTGCCCATCATGGCTGCAACTATAGTTGCCCCGCCAAGAGACAGATCAATCACATTCTTAACATATCATGTGTGAACTCAAGAGAGAAGTTTATTAACAAGACATGGATCAATAACATTCTCAGCAACTGAGATTTAAAATTAAAAGAGAAAGAGAATGGATTTGCCCACTATAGCTGCAACTACAGTTACCCCGCCAAGAAATAGATCAATCATATTTTCAACATCACATATGTGAACTCAAAAGGGAAATATTGGAACATCAAGAAACGAGTCAAATCACATTATCAGCATCTGAGATAATAAATAAAAAGAGAAAGAAAAAGGATTTGCCCACCATGGCTGCAACTACAGTTGCCCCGCCTAGAAACAAGTCAAATCACATTTTCTGCATTCAAGATTTGAACTCGAAAGAGAGAAATAGAAATGATTTGCCAACCATGGCTGTAACTATAGTTACCCCGCCAAGAAACAGATCAATCACATTCTCAACATCTCATATGCAACTCAAAAAAGGAATTTAGTAACATCAAGACACTAATCAATCACATTCTTAGCATCTAAGA
>BRYF01000027.1:12378586-12381086 GCA_030159135.1 Actinidia polygama | reverse complement strand
TGTCATTGCTTCTGATTTGCCAATAGATGTGAGCCAGCTTATTTTAAATCTCATTCTTGAAGCCTCGTTGGATAATTCTTCATGAGCCTATTTACCCCTTCCGGCTCTTGATTATTGGATTTCTGGCTCGCCATCAAATTGTGTCAAAGCCTCATGAGACTCGCCTTCCAGTTGGTAAACCCATTTCCAAATATACTCTCGGGATGAGTAATGCACATTTAGGGGTTGCTTCTCCTCCTTCTCAGCTTCGGACCCATGTTGTGGACCTTGACCCTTCTGATAATGAGGCTCCTCCAGGTGTCACCCTTCTGCTTCTCCTCCACTGCTGCTCATGCTCATGCTTCGACTTCCTCAATTTCTACTGCCATTGCGGCTCTCTCCGCTCAGATGGCTCATACGAATTTAGTGGAGCGCATTGGGTTGGTTAATGAGCACGTCGATTTGATTTTGGAGCGTTAGGCACATAATATTGTTTCCATTCGCGACACACTTTCGGCTCTGTCTCGCAGGCACACTGAGTTTATCACAGATGTGAATGACTTTATTAGGAGTATTCGTCGTCGATAGTTATGATTTATGTATTTATGGTGTCTGGACTTATTTAAGAAACCTGTTTATCTGATACTTTATGGATTTTTTTTTCGTTTTCGTTGGATGTTTGGTTATTTTGATATATATATATATTGGTTATTGGTTTATATTTGTTCGTATCTTTGTTTTCTCATGCTTTCTTTGTCAATTTGTTTCGAAAAGGGGGAGAGTAGTCATTTTATTTATCTCTCTTAATTCTATATTTTTTATATCTCTTTTGCACTTGATCGGATTGGTTGTTTTCTTGTCGTATGTGCAAGGATGATACTATGTGCTTTATTATAATTTTTTATTTCCTTGTAATGAGTTTTAACATAGGGTTTTGGTCACGAAATTTTCAAAGGGGTACATGGTAAGATTATGTAATTGGCCAAAGGTCACATTCTTAGCATTCGAGATTTAAATTCGAAAAAGAGAGAGAGAGAGAGTTTTCCCACCATGGCTGCAACTACAGTTACCCCCACCAAGAAACAGATCAATCACGTTCTCAACATCTCATATGCGAACTCAAAAGAAAAATTTTGCAACATCAACAAACAATTAGGCTTTAAAATTTAAAATCAAAAGAGAAAGAGAAAGGATTTGTCCACCATAGGTACAACCACAATTGCTACACCAAAAAAATGAGTCAACCATCTTTTCTCAGTATATAAAATTTTAAATTAAAAGAGAAAATTTTTCGACCATGGCTGCAACTACAATTACCTCGCCATGAAACGGGTCAATCACATTTTTAGCATTAAAGATTTGAATTCAAAAGAGAGAAATAGAAAATATTTGCCAACCATGGCTGTAACTATAGTTACCTTGCCAAAAAATACATCAATCACATTCTCAACATCTCATATGTGAACTGAAAAGAAAAATTTGTCACATCAAGAGACGGATCAATCACTTTGTCAGTATATTTGAGATTTGAAAGTAAAAGAGAGAGAATGGATGTGCCCACCACGGCTGCAACTATACTTGCCCCGCCAAGATACAGATCAATCACATTCTTAACATCTTCTATATGAACTCAAAAGAGAAATTTAGTAGCATCAAGACACGGATCAATCAACTTCTCAGGATCTGAAATTAAAAATTAAAAGGGAAAGAGAATGGGTTTGCCCACCATGGTTGCAAATATAGTTGCCCCGCCAAAAAATAGATCAATCACATTCTCAACATCTCATATGTGAACTGAAAAGAGAAATTTAGTCACATCAAGAGACGAATGAATCACATTCTTAGTATATTTGAGATTTGAAAGTAAAAGACAAAGAGAATGGATGTGCCCACCACGGCTGCAACTATACTTGCCCCGCCAAGATACAAATCAATCACATTCTCAACATCTTATATGTGAACTCAAAAGAGAAATTTAATAGCATCAAGACACGGATCAATCACATTCTCAGAATCTAAAATTAAAAATTAAAAGAGGGAGAAAAAGGATTTGACCACCGTGGCTGCAACTACAGTCGCCTTGCCTAGAAACGGGTCAATCACATTTTTAGCATTAGAGATTTGGACTCAAAAGAGAGAAATAGTTGTAACTATAGTTACCCCGCCATGAAACGGATCAATTACATTCTCACCATCTCATATGTAAACTCAAAAGAGAAATTTAGTAACATCAAGATACGAATCAATCATTCTTAAATCTGAGATTCAAAATTAAAAGAGAAAGAGAATGCATATGCCCACCATGACTGCATTTATAGTTTCCCCGAAAAGAAAAAGATCAATCAAAATCTTAACATCTCATATGTAAACTCAAAAGAGAAATTTGTTAACAAGACGTGGATCAGTAACATTCAGCATCTGAGATTTAAAATTAAAAGAGAAAGAGAATTGATTTGTCCATTATAGCTGCAACTACATTTGGCTCGCCAAGAAACAAATCAATCACATTTTTAACATTTCA
>BRYF01000027.1:12371086-12373586 GCA_030159135.1 Actinidia polygama | reverse complement strand
CACCATGGCTGCAACTACAGTTGCCCCGCCTAGAAACAGGTCAAATCATATTTTCAGCATTCAAGATTTGAACTCGAAAGAGAGAAATAGAAATGATTTGCCAACCATGGCTGCAACTATAGTTACCCCGACAAGAAAAAAATCAATCACATTCACAACTCATATGTAACTCAAAAGAGAAATTTAGTAACATCAAGAGACTAATCAATCACATTCTTAGCATCTAAGATTTATATTTAAAAGAAAAGGAGAATGAAGTGGCCCACTATGGATGCAACTACAGTTATCCCGCCAAGAAACATCAAGACACTAATCAATCACATTCTTAGCATCTAAAATTTATATTTAAAAGAAAAGGAGAATGAATTGGACCACTATGGATGCAACTACAGTTATCCTGCCAAGAAACATCAAGACACTAATCAATCACATTCTTAGCATCTAAGATTTATATTTAAAAGAAAAGGAGAATGAATTGGACCACTATGGATGCAACTACAGTTATCTCGCCAAGAAACATCAAGACACCAATCAATCACATTCTTAGCATCTAAGATTTATATTTAAAAGAAAGGGAGAATAAGTTGGCCAACTATGAATGCAACTACAGTTATCCCGCCAAGAAACATCAAGACACCAATCAATCACATTCTTAGCATCTAAGATTTATATTTAAAAGAAAGGGAGAATGAATTGGCCCACTATGAAAGCAACTACAGTTATCCCGCCAAGAAACAGATCTACCACATTCTCAACATCTCAGATGTGAACTCAAAATGAAAATATTAGAACATCAAGAATCGCAAGAATCACATTCTCAGCATTTGAGGTTTAAACCAAAAAGAGAAAGAAGAAGGATTTGCCCAATGGCTAGAACTACAATTGCCCCGCCAAGAAATCGATCAATCACATTTTAAACTCAAAAGAGTGAAAAAGAGAAAGGATTTTCCAACCATGGCTGCAACTATAATTACCCCGCCAAGAAACAAATCAATCACATTCTCAACATCTCATATGTGAACTCAAAAGAGAAATTAAGTAAAATCAAGACACGGATTAATCACATTCTCAGCATCTGTTATTTAAAATTAAAAGAGAAAGAAAATGAATTTGCCCACCATGGCTGCACTATAGTTGCCCAGCCAAGAAATAGATCAATCACATTTTCAACATCTCATATGCGAACTCAAAAGAAAAATTATGTAACATCAAGAAACGAGTCAAATTTAAGATTTAAAATTTAAAATTAAAAGCAACTGTTGGATTTGCCCACCATGCCTACAACTGCATTTCTAGCATTCGAGGTGAGAACTCAAAAGAGAGAGAAATAGAAATGATTGTCAACGATGGCTATAACTATATTTACCCCGCCAAGAAACAGATCAATCACATTCTCAACATCTCATATGTGAATTCAAAAGAGAAATTTAGTAACATCAAGAAACTAGACAATAACATTCTCACCATGTGAGATTTAAAATTAAAAGAGAAAGGGAATGGATTTGCCGATCATGGCTGCAACTATAGTTACCCCGCCAAGAAATAGATCAATCACATTCTTAACATATCATGTGTGAACTCAAGAGAGAAGTTTATTAACAAGACATGGATCAATAACATTCTCTTCAACTGAGATTTAAAATTAAAAGAGAAAGAGAATGGATTTGCCCACTATAGCTGCAACTACAGTTGCCCCGCCAAGAAATAGATCAATCATATTCTCAACATCACATATGTGAACTAAAAAGGAAAATATTGGAACATCAAGAAACGAGTCAAATCACATTATCAGCATCTGAGATAATAAATAAAAAGAGAAAGAAAAAGGATTTGCCCACCATGGCTGCAACTACAGTTGCCCCGCCGAGAAACAGGTCAAATCATATTTTCAGCATTCAAGATTTGAACTCGAAAGAGAGAAATAGAAATGATTTGCCAACCATGGCTGCAACTATAGTTACCCCGCCAAGAAACAGATCAATCACATTCTCAACAACTCATATGCAACTCAAAAAAGGAATTTAGTAACATCAAGACACTAATCAATCACATTCTTAGCATCTAAAATTTATATTTAAAAGAAAAGGAGAATGAATTGGACCAATATGGATGCAACTACAGTTATCCCGCCAAGAAACATCAAGACACCAATCAATCACATTCTTAGCATCTAAGATTTATATTTAAAAGAAAAGGTGAATGAATTGGCCCACTATGAATGCAACTACAGTTATCCCGCCAAGAAACAGATCTACCACATTCTCAACATCTTAGATGTGAACTTAAAATAAAAATTTTAGAACATCAAGAAACGCAACAATCACATTCTCAGCAATTGAGATTTAAAACAAAAAGAGAAAGAAAAAAGATTTTCCCAACGGCTACAACTACAATTGCCATGGCAAAAAATGGATCAATCACATTCTTAGCACTCGAGATTTAAACTCAAAAGAGAGAAAAAGAGAAAGGATTTTCCAACCATGGCTGCAACTATATTTAC
>BRYF01000027.1:12343586-12346086 GCA_030159135.1 Actinidia polygama | reverse complement strand
TCGCTTACCTAAGCTCGCAACTCCATCTTCATGGCGCCAACACACTAGAGATTCAATCCACAATGGGTCCTTCTATTTCTCACATCTATGGTAATCCATTTTCTGCCCTTTCTCTTTCACATTCTTCTGTTCCTCATGATGCTTAGGTCATCGATACAGGTGCCACACTCCATGTTTGTTGTACACTTTCCCTTTTTTCTCACTCCACACTCATTAATAACACCACATTCACTCTTCCTAATAGTCATGTTGTTGCTATTAATCGTGTCGGAACCGTCAAATTATCCAATTCTCTGCTTTTGCACAATGTGTTATTTGTTCCCATGTTTTCCTTTAATCTTCTCAGCGTTAATTTTCTTTCCAATTCATGTGTGATTCAGGACCTCACTCAGGGCTTGACGATTGGGAGAGGTAGAAGACAAAGCAACCTTTATTATCTAGAATTAGGGACTACAATTTGTAATTCCTTGTTTTCTTGTTCTGTAATGTCTAAAAGTGATGTTTGGCACTTTAGACTTGGACATCGATCTCATGTAAAAATTCAACTTCTTCATAATGAATTAAGGATCCCTAGTTCTTTATCTCATTTGTCTTCGCATTGTCGAATTTGTCCATGGATAAAAAAAATGACTTCCTTTCATTTCACATAATCACATGTCTGTTAAGCCATTTGACTTGGTACATATTGACATCTGGGGTACTTTTCATGTCCCCATCCCCGCTGGTCACAAATATTTTCTCACCATTGTTGATGATTGTACACGGGCTACTTGGGTTTATCTTTTACATACGAAATCAGATGTTCTTACCATTTTTCCAATTTTTTTTTTGTGATTTATAACCAATATGGCACATCAATTAAATCTATTCAATCTGATAATGCACCTGAGTTGGCTTTCCTTGATTTTTTCCATTCCAAAGGCCTTCTTCCTTATCATTCTTGCGTTGGTATACCTGAATAAAATTCGGTAGTTGAACGCAAGCATCAACATATTCTTAATGTAGCCCGTGCTCTATTTTTTCAATCATGTATTCCTCTTTGTTACTGGGGTGATTGTGTCTTGACGGCCGTTTATCTGATTAACCACACACCGTCACCGTTACTCTCCAACAAAACTCCGTTTGAATTATTGAATAATAAGAAACCCATTTATACTCATCTCCGCACCTTTGGGTGTTTGTGTTATGATTCCATTCTTCCTAGTGAGCGCACAAAATTCACTCCTCGTGCCCGAACTGCAGTTTTTCTTGGTTATCCTTTTGGTTATAAAGGGTACGGACTTCTTGACTTAGAGAGCAATAAAGTTTATATCTCTCGAAATGTAGTGTCATGAATCCATCTTTCCTTTTTTTAACTCCCCACCAGGACCTGCCTTCCATGATTTCTTCAGTGAGCATGTTCTTCCTACATCCATTCCTCACACTTCTGAGTCACTTCCTTCCACTGACTCCTCTTCTTCCCCTATTTCATACCTTATACACCTAATTCTCTTACTGCTCTTATTCCATCTCCATTCGTAGCTCCATCTCGTCCACATTGAGTCAATAAACCTTCATCTTATTTATTCGATTATCATTGTTACTTGGCTGCACATCCATCTTCTTCCGATATCACTTCCTCCACTTCTCCTCTTTATCCCATCTCTTCCTTCCTTAGCTACCATAAGCTTTCTCAGCCATATCACACATTTACCCTAAGCATCTCTTCACAAATTGAACCCAAATCTTTGTCTCAAGCTATTGAATCTCAGGTATGGCGTGATGCTATGAATGTTGAGTTGCAGACTTTAGAAAGTAATGGAATCTAATCTATTATATCTCTTCCTCATGGAAAACACCCTGGGGGCTGTAAATGGGTTTATAAGATCAAATTTCAAGATGATGGTACTGTCGAAAGGCATAAAGCCCGCATTGTGGCTAAAGGCTATACGCAACAAAAAGGTATTGACTTCCTTGACACATTTTCTCCTGTAGCAAAACTTGTTACTGTTAAAGTTTTGCTCTCTTTGGTTGCTATTTCTGGTTAGTCTCTTACTCAACTTGATGTCACTAATTCATTTCTCCATGGTGACCTTACTGAGAAAGTTTACATGACTATTCCACTTGGATATACTTTCCAAAAGGGGGAGATTTTACCTTTTAACGCTGTTTGCAAGCTCCACAAATTAATCTATGGTTTGAAACAAGCCTCTCAGCAATGGAGATTTAAACAAGTCTCTTACTCATAAATTTTCTAGTGTTCTACTATCAGAAAGATTTACGCAATTTGTTAGTGATCACTCTTTATTCACCCAATCTCATGGTCATTCATTCTTGGCTCTCTTGGTGTATGTTGACGATATCATCATTGCAAGTAATGATCAAGCAACTGTGGATAATCTAAAATCTACTCTTGGTAAGTGGTTTAAAATGAAAGATTTGGGGGCACTAAAGTATTTTTTAGGTTTGGAGGTTGTAATATCAGTTGCTGGTATATCTATTTGCCAAAGGAAATATGCTT
>BRYF01000027.1:12286086-12288586 GCA_030159135.1 Actinidia polygama | reverse complement strand
TTTTTAACCAGGCTTCACAAGTTCAAATAAAAAAATTATTGAACCCAAATTGTAGCCCCAGAAGTCTAGTTTCCAACGCAATAAACAAAAGTACAAAAAGTTCAAGTAACAAAGAAGTTACGGTCGTTTTACTAAAGTTGGTCCAGCAATAGATCTAGACACTCCAATTCAAATTCCAACGGCCCAAATTGATTCTTAACGGCTCTATCACTTTTTCAACTGGAAGATTTGATAAAATTAGTATAAATACAACCCTTGGGGTTGTGAAAAATACATGAAAGTGCACTAAATTATTTCTATTCTTTCAATCCTTTGATCATCACATTTGAGCTTTATTTGTTAGATCAAAATGAGAGAAATCACTCTAGAGATTTTTGATTGTATTTATCATTCAAATTAGAGAGTTTGTGAGCTTTCATTGTAATATTTTTTATTCCATTCATTGAGAGAAATCACCTTGGGTGATAGATTGTATTATAAGTGAGGTTGCTCTTCAAGACTAGAAGGTTTCTAGTATTGTATTCCAAGAGAGGTGTTCTCTTGAAGACTAAAGGTGCTCTAGTGGTATAAATGTATTTTAAGCACCCGTAAGCTTGAAGATAGTAGAATCCCAAGAAGGACTTGAAGAGTGGACGTAATCAAAGATTGGCCGAACCACTATAAATCGTTGTTTGCACTTTCTATCCATTAAACTCCTTTACGCTTCCACATTGCATTATATACTTGCTTATGTTATTTGATATCATCATATTTATCATTGCAAGTATTCAATCAAGGAGTAATTTATTTAAAAAAATTAATTATGATAATTTTAATTGGGCAATTTAGTTGCAAATCTATTCACCCTCCTCTCGGTTTGCCATACGGACTAACAAATACAAAAATATTTAAAAATAACAATATTAGTGCATTGATATAGTGTCATTTGACACATTATCTGCTGTCAGATCAAACCAACAATTAGAGATCCATTTTTTACAATCTTTTACCAAACTTTGACAATAACAAAACCATTGAAAATGCTTTTATATGATTTTTTAAAATGTCACGGACACCTGTCATAAAAAATAAAAATAAAAAAAATAGATTTTGGGAAGAATAGGGAGTTTGCATATGAGAGTGAGCCAAACAAGGCCAAGTGACGATGGTTTCTTCAGGGCAGTTTCCTAATCCAATACAAGTATTACAAGCAACCTGAAAATTTAAGACCCTTTTGTCAAAATGCAAAGTGGTCCCACAACTTGGCTTGGAATTTTGAAATTTTAAATCATACAGAGTAACTCTCTCTCTCTCTCTCTCTCTCTCTCTCTCTCTCTCACACACACACACACACACGTCTCTAGCCTCTCCTGTATATTTGATTTGACAGCTTATACCAATATAAATATAGAAAAATATAATGTCATTGTTACAAAAGAATTGAAAAATTCATTGGAAATGGTCAAAAATATAGGACAGAGGATGGTATTCCTTCCACGAAAGTTCTCGGAGGAAGAAACATGCAATAGAGAATGGGCCCCATCGCCGAAACTCTCTCTTACCATTCGAAAAACATTCTGGAACTTTCCAGAGACTACTTGGATTGCACCATAGTCAACACTTCTAAATATTTTGAGCCTATTTTGATAATTCAAACTGTTTATATTATATATCTTATCGAAAACTTTAATGCCGTAAAAAATTATGTTTATCGAATGCATCAATATGGTTGACTGATATAGATCTATATCTAGATAAAAGAGTATAATGTTTCACTCATTTATCGATGGTCGATTGATCTGTGATTCAATGATAGCCTAGTTGTGACTAAACACAGATAGCACACCTCCACTAGGGCCCGACTCAAATTGGACCCTCCCAAGGAAGCACCATTTGAAAACTTAACACACTTCTACACATTTTAGCAAAGGGCAATAGAGGCATTCGACCAATAACTTCGAAAGCTCTCAGAACAGGTCAAACCCACGCTTGGGATCAACTCAAGTGCAATAGATGCCAGAGGATCACAAATTACAAGGCACGCAAACATTCACAACACATCACGAAATGCTACATCATAGGCCTTACCTAAGGACTTCATCGTTCATATACAGAGAGAGAGAGAGAGAGAGAGAGAGAGAGAGAGAGAGAGAGTCATAAAATACAAAAAACTATATGTACTTGATCAAACCCACGCCATCTAGGATAATAGTCAAAAATACTACCACCCCCTATAAAACAGCAGGCAGAGCATGAAGAATTTAAACAATGTATTGCCGACAATTTCTGTGCAAAGCCAGGCAAACAGACCAAACTTTTCTCAATAGCCAAGCCTTCAGAAAGCTGTTAACTACAAGTTAAATGCTCAGCACGATTTGGGACAGCCACGGCGACCTCTATCCAGACCCCCACCCACCCCCCCCACCCCCAAAAAAAAAAGAAGGGTGCAGTAAATAAACAAGAAAGGCACCCTAACTGCAATCTTTCATATGAGGTGATCTAAATATTAACATACTGACCT
>BRYF01000027.1:12256086-12258586 GCA_030159135.1 Actinidia polygama | reverse complement strand
AGACTCCACCCCTTCCATACTCCCCTGGTAGGCTTCGGAGGAAGTATGACGCATCCACTTGGATGGATCAAGTTACCAGTAACCTTGGAGACAGAGCCGCATCAGACCACCATTTGGCAGGACTTCATTGTTATAGATTGTCCATCGCCTTACAACGCAATTTTAGGTCGCCTTACTTTAGGAGAGATCAGGGCAATCACCTAAACCTACCACCTGAAGATGAAATTGGCGAGGTTAAAGGCGATTAGAAAGTAGCAAGACAGTGCTTCATTTCGGCCATGAAGTCGGAAACTTCCCCAGCCTCGAATGTCCAATAGCAATTACAGATCGTCGATGCCGAGATAGAGTCTCTTAGGGACTAGGTGGAATAGGTTGTCTTGGTGGATTCTTGAGAAACCGAAAATACCAAACCCCTTGAAGAAGTCATTCCAATCTTCATACACCCAGACTATCCTGATCGCCATGTTATGATTGGTACCGAACTCACTAACGAGCTGCATTCCGCCTTAGTAGATTTCTTGAAGAAAAACTTTGACGTCTTCGCCTGGTCACAAAGCGATGTCCTTGGCATTGACCCCCTAGTAGCCATGCACAGATTGTTCACCAATCCCGATTATCCCCCAGTTCGCCAAAAAGCGAAGGAAATTCTCCCTTGAATGCCTGAAAATCATAGAAGAAGAAGTAGTCAAACTCATCAAAGCCAACGTCATCAAAGAAGCCCATTATTCTGAGTGGCTCACCAATGTTGTCATCACCCCTAAGAAGGGGGGAAGTGGAAAGTGTGCATTGACTTCATCGACCTCAACAAAGCATGCTCAAAAGATAGTTTTTCCTTGCCAAAAATTAATCTGATAGTCGATGCCACGTCCAAATATGAGCTCTTAAGTTTTATGGATGCCTTGTCAGAATATCATCAGATCAGAATGTACCCGCTCGATGTGGAAAAGACTTCTTTCATCATGGAGCGAGGGGTTATACTGCTACAAAGTCATGCCTTTCGAATTAAAGAATGCTGGGGCGATATACCAAAGATTAGTAGATAAGATGTTCAAGAAACTGATCGGGAAGACAATGGAAGTATATATTGATGACATGCTAGTCAAGAGCCTCAAAGCAGCTGACCATATCGCCCCCTAGAGGAAACGTTTGGCATTCTACAAAAATACCGGATGATGTTAAACCCGTCCAAATGCATTATTAGGGTATCATTTGGAAAATTCTTGGGATTCCTGGTGACCAAACGCGGAATTAAGGCAAACCCAGATCAGATTCAAGCCCTTCTCGAAATGAGTTCGCCCAGAAACATCAACGAGGTGCAACAATTGACTGGGCAAGTTGCCGCCCTTAGTAGATTTGTCTCCAAATCAGGTGACAAGTGTCTCCCGTTCTTTAAAATTCTAAAGAAAAATCAAACCTTCTAGTGGCATGAGGAATCCGAAACAACATTTCAACAACTCAAGGAGTATCTTGGTTCGCTACATTTGCTTACTGTTTTGACCACAAGCGAGGAATTATTCGTATACCTATCTATCTAACCAATAGCAGTAAGTGTAGTGCTCATCTGAGAAGAAGACCGAGTTCAAAAACCGGTATATTATGTTAGTAAAGTCCTGATAGTAGTCGAAGTCAGATATCTAAAAATTGAGAAAATCGCCTACGCCCTTTTGATCTCCGATAGAAAGCTTCGTCATTATTTTCAAGCTTATTCAATTACCGTGTTTACTGATCAACCTTTAAAGCAAATTCTCCAACGATCGGATACCTCGGGAAGACTTCTAAAAGGGTCCATCGAGCTGAGTGAATTCCACATCGCCTATAGACCAAGAATGGCGATCAAGGACTAGGTCTTAGCCAATTTCGTGGCTGAATCCATACACGAACATACTCTGGAACCAAAAGTGACACCCCCCGAAATGGAAGCTCCAAAGGAGCAAAGCTCAAATGAGAACCTCCCCAAATGGATGTTGTTTGTAGATGGATCTTCTAATCAGCACGGCTGCGGTGCATGACTTGTTCTCCAAAACCCAACAGGCGAGCAAATGGAGTACGCCATACGAATTGAGTTCAGAGCCACCAATAACGAAGTCGAGTACAAAGCTTTTCTCACTGGTTTTAGAGTTGTGACTGAATTAGGGGTGAATTCTTTAGACGTCTTCAACGATTCCCAACTGGTGGTAAACCAAGTCCAAGAAGAATACCTCGCCAAAGATACAAGGATGGTGACGTATCTAAATGAGGTGAAATCCATGTCGGAAAAGATAAAAGATTTTAGAATTTACTAGATCCTCAGAGAAGAGAATAAGGAAGCTGATGCACTGGCTAACCTCGCCTCAACCTTTGACTTCCTCTCAGATAAGAGTATACCTCTGGAATTCTTAGTTGACCCGAGCATTGAGGTCGCCAAACCAGTCTGTTAGGCAAACACAGGATCGACGTGGATGGACGGCATTATTACATACCTCTAGACAGAAATGTTGCCGTCAAACAAACTACAAGCTCG
>BRYF01000027.1:12226086-12231086 GCA_030159135.1 Actinidia polygama | reverse complement strand
GGAGTCCTAGTGAGGCTCCTCGAGGCGGTTGAAACCATCATGTCTACTTGCCCGAGCGAGGTTGCCTTCTATGAGGGTGCCTTCCAAGTGGTTCTGCGCTTTTCTATTCACTCTACCCTTAGGAGATTTTTGGCCTTTTTCAACATCTGCCCTTGACCATCTAGCCCTCAATGCACGGTGGAGTATGGTCTGTGCACTAGTGTTATGATGACATAAAAAGTATGCCTTTTCTTTAACCGAGTTTAGAATCTTGTTCAGTCTATTTCAAAAATCCAAAGTTAAACTCGGGCTAGTTGTATTTCAAGGCGAGGCACAACCGTTCTTTGATAAGGGGATATCCCAGCAACGTCAAGGGATGGAAGAAGAAATGATTCTTCGTTTAAGGGGATGATTGGGAGTTCACCCATGGATTATCTTGGGAGCTTGGAGTCCTGAGGGTTTTAAGGTCTTGGAGCACCCAAGGTTAGATTGTCCATTTTTAACACGTTCTTTGTCCATCAATTGTTCGCCTTGCTTATTCTGACATATAATTTTCTTTTAGATTGCCGTTGTAACGTACTACCCTCATTGACCAAGTCTGAACAAGAGAGATTTGATCTCATCTCCGGCACATTGAGAAAAGGAGAGTTTCACACGGCCAAGGACATCTTTCGATCAAAGGCGTTTCTCAGGAGTTTGGCCCTTGATTCAGAGCAAATGGCGTTTAGCAGAGGAGACAACACCGAGGAGAAGAATACTGGCAATGTGGCCCACGTCGCAGCCGATTAGGGTGAGTCTCGCCATTCCCGAGGTGACCATCCCCAAGCTGATCATTCCTGAGATGACTTGGTGGAATACGTAGGCATAATTAGGAATGGACTTAGGGGAATCCTACCTCCCCTTCCTGATCAAATATTGCTATCGATACTTGGGGCTAAAATTTAGCCATCTTTTCTTTATTAGGACCCAACTAGCTCTAGCTTTGAGATTTGGTCGGATTCACGGCTTTCCCCCGAGTTAAGATTGGATGGTACTACATTCTCTCTTTAGCTTGCCTATTCTTTTTCTTGATTAACTCGTTTATTTTCCTTTGCAACGATGTCAACAAAAATTGATCTAAAGAAGCTAGCCTAGTTGGTGAAGGCGAATGGCGATCCCCAAAAGGACATGCTCCCAACAGGGGAGAAAAGAATACATGTCGGCATTCTGATGCTGGAATACATTGGGGAGAAGTCATTGAAGAGGGCCTAAGATGATACCTCTGACATCTCACCTTTGGAGAAGAAACCCTTTACATCGACTAATGACGAAAAGAATGGGCCCCTTCTTAAGCCCGAGGACAAGAAGAAAACATTGACTTCGCCTGACGTCAAACCCATGGGCTCTCCCTAAAAAAAGGCACCTCATTAGGTTAGTGGCGAGGAGGGAACTTCGGTCAACCCGAGAGGAGTTCTGGGGCTTGAAGCTTTTGTGGTCAAGGGCCCAGCTGCGACGGATAGGCTTATTTAGGCTTTCACCCCTCTTGCCGACAAGAAGATGGTGGAGACGATGGAGTTGGATGTAGTGGCCAGTCAATTTTATCATGGGCTCTGTAAGGTTGGTGAATTTTTGCTTGTCTTTTCTCAGTTTTAGTTTCTCTGTCGCTTTATTACTCAAACTATCTTTGCAAGCTATGGTGATAAGCTCCTCCATAGTGGAACGAGCTAGGGAGATGAGACAATGATCCAACAAGCCACATTCTCGTCCATCAAGGACGAGATTACCCGAGCTTAGAATGTGGCCAAAGATTTACAGAGTAAGGGGCTGAGCTCAAGGCTGACAAGCAACATTCTGATGTTGATGTGTCCGTCTTGGAGAAGGAGTTAGAGAGACTGAAGAGATACAAGAAGGAATTTGACGTCGCTACTAAGAAGCTCGGGAAGGAGATGGCTAAGCTAAGAAGGGGAGAGGTTCTCACCAAGAAGTTAGTTGTTGACGAATTCAAAGCTTTTGAGGAATACAAGGAGGTTATAGAGGAAACAACTTCTTCATACTTTGGCGAGGGTTTTGATCAGTGCAAGAAGTAGATCAATCTTCTCTTTCCCGATCTTGACATCAATAATCTACAAGTAGGCAATATCATGAAATTGGAAAAATGACAAAATAATCTTGATGAAATGTCACTTTGTGACTTCGTCGAGCAAAACACCTTGGTAAAACAACTGAGTAATTTGGCGAGACGCAACTTGTTAATCCAACGAATAAAATTAATCGGCAAACAACATTTAATCCTTAAAATTGGCGAGTAGACTAGCGACATAACTGATAGTAAGGATGCAATATGACTTGCAAAGCAACTGAACTTGGCGAATTAAAGTCGCTTGGGCACATAGAATAAGTTAAACTTGCAAAGTCATAAATTGGCGATCATAGAAAATTTGCGAAATGCTTATGTGGTGAAATACCATGGCGAATCCAGCGAGCAAAACGCCTTTTCAAAATGACTGGAGAATTAGGCAAAATGTAACACGTTACTGGGGAACAATAAATACCAAAATTGGTGAGTGAATTGGCGATGTAACCTCTCGACGATAGTAGCTCTAAAGGCGAGGCAAGTTAAGAATGGCTCTATAATACCAATAATAAATTGACGACATCATTTTATCAATTAACCATAGTTGACGAAATATTTAGGCGATAACATGCAATAATTCAAATAAGTGACATAAACATGTGAAATTTGTGCCAATTATTTCAACCTTGGCGATAATTCAATTCGGCGATTGCAATCATACATCAGCGACAATACTTATGATTTGGAGAAATTGGCTATTCTATTAAAATAATAATCAAAATTACATAGAGATTGGCGATGACAATAACCAGGTGACCACAATTAGGCTACCTTGACATTCCCTTAGGGCTCGTTTGGCTGGAGGATATGGGAGGGGGATAACTTTTAGAGGGGGGATAAATTTTAGAGGGGGATAACTTTTGAAGGGAGATAACTTTTAACTTTGTTTGAATAAAATTTAGAATGGGTGGATAAGGGTGGGGATAAGGAAGAAAATACATATAGAGAAATAAAATATAAAATATTTAGATATGAAAAATATATATTTTGTTTCTATATATATATAAAAATAAAAATATACATTTTGTTTCTCTCTCTATATTTTTTTCCTTATCCTCCACCCCCTTATCCCCCGGATAACTTTTAGTTAGGATCTAAGCCACCCAAAATTATCCGCCTTTATCCACCTGCTGGTCTAAAAATTATCCGGGGGAAAAAATTATCCATCAGCCAAACATCCGGGGGGAAAAGTTATCCGGGGGAAAAATTATCCTCCCTCCTTATTCCCTTGCCAAACGGGCCCTTATGTGCTTGACATTCCAAAGGTGAGGGAGCGTTTTCCCACTTATGTCTTTCAACCAATAAGTTCCCGACCTAGAAACATTGATAACCTTATATGGCCCCTCCCATGTCGGACCAAGTTTCCCGGTGTTGGTGGCTAATGTGACTTTCCTTAGGACCAGATTACTAGGTTGAAATGACATGTGTTTGACCCTCCTATTAAAGTACTTGGCAACTTGACGCTTATAGGTAGCTTGATGTATCTGGGCACGTTCTCTTTTCTCGGCAAGAAGATCGAGGTTAAGCCTTTGTTATGTCTCGTTAGTTTCCTTGTCAAAACTTGATGTACGAAAGCTAGGCATTCCTATCTCAATTGGTATGACTAACTATGTCTCATACGAGTATGGCATCTCGCCCGTTGGGATCCTTCTTGTCGTGTGGTATGTCCACAACACGTTCGGGAGGTCATTCGTCCATCCTCCTTTGGATTTCTCTAGCCTAGTCTTCAGGTTCCTAAAGATTGTCTTATTGGTGACCTCCACTTGGCCGTTCGCCTGGGGATGTTCAGGCGATAAAAAATGGTTGGATATTGTGAGGTTAGAACAATACAACTTGAACTTTACATTCTTTACATTGTCAAAGATGATTACCCTCGAGATCCCAAATCGTATATGATATTTTTTTAGACGAAATTCTTGGTGTTTCTTTCAGTGATTTTGACAAGAGGCTCCACCTCTATTCACTTAGTGAAATAAGGCGACCAATAAAAGAATCTTCTACAATGGATATTAAGGCAGTGGTCCAAATATATCTATTCCCCATTGGGCTAATGGCCATGGGCTCCTCATTGGTACCAGCTCAGTAGAAGTAATGTGGTTAATCGGAGCGAACCTTTGGCACTTGTCATCCTTCTTGGTGAATGTTACTGCATGTCATTCCATTTGGGGCTAGAAATATCCTTGGCAAATTGTCTTTCTAACTAGTGACCTCGCCCTAGAAGGGTTACCGCATATGCCTTCATGGATTTCCTTGAGCACGTATTCGGCCTCGTCTGGTTAGAGACATATCAAAAGAGGGTTTGAGAAGGATATCTTATAGAGGGTTCGTCGAAGAAGACAAAACCTTGTTGAGCAATATCGAATTTGGCGAGCTTGGAGTTTATCAGACGACAATTCTCCACTTTTGAGGTACCTAGTGATGTCATCTATCCATGTTGGTTCTGTTGTTGCCTGATAAATGTTGGTTTTGGCGATATTAATACTAGACTTTGGCAAGAATTCAAGAGGGATCATGTCCATAGTAAAATCAAAAGCAGAAGCTAGATTTGCCAAGACATCATCTTGCTTGTTTTCTTCTCGGAGGATCTGTTTCTGAAGTCTTTAATCTTCATCGTCATAGCTTTTACTTCATCTAAATATGCCACCATACGGAGATCTTTGGTGAGGTAATCTGCTTGGACTTGATTTGTCACGAGCTGAGAGTTGCTGTAAATGTCCAAGGATTCCACTCCCAATTCTTTAGCAACTATTAGTTCGGTGAGAGCCTCATACTCTACTTCATTGTTGGTGGCTTCGAATCCAATACGTATGACATATTCCATTTACTCGCTTGAAGGAGTTCGAAGAATAAAGTTAGTGCCGCAGTCGTACTGATTGGATGAGCCATCCACGAATAGCTTCCATCTCGT
>BRYF01000027.1:12146086-12148586 GCA_030159135.1 Actinidia polygama | reverse complement strand
AGAACTTAGAGAGATCATTCTGCACTATTCATAAATTATAAAAGTAGTATAAAAATTAAAAATTTATTTCTACATTCCAAAATAGGAGTGTAAAAATTATTTTCCTAAAAATTTTGACAAAATTGGAGGGTGCCTCTGCCCCCACTCCCTGCGATACATTTCATAGTTCATATTTTGGAAACAAAAAATGGAAAAATCAAAATTCAAGTGACCATTTTCTATTGGTTCAATTTTTTTTAAATGAATTTGTGAGTGTTATTTTAATGGTTTTTCTTTCTTTCTTTCTCCATCGAAACATCATTGTTTTTGTTTCCCTTTTCTTAGTTTTTAGAAGTTTCCTTGCCTGTGTCGAATATACAAACTGTTGCTTATAGGGAACTAAAATTACAACATTCGCACACAGTAAAATGCCTTTTTGGACCCCAATTTGGGCTTCGTGTAGGGCTTGGTCTTCGTAGATTCACAGTGTGTGGCCCAATCAAGGGAAGACCCACAAAAAGTCTTGTTTCGGCTATTCCGAGCAGCCCAACTCACAGCCTTCCAGTAGTCATATTTTAAGCCCAAGACATGACTAAAGCACTAGGAACCCAAACAATTTCAGTACCCACTAACCCAGTAGCCACAATTGCATAGTGAAATCGTGTAATCGTTAAGGTTGTGTTTGAATCTTGAATTTGGTAAAGAAAAAAGAAATAAAAATAAAAAGTTAAAACATTTTAAAGTTTGAATCCATTGGATCATTTATCTTTTTTAATTTATTTTATTTTTTCTCATAAAATTTTTAATCCAAACACAGCCTAATGATGTCAATGGAACAATTGTTTTTATTTTATTTTCCCTCATAAAATTTTCAACTGGCTTTGGTCTGGCCTATAGCCTAGAGCGCCCAAGCCAGGCCCAAGCCCAGGATAGTATATGGTCTAGGCCTAAGTTCAATTTTGAAGTCCGTGTTCCGATCCAAGGCCCAGTTTGTGGCCCACCTCAAAAGTATTAATTCTTTATAATATTTTATATGTATAGAATCATTATCTATGGATGATTTTATGTAATTACACATTAATTTTTTCATCTTTGATATTTTTAGTCTTTTAATTTAAAATAAAATGTATTTTAAAAAAATTATTTAAAGTCCCGGCCCGGTCTATAGGCCCAGACTTTTTAAGGTCCGTGAACAGGGGTTGAGTCTCATCTTTTGGTCCATGAACAGGCCCGATCCGACTCGTTGATTAGTCAAAGCCTATTCAAATTTGGCTCAATAAAAAATGGTCTGAGCCGGCCCAAGCCGACCCATTGACGACCCCTAGGGAATAGAGAGACGTTGCGGTTTGAGGAGAAGCGTATGTGATACTCTTTGTTCGAGGGTATTGTTGGTATTTTTGGTTTGGGCTGGACTATTGAGCTTGGGCTTTGGCGATGCGGATTAACTTCGTTAATTTATTAGGCCTATGGACTTGGGAATGAACGACCCTCCAAAAAAGGGGTTTTGGACATGGTTTTGTGAGAGCACTCTTTTAACTCAATTAGTCCATGTAAAAAAAATTAAAGCCAAAATTTTATTTAGTCAAAATAGACCCAAAAAATCATGTTACTTTGTACACTAATTTTTTTTTTACACTCCATGTTTATTTGTACATCATTACCACAATTCCTTTCAATTCCTAGTTACACTTGCACTATTGTCGCTGGCAACACATGGAAAGTCAAATTTGTTCACCATTGATTTTTTCAAAATCAAAAGCCCCTTATAAGTTACTGAAACTTTCGTTCACTTCTGCATTTAATGCTGAATCATGAAAGCTCAGTGAACCTCTGATTTTGGAAGTGCTTGTTCTACAAGTTCGTTTGGGAAAAAAGTCCTTACTTGGAATGGCTGGTTTTGCGAGGGCGAAGTGAGTCACCGACATACTTGACAACAAAGTCAAGGCTCGGATCGTCGAAAATGTCGAGCGTGACCCGGTTTACGTCAACATCGGAAATGAACAGGCAGCAAGAACGACGGCGATGACCCGGTTGGAGGCGGAAAATTATGGCACGGTGGCGGCAACAATGACGGTGGTGTGGCTATAAAGGCGATGACGATGACGGTGTGTTTGTAGTTGTAGTATAGAAAGAGTGACCGATATCTATTTTGACTTTTTTTTTCTTCCGGTTTTTAATAGTCTAGGGTATGAAGGTGGTAATATTGTCTAATAATAGAATTTTCTATAATAGTGAACTAATCATTGGTTGACGTCCAATACAAATACTTCAAACCAATTCTGTTAAAAAAATATGTTTTTACTAAATATAGGATATCCCCAGAACATTTCGGTGTCACTGGCTATTCAATTATATTTTTACAAAAATCCAGTTTTTTTTGCGAAAAAATTGAGTGAAAAATGAAAAATATTAAAATACTCAATTAGGTGAACTGAAGGTTAGGCGTCAACGATTTTTACAAGACTGGTTAGGCAAAAGGCACATACAAGTTGACCAAGTGGTTCAAGCTAACCAGGTAGGT
>BRYF01000027.1:12126086-12128586 GCA_030159135.1 Actinidia polygama | reverse complement strand
AGCAATCTATACGATTCAGGCTATTTTTTTTTTCTCACTCCTACCCCAAATGGGGCCTATTGTGTCTTTTATCACATACAAAGTCAAAAGGTCATAATTATGGGGTCGCGTTTTTTGCAAGTCTCCTCAAACCTGGATTCCACCTGAACTTCAAATGCCTTGAACCCACATCGTTACTTGGATTAAGTATTCCAACCCTGCCCTGCCCCACGGGAATCCTGTGTTGGAAAAAAATATTCGAAAAATAAGAATTTTAAAAAATAATTTTCATTAAACAAAACAAATTACAATAAACTAAATTTATAGAAAATAAAAATAAAAATAATATAGAAATTAAAATTATAGAAACTAAAATGAATGAGATACAAACAAATTATGTCGAGTCCTGCAATCGCAGTTTTTTTGAGAAAGATTCGTCGTCTATCGAGAGTGTTGTAGGTTGTTGTTGATGTCTTCATTCCAGAATAAAATGGCTAAAATCACTTACATATGAACACCTCCTTATGCAGCTTTCTATCAAAGAACTCAAATACAAAAGTATGATTTTCTTATTTTCGTGAGTATATTTTTATAACACATGAAACTCAGTTTTTTAAAGAAAAATAAAACCATTTGAGTTGTTGAATTTCAATTCAAAAATGCCAGCAATAAATCAACCCATAAACCACTACATTATGGGTGATTAAACACACCAATAACAACCATTAGGGTTGTTAATGGCTGCCATTTGGATTTTCATTCACAAAAAAATCAAATAATCCCCCATTAATGAAAAATTCATGTAGACCGATCCAGACTTGAGAGAGAGGCAACGGATAATTCCTGTATAGAATAGGTAACTTTTGGCTTTTAACATTTTCTTGTGAGAACTATCGAATTTATTGACAAATTAGTGGGCGAGCCATCTTTGAACTATGCCGCTGCCGGTGTAAATTAAGACAATAAATGTCACACATGAACTTTTTCTGACGCATTTCAATTCTCATTATTGTTTTCATTTTGGCCATGGTACTAACAAAATTATACTAAAATGAATGCCAAATAATTACAAGTTATTAAACCAAATTCTTATCCATTCATCCAAAGTAGCAATAAGCATTAAATAACAAGTTATATAAATTTTCATTCAAATAATATTTGTTTTTCTTTGACAGCAAACAACATACTATAATATACACACATATATATATATGACCAAACCAGACTGGATTATGTATTTTTCTAGGCCTACACGAATTCGATGTGAACCAGAAAACTCAAAACCTACCTCGACCCCATTGTTCTTTTGGGTTGAAAAAACCCGTCCCACACGGAGCAGGGCCCGCGGGCCAGGTCAAAATGACGAACGCGACTCATCATTCTCTCCGTGACCAATTTAACTCTTAAAAACCTCTATGTAACCTATTTACTCATTTACCATCTGTACAAAACAAGGAAATTGTAGTCTCCTGTAAAAGTAAACTCTGAGCTTCCTTTAATTCATTTGACGATGCCCCTTCTTGACACGAACGTTCGTTTGATCCTAATCTTAATTTCTTGAGTTATACGTATCATTGAAATCTATGTTTAAAAGTATAGGTTATGAAATGGACCATAAAAGCATTATAATTTATGAGCATATTTTGTGTTTGATTATTTGTATTCGTTTAAAAAATACAAATTAAAAAATGGTAAATCACGAATCGAAAAAAAGTGGATTGACGTTAAAAATATTCATTAATTATAACTGTTAAACATGACTTCACGACATGGATTAAACAGTGCTGTATGCTTCATTGTTATAGAAATTTAGAACATGACTGTTATTAGAATTAGAACATGTCTTCTACTTTGTATTATGAACATGACTTTTACTGGAGATTCATCTAGAAATCACCATAAATAGTGTATGCATGTGAAAATAGAGGAATACTATGCTTACATTATGATCTTACCTTTTGTAAGGGAATAAAATACACAACTACAAATTCTGGCATTACTAGAACCGGTACCGCGGATAAGCTATTGCTATGAAACAAGCTCGAGAGGGGTTCCTGCGCCTGAGCTCGGTCGAGAGTACTAAACATTGGCACTGACCGAGCTAAGGCAAGCATCATTGTCGAGTTGTCGCTCTATAGCAAGCTCAGTGGGGTAACCGTGCCGAAGCTTGGTCGAGAAACAACGGTCAGCAGCGATCCCGAAGCATAACGGAGGATAGAAGATAATTTGCATAGCGAAGTTTCTTCTGATAGCTTTCATGACTAGATCGAGACGTCGACAGCATGATGGCAAGCTACGACCAGGCCTTAGGAGCATGGCTGGGTCAGCCGCCTACTCACTGACACAGCAGTCAGCTCATTCAGGTATGCACCGAGCTTTAGTGTTTCAAATGACATGGCAGTTGTCGTGTTAGAATTTGGGTTAATTTGAATGAGAAATTATTTCTCACAGGACGAATGGGTGCCTCTTCTAAGAGATGTGACCATCCAGAAATGCATTATACCTCTTCTAAGAGGTGTGA
>BRYF01000027.1:12096086-12106086 GCA_030159135.1 Actinidia polygama | reverse complement strand
TTTTGTCTCCCGTGCACTAACCAAATTATATATAATTGTTTGTACCTAGAGCTCCAAATTTGGGCCGGCCCGTGAGCCTGCTCGTCTGTCGATTAGGTACAATAGCAGGTCGGATAAATTCGGCCCGTTAAGCTACCTGTCCGAACCAAAACCCGTTACTATAGCAGTCGCGGGTTGTGTAGAATTCTTGAAACCCGACCCGTTAACACAAATTTTGGGCCCGTTACTGTAGCAAAATTTTTGAAAATTTTTAAAATTTGGAAATTGAACTCAAGTCTTCTCACCTCAAATGCGCTCAACCAACCACTTGGACAAAGTGTTCATTCAATTATATATAAGTTATATTTATTATATAAGTAACTATTAATTCCATAGTAAACGAAATAAGAAAATGCGCTCAACCAACCACTTGGACAAAGTGTTCATTCAATTATATATAAGTTATATTTATTATATAAGTAACTATTAATTCCATAGTAAACGAAATAAGAAAATGTGTTGCTGGGGGTAACTATTAATTCCATAGTAAACGAAATAAGAAAATGTGTTGCTGGGGTTAATCGAACTCAAGACCTCCCAGATCAAAATGGAAGTAAACTACAACTTGGACCAACAGCTCTTATGATTACACATGCATTATATTTATTATATAAACACTCAATTTCATAATTTAAAAATACAAAAAAAACATGTTGGCTGGGAATTGAACTCGCTACCTCCCCTAACAAAACACAAAAGAACATTTAATATATAAACACATATAAAAAAGTAAAACTAAAAAAAAAAAACGGGTTCGGCCAAACCCAGACCAGTACTGTAGCGGCCCGGGTTAATGGGCTGGGTTGGGCAAAGCTCTGGACTACCGATCTGGGCTACCGATCTGGGCTTAGCCCAGATCGGTCCGGACTTTATAGGAGGCGGTTTAAGCCTTTATAGGAGGCTCCAAAGCAGCGATTTTAAGCCTTTATAGGAGGCTCTGCTTAGATTTATCTCTAAGTTAAATGGAATGCCTTAAATTTGATTTTTTATTTTTAAGTTTTAAATCTACCTAGATCTAGTTCTCAACGTCGAACTAAAAAATAAACTATTTACTAGTTGTGAGTCCAAATTAATTAATGTTAATATTCTTTTTTTAAATTTGTAATTATTACTTTTAAGATTTTCAATCCAACCAATTGATTTTAGCTTAGTAGGTCATTCTTGTACATTTTAAAATGAGAGATCATTCTTTGTCAAAAGTAAAAATTGATAATGCTTTCATTCATTAATTACGCATTGTGAAAATCAAAGATGGAGGATATTCTATTCTGCAAAAATTTGTATGACTCCTTGGAGAATAAGGGAGATAAACCTGTATCGACGAAGGATGAGAAATGAAAGAAGATGAACTTGAAAGCGATTGGACAGATTAGACAGTGGATTGGACACAAGGTGTTTCATCATACAGCATAGAAGACGAGTGTTTATGAGTTGTGCACCAAGTTAGAGGAGATGTATCAGTCGAAGACATCTCAGAACAAAGTTTTATTGATGAGAAGGATTGTGAATTTAAAACTTTAGATATGGACTACAGTGGCGAAATATACGAGCGAGTTCCAAAATTTAGTTAATCAATTGGCTAGTGTTGACCTACAGTTTGAGAATGAGACGTAGGCCCTACTGCTTTTGAATTCCTTACTAGAAAGTTGGGAGACATTGGTAGTTTCTCTCAGCAATTTTGTCACACCCCACTCCGGTAGGACCCGTGCTTACACAGAGTAATCTGAAATATCACAACCTGTTCACTTATAACATATACACTTGTCACATAAAATATAATTCATCACATGCTATAATATCAACGGAGTATACAACTGACATCTCCATTTAAAATTCTTTCATAATACAAAAATACTTTAAAAGTACAATACGTGTAACTCTACATAACTAAACAAATTTACTAAAATAAAATCATAACCAAAACAAGTCCAATATATAATCCCAAAAGTATAACTATATATACACAACTCTCAAATACTACACCACTACCCTATTACCATCCTGAATGATATTGTAGTAGGCCGACATCTACCTCTTGCATAAATCTGCAACCAGAAAGGTAACATGAGAGTGTAGGATAGAATCATAATAGCAAGAAAACTTGATACACAAGTTTAGATGGTTCAATTCATTTAAAATAACAAACTTTCTCAAATAAGTTATACAAAATGATAACTATCAACTTTCTCTATCATAAAGCAAATCTCGTATTTGTAAATAATTTCTTCAAACATGAGAATAAATCTCATCGAAGCATACAAATAATTTCTCTATAACAATCCTCTTCTCCATAAATAAATAACTTATAATTTTATCAAATGTGCCAAAGCAGTCGTTTAACCCCACAACTCGGGAGTTTGACGGTGCCATTACCTCAGTCATGAACTCACATATAGTAATTGTGAGGAAGTCATTCTTTATCACCAATGGTAAGTGCCAACAAGTTAGATTAGTAATCAATCGCAACAGTAAGCAACAACTACGCGTACGAGGCAAACAACAACCAAGTTTTCTTGTTTGCCATAGTCAGGGTAAGCACAACAACCAAACTTACGGGGTAAACAAACAACCAAGCTTGCCAACAATGGCACAAGAGGCATAAAAATAACATTAAATAACCAAACATATTTGATCCATAAAATCAAAAGCATATCATAAATTCTCTACTAATAAATATTATACCACTTGAATTATTTTAAAATAAAAACTGAAAAGAAACATTTCAAACTATTATGAAACTATACACTCTCACATTAACAAAGTAGAAAATTTCAAAATACAGGCCAATCTTCTATAATATCACTTGACACGTGATTCCTATTACCCTCATCTAAAATATGAATTATGCAACATCTAATCAAATTTTATTTCCTCCTATAACAAAAATACAAATGAAATGCAAGAACATGCAATATACAACTCTGACCATGTTGTGATTCTCTATTTTTATGAGCACCGAATTATTTTCTATAATTCATGAAATTTTGAACCGAGAAAGTATACATATAAATATATGACATATTAAAGTTTTAGAATTTTTGAATCTCGGTAACTATTTTTTAAATTCAAAAATTATAAAGATAATAGCTTGGTATATCATTTTTATAAGTTTTCTCAAACTTAATTTGACTTCAAAATTTTCACATAATACACTAGACACATGTACTCATTTACACTAAAAATATCATGATTTCTAAGTTATATAACATTTTTTTTAAAATTTTGTCATACCTTCTCAGAATCTTCAAAAATTCTGCTCACCCACAAATAGGACAAAATAATTTAAAAAAATCAAATTCTACATGTCGAGAATCATAAGAATTGATGGTTTCCACTCTCAAAACTCATTGATTTAGGCTAATTAACCTTAATTTTTAAAATGTGAACAAAAGTGTTGCCACACTGAATAATTCCCAAATTAGGGCAGCCATTGGAGCACAAAGAAGCTCCAATTCAGGTTCTATTTTTTTTTTAACCACACAGTACTCCAAATAACCACCTACTACCCCACCAAGCCATAACCCAATTCATTCACGAAATCTCTCTACATATACATCCATATACATAGAGATATACATACATATATTCACATAATTATAATCTCCAAACATATCAGTTCATATCAATACAAAAATAGCAATTGAATCAAAAAAATGAAAGCTTAACTTCACACTCAAAGAATTAATCTTAAACCTCACCAAAAATTTTACTCTTCAAATCCAATATCAAATCTCTCATGTGAGTTCTCTCACCCCCTCTCTCAGTTTTTTCGTTCTTTTCTTTCTTCTTTCTTTATATATATATATATAAGTAACAAGAAAGAGCGACGGCTACCCAACTCATCAAAAAATATCTAAATTACACTTTTTTCTTATATTTAATGGATTATCACACATTAGCTAATATATTTATGCTTTAACTCTATAACTTTTAAATCATAATACTTATATATCACTTACAACTTAATCAAAATTATAAAATTAATTCATTAACCACTAAAAACAAGAGACGGGTTTCACAAATTCAACACTGAATGGAAAGTTGATTATTAGTAAGCAATAGTTGCACAAAGGCACGCAAAGTAAGCACAGGGGTACTTGGAGAATTTAGAGTGGTATAGGAGCGCAAGAAGATGCATTGAGATGTATGCAAAAGTTTGGTTAGACACAAGTGGTGCAACTATTGCAAGATGTCTAGTTTGAAGCTCATAGGAAGAAGATACATTTGATTTTGAAAAGTTGTACAGTAATGGGCGTGCCGCCGCCGAAATGAGTCTCTTTCACTCTCGATTTGATTAGTAGTGGTGATCTCTCCAGTTGTGTGCACAAGAGACAAGAGATGGAGCCACGATAACTCGTAAAGTGATATTTTTTTTATTTGTTAATAAATATTTCATTGATCAAAAGTGGAACTATACAAAAAAAACTCTAAGCAAAGAAGCCCTAGAAGATCAAAAGGCCAGGGGCCTAAGCAAAAATAAGGAACAAAATTTGCCTAATCGTAAAACAAGGACTGTACATTTCGGCTCCTTATACATGAAATCAGACAGACAAAACAAAAGCCAACATACTGGCTCAGCAATCAATACATTCGCATCAAGTATAACAATTATCTCAAAGATTTTGTATACTTGGGAAGTGCTCATAAAGTCCCCTATAAACTTGTAACTTGATGTCCCTAATGATGCTTGTTGTCTGAATTGTTTTTCCCTAATTTTTTTGGGCATTTCTAGCTTTCCAGATGTAGTACGCAGTTGCAGCAAAGCCCAGCTTCTTTGCAATTGCCTAAGCTCCGGTTCCTCTGGCTTCTTTTTTGATCCATTTGGCTGCTGCTTTCAAAGTTGTTAATGCCCTGAAAAAGCCCAGCCATCCCTTGATTTCTGTCCATAATTGATTTATTGTCAAGTAGTGGAAAAATGGTGTCTTACAGATTCTATTAGGTCTCCACGTAGTACGCAAGATGTGTCTTCTATTTGATCTATCATTTTCTCCTTTGTGAGAAGTCTCTCTTTCATACTGAGCTATAATATGAAGGCCTATTTGCATTATAGAATGATGCCAAACTACTTTTGTCCAGCAGATTTTTGGTCCTTTAGGCTGGAAGAACTCATAGGATGCTTTGACGTTGAATTTTTCTATCTCTACCCATTGATTTAATCTGTTTAGAGCTAACAAATCAGTCCCTTCTATCATTACAACCTTGTCCTTGATTGTGACCAACTGCCGAAGCACTTGGGAGTTGTTTTGCTGGATTGTAGTCCCAAAATGAGGTACTTCAGATGTATATTTGGTTCACCCATTTAACCCATAACGAATCTTTTTTTGATTGAAGATTCCAAATGGATTTGGAAAGCAAGGCCATGTTCCAAGCTTGTAAATCGATGAAACCTAGGCCACCTTCCTGCTTAGGGTGGCAGATATTAGTCCAAGCGACCAACGACTTTTTAGAACTTGTTTTTCCTTCCCACAGGAAGTTTCTGCATAAAGATATGATTTTGCCCCTTACTCCCATTGGGATGGGGAGAATTGACATCCAAAAGCATTCTACTCCTGAGTACTGATCTAATTAACTCGCTTCTCCCATCATATGACAAATTGGCCCCTGCCCATGAACTGATATAATCCGATATCCTGGATATTAATGGGCTGAATTGCTCGCTAGTGAGTCTTGCTGCAGCTATAGGAATACCCAAATATCAGAAAGGGAATGCGCCCATGTTGAACTCTGTAATGGCTTTGATTTCTTCCATGTCTTCTATACTGATGCCAACCATGAATACATTGGATTTGTTCTTGTTAATGCTTAGCCCCGAGTATTCCCCAAACTTTTTTAGACACTCCATGCTTAGTCTCACTGATGTGGTATCCCCTTTAGCAAATAGAATTAGATCATCAAGGAAAGCAAGGTGGGTGATATTCAAATCTGTGCATTTGGGATGGTGCTTGAACTCTGGATTTCTTTTTAGACCTCTAAGCTTTCTGGACAGGTATTCCATACATATCGTAAAAAGGAATGGGGACACCGGATCCCCTTGACTTAGGCCTTATTGTCCCTTAAAAAAACCATGCAATGTTCCATTTATAGATGTGGAACAGGCTGCAGTTGTAACGCATTGCATTATCCAATTTACAAAAATATCTAGGAAGCCCATAACCGAGAGCATATCCTCCAAGAATACCCAATTTATTGTGTCGTATGCTTTCCGAAGGTCTATTTTCATAATGCAACGTGGTGAGATTCTTTTCCAGCAATATTTTCTCAATAGCTCCTGCACTAGATATATGTTTTCGATCATCCTGCGATTGGGTACAAAGGCCGACTGTGTAGGATCTATCAAATCTTCCAAGATGGTGGACAGCCTCGATGCAAGGATCTTCGAAATTGTCTTATAAATCACATTGCAACATGCAATGGGTCTGAAATCTTCAACTTGTGAAGCATTCTCAGATTTGGGAACTAAAACAATTATGGCGTGATTGATTTGTTTGAGGATCTTCCCGGATCTAAAAAACTCCTTCACTACTGCACAAACATCAGCCCCTACAATAGTTCATGATTTTTTAAAGAAGCAGGCAGTATACCCATCTGGTCTTGGAGCTTTGTCATATTTAATACCGAATAGAGTTGTCTTGATTTTCTCATCAAAGACTAGCTGAGTAAGCTGTAGACTCTATTCTTCCTGAACCAATGAACCCTCTACAAGCACTTCCCTTTCCATCCTCGGACACTCAGAATTTATCCCCAGCAGGTTCTTGTAATAGTCGACAAAAAAAGAACTAATCTGGTTTGCATAAATGGTGGTCGTCCCATTTGTTTTGGTCAGAGATATGATTTGGTTCTTGGCTTTGTTGTTCTTGATTAGGTCGTGAAAAAACTTTGTTCCTTTATCGCTATTTTTCAGGTACTTTGGCTTTAGCTAACTAAGAACAAAAACTCAGCTTTGCCTCAGCCAGCTTGATGGCCTTCACCCTAATATCTAGGATTGTGTTTTGAAGGGTGGTGTCGTCTGGATTATCTTGTAGCTTTTGTTGAGCTTGTAACAACTTAGTTTCTGTAGCCTTTGCTCTAGCTGAAATATGGGAGAAGTTATGTTTGTTCAGAACTTTTAAAAGATATTGTAGAGCCCTTAGCTTCTTGCATAGTCTATACATGGCTGTGCCTTGCACTCGCATGTTCCAGCTACTGCTAACCAGGTCCAAGAAGTTCTCGTGTTGACTCCACATGTTAAAAAATTTAAAGGAACTGGCCCCTCTATCAATCTCTCCAAAAAGGGATACAATACATAGCGAGTGGTCTGAGTGTTTCCCTAGGAGCCCAAAATTTTCCTGGGCTGTCAAACCATCTTGTATCCATCTAGTATTAACCATGGCTATGTCAGCTTGCACCAAATTGAGTTATTAGACAACGTATGAAAAACTCCAGTGGACCTCAAGTCTGATATTCCCATATCATAGCAGCATTTTCGAAAGTCTCTAGTCTTATATGACTTGACTGGAGGCCATTAACTTTCTCCTCGCCCCTGAGAACATTATTAAAGTCTCCCAAGAGAAGCCATGGGAGCTCTAAAGACTCATTAAAGTTGTACATATTATCCCAAAGGTGCAATCTCACCACAATAGTATTGAAAGCGTAAATGAAACTGACAGCAAATTTAATAAAAGTAGACTTAAAGGAAGCCACACAATGTATGGCATGCGCGGTGTTTTCTATAATGTCCAGATCCACTTTATCTCCTTGCCAAATTATCAAAATTCAACCATTCGAGTTGTGTTGGAAATTATCTGCAACTCTCCATCTTTTGAATTTTCTGCTGATGAATCCTTTAAGACTATGCTAGTCCAGCTTAGCTTCAAGGATTCCCATAATTGCAATTTTATTTTTCTTTACATGCTTCAAGATCCCATTCTGTTTAGAGGCCTGTTAAGACCTCTAATAATCCATGAGGAAATAATCATTGGTTGTTTGGGATAGGGGAGTCACCCCCCAAGTTCGCACAAAAGTCCACAAAGGATTCTTTCCCAAGTTTCTCCAGGTTATGTTTGTCTCTCTTTTTCCTTCCTTACTCCCCTTTAGACATGGAGAGAATAGGATTTGATGTGGTTGGAGCAGTTTTAGTCTTGGCTATATTCGTGGCAACTGTGTTGTTTGTAGTTGGCTTTTTTGCAGCCTGAGTGGTGTTCTTTTTCTAGGAAGTAGATGAACCACCAGTCTGGAATTTGGGGGCTTGTTGCAACTTTTTCTTTAACTCTTCATTTGGCACCTAAGTTGCTTGCAACTCTGCACCTTCCTGCACCTTCTGTTGCTTAGAATTACTTTGAGTTTGCTCTGTTATGGGCTCTGAGAGTTGTGGCTGATCCTCCTCAGTCTCTGTTATCCCTTCCAACAGACTATATTTGTTGGCTGAACTTGGATCTGGATCCTTCTCTACTTCCATAGTGCTAATACGTTGATGATCCAGTGAGCTCTCTGTCCTTATAATGCTAATCTGTTCGATGGTTCCTTTGCCTTTGCCTACTGTCCTCCATTCTGTCTGTATAGATGGGCCTGCATTTTGCCCATGTTTGACAGCTAGTGAATTTGCAGCCACTGTCTCAATAGCACCTTGAGCCTTTGCCCCTTTGTTCCTTGCCGCTGTAAATTTTTCAAGGACTTTGCAGCTACTCGTGGAATGACTAACTGTTTTACAGTGCATGCAATATAGAGGCAATTTTTCATAAAACACAGATTGATGCACCGTATCTCCATTGGGCATGATGATTTCTATTACGTGGGTTATTGGTTTTGGAACGTCAACCTCTATTAACACTAGCATAGGAAATTCTCCCTTTCTAGGCTGTTAACTTGTTCGCATAGACTAGTTTCCCAATTCTTGAACATAGTTTGCTCAGTGCATATTCGTTCCATATCTCTATGGGGAGGTTCTTTAATTGTACCCATATAGGAAAGCAACTTAGCTCCTCATAATTAAAAGTAAAGTAGTCTGGAAGGATTTTTAGCAAAAGGGGCCTTCCAAACACCATGTAAGGGCCACTTTGAAGAGTTTTATCTCGTCCATCCGGGTTGTCGAATTTGAATATAATCCATCCACTTGAGTGAAAGTGTAAACTTACCTTTTCTTTCCATGAGTCTACTAACTGTTGGAGGGCAAATTTTCCTTGAAATCTTCCTCCAAAATATCTCACTAAACAATTGTTCCAATCATCTTTTGGGACGTCATTTTCGGTACACTTTATTGGTCCATCATCAAGATGGAGTTTCTGCAACTTCAACCCATTTTCTGGCTTCCTGTTGCCAGCAAAGAGGCTGGCATAGGGTAGATGTTTGCTTTCCTGCGGATTCTTTAAGCCATTCCTATTCTTAGCAGTATCCTCCTTTGTCGAGGCATTCCGTCGAACACCTTGCGAACTGTTTGTATTATCCTCCCCCAACATTTGAGATGCGGCGTCTGAGTCCTCCACCGATTCATCCCGATCATACTCATGTCCCAGAGACTCATTCAAGTCATTAGAATCAACAATAGCAACTGCTGAGGCAGCAAGAGTTCCCTTTTCAATCATGACTGGAATGGACCTGCCATCTATCTCAGCATATTTAGTTTAGTTAAAACAGGTCCTTGACCCCCTTTGTTGTGTTTGTTTTTCCCTTTATCCATATAGATTTATGACATAAACAAGCAATAAGTCATGAACAGCGCAGTCAAGCCCAACAATAATTTTAGCAAAATTTAGGTCCCAATTTCAACCTCAAACTCAAGAGTTTCAGTGAGTTGCAGCAGCTTAGAAATACCTTTGTTGATGCATACACAAAGCTCATACGTATGTACAGCAACAAGGGCTGGCACCAGCAACCAGAACCTAGCAACCAACTGCGTATCATCAGTAGAGCCAGGATCATCTCGTACAAAATAGATCTGGGTTCAGCAACCCAGTGTAAGACCAACAAACCAAATCGAAAAACCAGA
>BRYF01000027.1:12088586-12091086 GCA_030159135.1 Actinidia polygama | reverse complement strand
AAGTGACGTCATGTCTGATTTTTGGGGGGATGACGTCATTGGGGCGACGTGTTGTGGATGAATCAGGTCATTGGTCGAAGACAACGTGTTGTGTGCTTATTGCGTAGACCACAAGCGTCCATCACGTGTTGATATGACTTTATTGCCCCTTTGGTCTTGGCTGGCCACAACTTTTCTTTCGAATCCAACTACTGTTTTTTATTTTTGAAAGCCTAATCTAGCAACTTTTAGTTATGTTTGGTTAAAAATTTTGTGATGGATTGTCTTTACGTCCATAATTGAATTTTCGATCCAATTGGACAATGAAAGCCATTCAAATTGTGAGGTACGTACATTGATAATTTTAATATTTTAAAAATTCACGTTTATATGATATAATTTAATAGTCGTATCAATTTTATATCAAGATAAAATATGTATAATTCTATATATTACACTCCATTCATTCATTAAGTTATAAAATATTACTGAATGAATATTGAACTGTATCCGATTAACGTAATTTTTATAAAATTCATATTCTTAATATAATCTACTATGTAAATAATTCGAATCACTAAAACAGAACTCACAATAAATGTACTAGAATGATTCAGTCTACTAACTTGATGTGGAGACAATCTAGTCATTAAGAATTTAGTATTCATTCATTCATTAAGTTATAAAATATTACTGAACGATTATTGAACTGTATCCGATTAACGTAATTTTTTATAAAATTCATATTCTTGATATAATCTACTATGTGAATAATTCGAAACACTAAAACAGGACTCACAATAATTGTACTAGAATGATTCAGTCTACTAACTTGATGTGGAGACAATCTAGTCATTAAGAATTTAGTATCGAACAAAGAAAATGAGCGAAAAATTGATGGTTCAACCAGTTGAGAATTATTTTATTTTTACTGATTTATTTTAAATTTCTTCTTAAATCAATTATCAAAAAAAGAAATTCTGAAGAGTTATTTCACACTTCCCTCCATCTCCATTTGTCCACTTTTCTACTTTTGAATATCCAAAAATATTTACTCCTTTTGAAAAGTCAATACCTAATTTCAAAAAATATATTGTATACTTTTTTTTTAATTCTTTAAAAAATTTAATTTCTCAAAATAAATAAAATAATTTGACTGGAAGGAGGACAAACTAACAATTCTTTTAAATTTTTATTATTAGTAACGTGACATTTATCAGATCACTCAAGTGAATCTTATTTAATTTTTCTTTTACAAGTAAGCCTATTCAAAAGAGCTAAAAAGTTTCTCAATTTCAAAACATATTGAGGCCTAGTTTGGCCTCGTCTTTTTATTTTTTTCCCTTCAATGTTTTAGTTGATTAAGTTTTCGAATTCTTATGTATTTGATGAATTTTTCACTATTTGATAAGAATTTTATATTTCTTTTAAATTTATTTTGAGGCTATTAATTTAAAACTATAAATTTTTTGTTCAAATTTAAAAAATAAAATCACTAAAGACAAAAAAAATACCATTTTTTTTGATTTAAAATGTTTTTTTAATCTTTTTTCCAAACTAGAGTCATCTCAATAACAGAAACTGGACAAGTTTAATTTTTTTTTAAACAGTTAAAAAAATTCACTACTACCGAAAAAATTGAAAAACCGAAACAGCCAAAAAATCTCAACATTAATTTGATTTTTTTGATGTTAGGTAACGACCTTGACTTAAAATTACACTTTTGTTTCTAGTTTACTTAGTCAATATTTTAATAAAAATTTCGTAGCATTTGATACGAAATTGTCCAAAAATTTTCATTCAATATTCCAAATTGCGAATGAAAACTTTACTTTGTAGTGAAAACGTGTGAATAATTTATTCTGGTTCGTGGAATATAGGCTTAGGAATTCTTGACTAAGAAAATGCTTGTTTGATTAGTACTCTTCTTCTCTCTCATGTCCTTTTCATAAACACATGGCATAATTTTTCCAAAATCACATTAATGGTTTGAACTCAATAACAAATTAAATGTTAAAATTTTGATTAAGTTACAATTAAAACATCCGTTAATTTTTATTTCATTAGGGTTAATGGAACTAAATGATTCTCCAAAAACAACCTGAAAAAACAAAGCCGTTCGACATGATCACCTTTTAAAAGTTATTTTTTAAAATTTTGCTTAAAATGAGCCTAATAGCATCGATGATGAGGCTTTTGAAGGGGGATATTGAACGAAGTTGTTTTCTCAAATTTTTTTGATAAAAATCATTTGATTCCGTCAACCCGAATAAAACGTGACAAATTATTTTAATTATAATCGAATCAAATTTTATTCTTTAATTTGTTATAATTTAAAACTGCAAAATTTAACTTGTTATTGAGATCAAACCAACCATGTGGTTATCTTTGTGGTTCTCTAAAGAATCTCAAAAGTCACGACACATGGGCTCCTCACGTTGCACTTATTTTATTTATGTTTAATTATTGTTTTTGCAAACGTGTTTTTGTGCTTGATTAGTTAATAAACACTTTTGCTTTT
>BRYF01000027.1:12073586-12076086 GCA_030159135.1 Actinidia polygama | reverse complement strand
CCGAGCGATGCAACTCCAATTGTGCCCAATTCTGCAATCCCGTCATGAAATTGAAGAGCTTGTCTTCCTCCAACATATCCTTGATGTCCAACAACAAGGAACTGAATTATTTCACATACTCATCCGTTGTGTCTGTATGCTTTAGGTGCCATAGAGGCTCTCTTGCAACCTAAGATGAATTGCAAGGAACGAATTGATCATTCAACTCCTTCTTAAATAGGTCACATGTCTCAACTAAGGGACGTGTCTCATCATCCATTCGCGCTCTCCACCAAAGTTTTGCATCTCCGGAGAGATACATACTAGTGTTCAAGACTTTCTCACCATCTGAAATATGAGTAGCCTTGAAATACGGCTCTATATCCCACATAAAATTCTCTAACTCTTTGACACTCCATGAACCACTAAAGGATTTTGGTTCAAGAACTTTAACTTTATGGAAAACATCAGCACTGATACGTTTTGGATTGGGGAGATCTTGATATTAACGAAGATATCACATATGAGAAACGACCTATTCGAGTATTGGACACGCGTGAACAAGTTCTTAGAGGGAAAACCATTCTATTGGTGAAAGTCTTGTGGCTTCATCATGGCATGGAGGAGGCGACGTGGGAACGAGAGTCAGAAGTTCGCGTAAAATATCCAGATCTTTTTATGTCCGATACGTTTGTCTAATTTCGTGGACGAAATTTCTTTAAGTGGTGGAGGTTGTAAGGATTCAAAATAAAATAAAATTTTCTTTATATATGAATAATTTTGGATTTGGGTATAATTGAATTCATGTATCATTAATTAGGCCACATGTGGATTAGTGGACCTAAGTGTATTTTCAATTGGGTTTAAATTGAAAAATTCATAACTTTTGGGATAAAGATAAAGAGGATATTTAAATTGAGATGATATAATGTAATTATAAGTTGAAGGGGCTGAGTGTAATTTAGGGGGACAAATTGAATTACCTTTCGGCGGAAAGAAGGATCGCCGAAAGAAGGGAAAGAAAAAGAAGGAAAAGAGAAAAGAAAAAGAGAAAAGAAAAAGAAAGAATAATTAATTAATAAAATAATAAATAAATTAATAAATAAAATAATATTTATATTTTATATATAAGGATAGAGGGAGAGGGAGAGAGAACACTGAGAAAGAAAGAAAGAAAGAAAGAGAGAATGAGAGATACGGGAGGAAGAGAGAAAAATAGAGAGATTTGAGAGAAATTATAGGGTGTGGTCACTCATGATCATAAGTGATCAAATATGTTGAAATCAGCGGTGAGATGATGTTGGAAGAAGATGAAAATTTAGTATGATGATCATGGAAACCTGAGCTTCATATCTGATGGTGTCAAAAATCGATTTGAGGTAAAGGGGGTTAGTTTGTTGGGGTTTTACTTTGGGTTGTTGTTAATAGCTTATATAAAGTCTATTATTAAGACATTATTTTGAGTATTGAACTTAAAATAAAAATACATGATTTATAATAGAAATTGTAAATGGACAATTGATTTATGGTTATGTTTATATAATTTGATTATAACAAATGCATTGGACATAATTTTTAATAATGCATATTATTGATGGTTTATAATATCATGCATATTATATTGTTTACATTAAAAGCTGTTAGCAAATGTAACTTGATATATGTTGAAACTTGAAAATTGGAAAATTGTTTTTGAAAAGTTAATGATACGTTTGGGTAAGTCTTGAGCCTTCGGTGAAAGTCCGAGAAGTTGACTGAATGAAAAGTCCTAGATGGTAACTGCGCTACGTTTGGGTAAGTCTTGAGCCTTCGGTGAAAGTCCGAGAAGTTGACTGAATGAAAAGTCCTAGATGGCAACTGCGATACGTTTGGGTAAGTCTTGAGCCTTTGGTGAAAGTCCGAGAAGTTGACTGACTTTTGGGTATGTCATGAGCCTTCGGTGAAAATCCGAGAAGTTGACTGACTTTTGGGTATGTCATGAGCCTTCGGTGAAAGTCCGAGAAGTTGACTGATGGTTATGTATAAATTTGCTTTTTGAGAAAAGCTGGAGAGGTTAAAATCATTGATTTAAAAAAAATCATAAATTGGATTATTGCTTTTGAGAAAAGCTAAAAAATCTGAGAAATTATTGGAAAAAATTTGCTTTTGAGAAAAGCTAGAAAATTTGAGAAATTATTGGATAATTGCTTTTGAGAAAAGTCAGGAATTTGAGAAATTGTTGATTTGAGAAATCATAGATTGAAAAATCAAAAGTATATTTTGATATGGATGAAAACATATTTTATTGCATCATGTTTTCATTATATGATTATGTATCATGGTTTTAGCTTGAAACATCAAGGCCATTGTTAAATCTTTTCAAGGTAACTCACCTTTACTATAAAATGAATTTCATGTACCAAGGGTACCCTGAATCGTAAGACATGATGATGCCAGTTATATATTTCACTTTGAAAATACATGTTGACATGTATTTTGAAAATTATAATATTATTTTGACTTTGTGTGGATATTGTCTTTG
>BRYF01000027.1:12053586-12056086 GCA_030159135.1 Actinidia polygama | reverse complement strand
GTGCCACGTATTTGTGTGTATTGGATTTCTAGCCAATACACACATAAACCATGTTTAGGCTTATAATGATTTTTACACCCTAATATGTAATTTTGCACATTATTATTTTTGTGAGAGTGAATTTATACAAATATCTTTTTATATAGTGAAAACGTTTGAGTATAAGTTAGAATTTGAAAATATCTGAATAAAAATAGGTATTTAGATAAATTCACCTTAATAAGAATAAAAAACAAAGTGCGATTAGAGAAAAACAGAAATGTAAAATTACTTTTCAAGATTATTATATGTTGAAATTTTTTAAACCATTTACAGATTTATATATCGAAGCCAGAAAATGTCATTTTCACCAAAACTTCTTTACCAAAATTAGCACTAAAATAATGTCCTATGAAAATTTTAAGATTAAAACCACAAATTGTTTAGTTTAAAAAAAAAAATTCACAAACAAACACATTGTTTAGTTTAAAAATTCTGTATTAATTTCGTCATATGTCAATCACCTATCCAAACTATTCTAAGGATCGCTTGAACTTACATATGGGGGGTGTCATGATGTGACCAATTTCATAAATTTGCTGACCAAAATTAATACACACTTTGCATATAAATTTACATATTTTTTGTTGAATTCAGTCTATCTGCATAAGTCTAAGCCCACTTGAATGAGTCCAAGTCCAGTAGCCAAGCCAAAGCCCGGTTGAGGCTCACATGGAGTGTCCATGTAAGATTGGAACTCTCGAATTATCTAAAACTCTTGAGAGTGATTATCTTTTTGTTTTCCTAGTTAGAATATGATAGCAATTAGGAATCATGTTGAAACTCTACCATTTTCTTCTCTTGGTCTATAAAAGGGACGGTATGGCACTTAGATTCAGTGCGTTAATGCGGTGTGCATATGCGTTGGATTGTGGGCTGAGAGCAGAGTGCTGTAAGGTGAGATTAAGAGACAAGATAGAGAGAGGGTGAGAGAAGGTAAGTTGAGAGATGAATTTCTTTATTTTGTAATCCATTCGTTCGATTAGTAGATTGTTGATTTCTCTCCGTGGACGTAGGTATTGTTGGCCGAACTACACAAATCTTTATTATCTTGTGTGTGATCGATTATTCGTTTTGAACACAACATTTTTTATATGATTCAATGCATTTCTACGTTGACTTAAAACATTTTTTTTTGCATTAGACTAAAGAATACCTACCTCCCACGTCGTTAAGGCCTTAAGAGCAAGAAGTATATATATATATACACGAGGAAACATAAATATTTTACCATTTAAAAAAATAATAAAATATAAAAATAAATAAATTTACCCAAATATCTAAATTAGAAAAATTTACCCAAAAGATCACTTTCACCGCTAGATAAATATCACCACTTAAAAAGTTTCCTCGCAGCATCACCATAGTTGTCTTGTCAGCATTTGACAACGGTTGCGGTTGTCGTTGCTGCCTCATTGATGATAATTTCATCGTTAACAAATTTTACTTTGACCATTACCAAAATTACCGACATCAAATGTTGCCGCCGTAATCAATTTTACCAAACAGATGAAATTTTAAAATTTGTCATTTTTACCATCATCACGGGTATATTATTTTTTTATTTATTTTTATTTTTTAGTTCACCGCTTTTGCCACTCTACCGTTGTCATATACAATGATATTAACATTATTTTTTTTTGTATTCAAATAATATATTTTATTGTGTCATAGAAGTCGCAGTGAAAGTCATCCTCGACCGATAGAGGTGGTGACAAGAGTTGACAACAAAGTTTAGAGGTGGAGGGTGTAGCGAGAAATTGAGAGGGAGTGTATGCTAGTAACAAGGTATTTTTGTCCAATCTAACAAAATGAAAGTTTGACATTAGAGTTTTATTGAACAGATGAATTTTGTTAAAAAAAGAGGAAAATATAGACCTTTGATTAAAGTTACTAAAACAATATTGTTAGAAATTTATATAATTTCAGTATGAATAAAGCGGGGCTTCTCTCAAATCAACATATAAAAACTGAATCCAACCAAAACTCTTTTTGTTGTATATGAATTCTAATTTAAGATAAACTTCGTTCATTCACAGTCCAACTGAGAAAATAATCTTTTTCATAGTATAATAGAGAAATATATCTTTTCATAATCCTATAAAAAAGAGTCGGGACCATTGATTTCATGAACTATTGAATTTATTGAGAGAGACATAGGTTCAGCTTGCCTTGGTGGTGTTCCTAAAAATACGGTATAATCGTTTTATTGTGGGAGAAAGACGCCGGTCTAAAATACACTCGGTAGGCGATGAAGAGACTGCGTTTGCATGACTCTGCTCGTAATTCTGTTTGTATCTCATTCCTAGTTTTCTGTTTTATAATTATAAATTCAATTTTATATTATATACAATTGCAATTAATTAAAATTATTTTTAAATAATTTTTCCAACAAATATTTCCCAAGAGCGACTCTATTGTTGGCGATTCTGTCACACATTCCTGCTGTGCATAATTACGC
>BRYF01000027.1:12036086-12038586 GCA_030159135.1 Actinidia polygama | reverse complement strand
ATAAAAAATAATTTTAAAAACTTACTAAATACATAAAATAAGGAGAAAAAATGATTTACAAGTGGTAATTAATGTATTTTTTCGAATATTCTTATATATTTTGCTGATTTTTCTTCTGGTCTGTTCAGTCTACAGTCGAGCAGTGAACATTGCCTGGTTCCCTCCTCCATTTCCCTCTTACCACCAATCCGTGATTAAAACTTAGCAACCGTACAGTGTAGACTGTAGACGGAACTCTATTAGTCAATGTTTGTTTAGTACTTTGTCTGCTGGTAACGTAAAAAATTTGTTTAGGGACGCAAAAAGATAAAAAGAAGAGTATCAGAAAGGGAAAAATTACACTTGTTACCCCTGTATTTTTATTAAACTCTTACTTTGCACGTTTTACACTATTTATTATGCTTTAAGTTCAGTCCATGTGTTGTTCAATTTACAAATTCACACGAAGCCACACAGTTTCTTTTTGTCATTTAATTGAATGGCAAATAAACTGAAATATCACATTGACATTTGACGTAAAACATAAAAAGTCGACGGATACAATTTGAAGCAAATGGGGTACAAAGTAAGATTTTTATAAAAGCAAAAAGGTGCAAAGTGTAATTTATTCATGAAAAAATTATAGGTCAAATTCCAGTCAAACAACACAGTATTACTGGATGCTGATACACTGTCACCGGCTTTCTTGCCTCGTGTTACTTACTATCTAGTAGTACTGGTAATACACGTGTATACGAAGATTTGCATTATTATAAAATAAAAAATAAATTAAAAATATAATATTTTTAAAAAAAAATATTACTGATTTGAGAGAAATGAGATAAAAAAATAGGTGTTTTAGTTTATTTTTTTTGTGGATACCACTAAACAATGATCCATTTGGTAAAAAGTATGTCAAGTTTTAGAGATTTTTGGGCATTGGATCAAAATTTATGTGGGCCTCACACATTTGAAAAGAATGAAGTGATATTTCTTTTAGAAAAAAAAATAGTTTAAGGTGAAATCACAGCCATTGAATTAACTTAAATGTATTCCAACTGTATATAGTGAGAGATAATTTGAACGATTCCAAAATATTTGTGTCTTATATTATAGATGAGTATATTTTTTTTAATAGGGTAAAAAATAAATTCAATGTAAACTTTAAAGTAAAGATGGTGTCGGTGAATTATTTATCTTATAATGGAGCTGAAAAAATTAATTACACATACAATAAGATTAAACATAATTCAATTGTCACATAACCAAATCTCATTTGTCATATATACTTAAAATCATATACGCAAAGTGAACAACAATGATTTGATCATATAATAATTATTGATACTCGATCAATCTAATATTTTAAAAAAATAATCATTTTCGTGGGTCCAATGAGTTGGAAGGTTAAATTACAAAATATACTCCCTACTCAAAGTTGGCCCGCGACTTACTAATTTCATTATGCAACGGAGATCCTGAATTTTAGAGAAATGGGATGAAATGAGCATGTGCAGGTTAGAGACACTGGGTCCCAAAATGCAACAATGTCAAGTCTATGGTACCCAAGAAAATTATTTTTGGTGGGTCCTGATCCTCAGCCGGTGCGATTAATTAGGGTTAATTTATACCTAATTTTAGGCTGACTTTCCCTTCATTGGTTCAAACATCATTGTCAATTTCGTTCATATGGGGTGGGGAAAAACATTAACAATAATCATGCTGTAGGGGGCAATGTGTACAAATTACAATGTTGCAGGTCCAACAGTTGATTTGATGCAGAGTGAATAATAGACTTGCAAGTGATAAAGGGATCTGTAAGGGTGGTTTGCAGCTGGAGCGTAGGGTAGTTAAAAATCAAAGAAAATGCCAAGAAATATAGAATTTTAATGCAAATTTTATTGATTTCAATGCATTTTTATTTATTTATTTATTGCATGGAATCCTCTGTTTGCCTTCCACTCTTTCTCATATATTTTTTTTATTTTGTTTTATAAAATAACAAATCAAAATGTCATTTAGGAGCTTATGACAAGGAGAGCGGCTAAAATACATGTCCAAAAAAATAGTGCATATTGTGCGTTCAGATAAAATATTACTACAATCGATCGCAACATTCACCACAATTGATCGCAGGGCCGTCCCTGAGTTTTCGGGAGCCTCAGGGCAAAAAAATTTGGGTCCCAAAAATTTAAAATTTTTTTGGAGGCCTAAAATAAAAATGGATAACCGTAAAATTTGAGAATTTTTGAGTATTTTTTTAGCCTTAAAATTTAAAAATTTTTTAGGGGCCCTAGGCCATGGCCTGGTGGGCCTTGGCCTACGGACGAGTGTAACTAATCGTAACAGAAAAATCACAATCTCTTTTTAATTATCACAAAATATAATAATATTTACCACAATGATATATATATATATATTATAGAATTATTTCATCGAACTCTCCCTAAAACCTTAGCAAGTATAATAACATAGGGATTCTTGCTTTTAAAGGTGAAGATGTACCCCTCTATTATGTTTA
>BRYF01000027.1:11951086-11953586 GCA_030159135.1 Actinidia polygama | reverse complement strand
TGTTCGGTATGCTCAACATGATGGGAGAAACAACATACTCTTTTAAGAAATATGGAGTGACATTTGTATTGACTCATTTGAAAGACATTCCAAAAAATGTGACATCTCAAGGCCAAGTTACCTTACTGTCCTACAAAGCTTTTGAGCAAGTTTTTAGTTAAGAGAGTGTGGCATACACTTTGGTGGTTGTAGAAGAAAGTGACAAAGATATCAGAGATGTTCCTGAAGAAGTTTTGAGGTTACTCTGTCAATTCAAAGGCCTAGCTGTAGACGAATTGCTAACTAGTTTGCCGCCTCTTCATGATATTCAACATCGAAATGATTTCATAGCAGATGCAATCCTTCCTAACTTGCCTTACCATAGAATGTCACCCAATGAACATGCTGAATTAGAAAGACAAGTCGTAGAATTGCTAAAAAAAGGGCTGATTAAGGAGTCACTAAGTCCCTGTGTTGCCCCAGCCCTCCAAACTCCAATAAACGATGGAACTTGGAGGATGTGCATCGATAGTAATCCTGTAAACAAGATAACTATAAAGTACCGGTTCCCAATTCTTTGTCTTGATGACATGTTCGATATGCAAGTATCTTTTCAAAAATTGACCTTCGAAGTGGATACCATTAGATTCGAATTAAACTGGGAGATGAATGGAAAACTACATTTAAAATGAAGAGGGCTTGAATGAATGGTTGGCCATACCATGTAGGCCTTCTAATATGTGGTCGTTTTGTTCTAACCTTTTATGCAAGTTTCGTTCTTGTTTGGAGTGAGTAAGTCCTTCTAGAATCAAGCGTGTGACTTGGACACGTCGAGTGACATCCGTGATTATTAGCATCGAGTGGCATCTACTACCCCCGATTGAGAGACATCCCAAAATTATCCCACAGTTGCAGGTTTTGGCCTGCATTAGAACGCGGTCCAAAGTCTGACCAAATTCATTTTGGCCTCTTACATGTATGTAAGTGACTAATTGTACGTGTTATGATATTTTTACATGCTTGAGCCGTAGAAAACACCGGTTAGTAGCTTATAAAAGAGCATTCAACTCAAATTCTAAATTTCTTAGGCTGTTATTAGATTAAGAATTTGGTGAAGAAAAAAACGAGAAGAAAATAGTTACTAGATAAAACAGTACTATTTTAATTATTTTCCTTAATTCTTTTTTTTCCTCCATAAATCGCTACCTTAACGATTGATCCAAATAAATTTAAGTTTACCTATAAAAGGAAATTACATGCCTGTGACTAGAAAATTGTGAAGATTGCCCAAAGCACAACCCTATCTCCAAATGAATATGTATATAGGTTATGTGTGTATAAATGTATCTATACGTACAATGTCGGCACTGTGGAAAAGGATAAAAGATAGAAAAATAAAATGAATTGAAATAAACCAAATATGTACATTTGTTTTTCTCACTTTTTCAATTGTGTTGGGTAACTAAGAAGAAATTCAAAAAATTATTTTTTTTCTTGCTAACCCGTAAAATAGGAATGTGTAATTACTTTGATTTTGTTTTTTGTTCACTTGCTATTGTAGGTGTCAAACTGGCCATGTCGTGCTATCCTAGTTTAATTATTTTTATGTTTATCGTGCTTCGTGCCGTGTCCATTTTTAATCGTGTCATGCGGTGCGATGCCCATTTGATAAAAATCTAGGTCTGACCCATTCGTGTCGTGCTATGACATGTCCAATCATCCTCATGTCATGCCATGATTTTTTTAATGAATGAGTTTAATACGTCAAAAAACTAAACTCATTTAAGATTTACTCACATAAATGTATGGTGTCGAGATGTGTCGTGTTGTGCTTTGTTCCGTATCGTGCCATGGTCCATGCCCCAGAAACAGTGGCTCGACTCGGCCTGGCTCATCATTGTGTTTTCCCCAACTATAATTGTGTTGTACTGAAATTTTAACGTGTTGTGCTTGTGTCAGCCCGTCCGTGCCCTAGTCCATCGCCGTGCTCGTGCCCATTATAATCGTGCGTTGTGCCCATATTGTACCCATGTTAGTCTATCCATTTGACAACTCTATTTACTACTAAAGGATGTTTAAAAATCAAATTATATTTACCCAATATCTGGCAAAGTATTTAAATATAATTTGTTAAAATAATGAGAAGCAATGAATTCCTCTGTTTTTAATTAATCACATTTAAAAATAATATTTACTTGATCGTATCACAAATTGAGCAAGTGGAGATCACAAATGATGTTGTACCAAAAAGGATTTGGTAGTTTTTCATAGTCCTTTCAATTTAGACGAAAGACGTTCACATGTTTCAGTAGACTCTTACAAATTTCTATACACTTTTTATAGATATCATAACACATTTTTCCATTAGTACCACTGCTTGTTGATTTGAAAAATGAACAAGTTTTAAAATTATATGGTTCAGTTATTGACTGTATATGAACATGGTTATAGAGTAGTGGGACTCATAATGGTTAGTAACTTGGTTGTGTTTGCCAGTTGGGCCCCCAAAATGGTCCAACTT
>BRYF01000027.1:11936086-11938586 GCA_030159135.1 Actinidia polygama | reverse complement strand
CTACTCCCCCTTCTCTAACATGGTATCAGAGCCATGGTTTTCTAACCATTGTCTACGATTTTCATCCTTATATATCTGATTCTAAAACCTGTTTTTTTTTTCTTCCTACATCTGTGATTTTCGTCTGTAATTTACGATTTCTACGAAACAATTCTGCCTGAATATGATATTTGAACACATCATTGTGTTCCTCGTACTATTCCGAGCTCAGCCAAGTCAAGAACACCTCCGAACACCACCACACGCGCCCCCACGCGCCACCAACATCATCGGCGTGTCAGATCTACTTTCAGCAAGTCAGTACGCGCCACCACGCGCCACCACGCGCTTCCACTCGCCCACACGCGCTGCCACGCGCCAACCTTGCCAGTGACATCATCCTGCATCATCCAGTGACGTCAGCCCTACTTCATGTGACGTCAGCCCTAGTGACGTCAGCCCTAATCTCTATGACGTCAGCTCTGGTGACGTCAGCCCTAGCCTCTGTGCCGTCATCACTGACATCAGCCCTACGTCAGCCATAGCTCTCTAAAGTTTCTGATTTCTCATATTTGGCCCTGAAGTTTCTAATTTTTGCAATTTGGCATCTTGAGTTTCTGATTTTTGCAATTTGGCCCATGGAGTTTCTGATTTCTGTAATTTGGCCCCCTGGAGTTTCTGATTTCTACAGTTTAGCCCCTGGAGTTTTTGATTTCTGCAATTTGGCTTCTGAAGTTTCTGATTTCTACAATTTGACCCTTAAAGTTTCTAATTTCTGCAATTTGGCCCTTAAAGTTTTTGATTTCTGCAATCTGGCCCCTGAAATTTCTGATTTCTGCAATTTGGTCCCTGAAGTTTGCTACTCTTCATATTCTAGCTTTAAGATTCATTTCCTAAAGTAATTTGGGTCTTCTGATTCCTTTTCTGCACTCGATTTTTGTTATTTTTACTTCTTTACTGTTGTAACTGCTATTTTGTTGTATGAATATTATGGATCGATCTGAGACTTTTAGACCTCGAGATTTTTACACCTTTGATGCTCGGCATAATGAGTGCACCTACTGTCATACTACTGATCATCGCTTGCTTATCTGTCCTGTTCGGGTTTGCAAGTATTGTTTCCAGCGAGGTCCTGATCATTATCTATCCGATTGTCCCAAGGTTTTTACCTGTCGGGATACCCGTCCTCAGTCCATTGCTGCTACCGCTGGGGTTTCCTCTACTGCTTTCGCCTCTCCTACCTTGATCGATGTCAGTGATCTTCCTACTCTTGTTCAGCAAATTCTATCTACTTCTGGTAATCCTTCTACTGCCTTGTCTAGCACTTCAGGTATATCTCCATGGTACTTTGACTATGGGTGTAGTAATCATATGACCTCTGATTTATCTACCTTCTCCTCTAAATCATCTGAGTCTTCATTTCCTGTTAGAGAAGGGAGAGTAGAACTCACCCTCAAAACTCGAGTTACAAGGGGAGGGAACTTCCCACCTTATAAACAGACGCAGATAGGAGTTTCTCAGGCAATGTGGGACTTTACTCAACACTCCCCCTCACGCAGAGCGTGATACAGATTGTGAGGCGAAAGCGTAAGCTGAGGGGTCCACACATCAGAACAGACATCAGGCTCTGATACGATGTTAGAATTATATGAATATATAATTGTGTGTGTGTGTAATATATATATATATATATATATGTGTGTGTGTGTGATAGATAAAAGAGAGGGAGAGAGAATAGTGTATTGATTAAAGAGTTGAAGAGAAGAGAGAGTTACAAAAGAGAAAAGAGAGAATAAATAGGCAAACTATCAAAGGTAAAAAGACTAAACTACCCCTAGGATATATACAATATATCTATGTCAACAAAATCGTTGCAATAATCATGAACCATTTTGTGCTCAAAACGTCCTAGATTTTCAACACCTCAGTCATTTGGATCCAAACTAAAGGGCAACAAGGTTGGCGTGTATTGGTGTGGTTATTATCAAGGCAATACACTATTCAAGTTTGCCAACATCCTTACTCAGAGTTTATGTAATGTAGCTTGCTAATGCTAACACAAAAGCAGGATCAATGTATTTCTATTTCGAAACTCAACAGTGTAATGTCAGCCATGAATTGCATCTATTTCAATACCCACACCGAGGAACTCCTAGCTATCATAATATGTGAGTTGCATCTAAATGTAGAGCTCAATGTGTAGAATCATAACGGTTGGAACCACCAAGTGAAGTGGAAATGACGATATTGACTAACTCCAAATGATTCGACTGTAAGACATCCACAGGTAATCTAGCACAGGACAATGGCCAAGGACACTTCCATTCATAACAACATAATCACCTAACATGGAACAATAGCAAAGGACAAATATCCACCGACAATAGAATAACTAACTACCTAGCGCGGGACCATGGCCAAGGAAAATTTCCATTCACAGCAGCATAACTATGAGGAGTTGAATTGCTAGAAGCATATAGACGTACATTTCCCATTTTAAAGAGGGTAAATGGCATTATAT
>BRYF01000027.1:11906086-11913586 GCA_030159135.1 Actinidia polygama | reverse complement strand
ACAACAGATAAGGCCTTCTTTGTGGGCCCCCTAAAGGACAATCCTTTCTCTAGATTGCAAAAGCGCAATCTGTGGGGCCACATACCAACCCTACGAATAATTGCACTTGCAAAATTCAGATAGATATATTTCACCCTTAGTCCTTGTCGTGTTACAAAAAAGATTCAGTAGTTGTAATTTGAACAATTAAGACTTGCAATTTCAATATAATTCTAATATAGTCTTATATCAATTTCTGTTAATAGTTTAAAAAATAATAATTACATGCAAAACCAAATGGTCTGTTTTAAGGACCAAAGTAAATTCTGGTCAAATTATAGGAACAATTAGTGATAAAATTACCCTCCATAAAGAACAATTATATTGAAATCAAATTAAATCTACAAGGTCTAAATTTTTTAAATTGAGACTATAAGGACCAAAGTAAAATTTGATCAATTTACAGGCAATGATAAAATCTACCGTTTGCAATCTATACATAAAATGCAAAACCCAACAGTTTCTCCAAATCATTTTGGCTAACTCGCTTGATTTCAATCATTTCATTGTGGTTCCCAACAAAAAACTGGCGAACGCGGTTGGCGGCAGAACCGCACGGGCGTGCGACAGTTGCATAAAGAAGCGTGCTCACTGGTATTGTCCAGCAGACGACGCTTTCTTATGCCAAGCCTGCGATTGCTCAATCCACTCGGCAAACTCACTAGCTAATAAACACAAAAGGGTTCGCCTCAAAACCTCATCCTTGAAGAATGAGTCCAACCCGGATAATTCCGTTCCCTCGTGGGTCCGAGGCTTCACCCGGAAGGCTCAGACCCCGAGGGGGCATCGGAAGTCTAAGTCTGATGAACCGATGCTAAACTCGCACTCTCCGGTGCCGGAGTTGGGCTTTGGGGAGAGCTCAAACGAGGAAAGTAAAGAGCAGCTTCTTTATAGGGTTCCGGCGTTTGACTCGATCAAGCTGTCCTCGTCTAACAATGAAGTGGAGACACGCGTCGTTGTTCCAAGCCAAGAGAAAGATATGTTGCAAGAATTCGGTCATGGTGGGAGTAGTTTAGGGTTTCTGCCTTCTGAAATGGAGCTAGAGGAGTTCGTGGCTGATGTCGAGAGCTTATTGGGGAAGGGACTTGATGAGGAGTCGTTTGATATGGAAGAACTAGGGATTTTGGAATGTAGAGAGAGAGACAGAGCGGAGGATTGTTTGGGTGGGGGGAGAGTGAAGGTCGAAGATGATGATGAAGAAGATAAGGAAGACTACATTACCAACCACGTCGATGCGGAGAGAGAACCATTCGAGTTGAATTTCGATTAGATTCGCCCGCGACGTGCCAGGAGGAGGGAGAGAGTAAGGTGGGAGCAAGAGAGAGAATCGCGGAGGTGGATAGAGAGGGTGAAGCGGGCGATGTGAAGTTCAAGAAGAAGGTACTGCTGAGGCTTGATTATAAGGGGGTCATTACGGCCTGGGCCGACCAAAGGTTCCTGTGGACAGGTGATCGGCCCGAGGTCGATCCTAGTGAGTGTTGGCCTCATTGCATGGTATGTTTCTTCTCCATGTCGCATATTTTTTCAGGGCAACTTTCTTAATTTTCTTGAAAGGAAAATGAATTCTTTCACCATTTTGAATTCTGACAGTTATATTTTTTAAATAACATGCCATCTAAGTAGGTGTTTTAGCATACTAATAGTCGGTTGCATCATGTCCCAGATTCTTAATTATGGCTGCCTCTATGTGCAAGAAGGAAGTGAACATACAAGGAAACAAAAATTGAGGGGTTTATATTAGCTAAGGCATTACAATACAATATTGCTACAGTTCAGAATTTAAAAAAAAAAAGTTCATAGAATTCAAAATGAAAAATTTAGATTCACTTGATTATATGAAATTTATACACATGCTCAAGTGAATTTAAATCATTCAAATTTGAATTTTGAAATTTTTCTTTGCCCAAATTATGGGACCGTAAAGTTTCTTATCACCATATGGAAAAGAAGTTCAATAGAATTTCTTTTTTCAAATCACTTAAAACTTTCCTCCAATTTAGTTCGAATTAGTCATTCTTTGGATAATCAATAGTAGCCAGTTGAAAGAAGAAGAAAAAAAAACCTAGACTGGTAGGTGATTAAGGAAAGTTAACAATGTGAGATATTGATGATATGAACATGTTTGCATGTGAATTTTTTCAGGGTAGTTGTGGAACAATTCACCATCCTTGCGGAGATATAATGGGAGGAATAGGTGGACACAGCGGAATGGTGGATAGTGGGAGAGAAGCAAGAGTGTCGAGGTATAGAGAGAAGCGGCGAACGAGGCTGTTCTCGAAGAAAATAAGGTACGAGGTTCGGAAATTGAATGCGGAGAAGAGGCCGAGAATGAAATGGAGGTTTGTTAAGAGGGCCAGTTTTGCAGGACCTTCTTCGGCTTTTCCCTTGCCTGCCAAATAAAAACTGTTTAATTTAACCATCACAGTTTTTGCATGCTAGCTAACAAACTTGAGATGCATTAGTGAGCTACGGCTTTGATAAGGATATGTACATACATATGGAATGGTATGTAAAAACTACGCTGAATACGTGATACGTACTCCCTCTCTGATATGATCTCTCTCCGTGAAGACGGAGAAGGGAAACTTTGTTGAATTACTAGAATAGATGTAACACAATTAGTTGACTTGAAAAGAAGTGAAACAATAAACCATGGCAAGGTGCAACCCAAAAGGTTCTAGCCAGGATAATTATCATCTGATCAAGTTAAAAATTGAACAAAATTTTACTGTCCATGATCAACTCCATTTAGATTATCTAACGACAAATTTAGTAAATAACCTCTTTAACAATGTGGGATAAATTCTTTATTTGGATTATTTTGACTTATTGTAGTGTTTGTTCGAATTTCTTTTGTTTTTTTAGTTCTTCGTGATCAGAGAAATTGGATAAATTTTAAGGATATAATAAATAATAAAGATGTCTATCTCTAACAGCTTTACTTTTAGATAAGTTGATAGATTAACACTTTCATATGGTATCAAAGCATGTCTGTATCCTGTGTTTAGACATGTTCGGCCTCCACATGGAGGAGAGCCCGACCGCCGCTTACCTAATTAAATATTTGCATGTGTTCAACCCGCTTATGGAAGAGATCACGACCATATGTGATGGGACCTGTTGAGAACATCATAAATTATAAAGTTATCCCCCTCTTCAATAGTTTAAACTTTTAGATGAGTTAGTGTGTTAACACTTTCAAGAATAGTAAAGAAAAATACATTTGCAAAAAGGCCACTATAAACAAAATTAATGCAAATAACCCATGCAGAAATTTCAATAAATACACCACATGTATACTGAATCATATGAGACAATTAGCTAGCTTGAGTTACAGATCAAATAAATTGACCTTTAAGGACAATGAAGAGAAGCTTAGTTTCTAGGTTGTTTTTGTAAATAAAAAAAAACGTTCTAGTTTGTTTAGAAATTTGAAAAGATAAGGAAGGTAATTATATTGACATTGATGAGTGTTTTCAGGCATAATCTACAGCATAGGTGTTGAAAATTTGGCTTTTAACTTATGTTTGGGTTTCAATGATTGATCATCATTTTTCATGTATGCTCCTTCCCAATAGAGCTCCCTCCCAATGGAGCTTTTAAACTATCAAGGAAGCCTTATTTCTCTGAGTTATGGCTCTCAAATATTTTTGTAATTTCAGCCTATATATACCCTATGTATAAAGTGTAGAATGGTGTGGAAGAGTGAGAGTGGAGTGTGAGAATATAAGAGAGTGAGAAGTGTAATTTGTAAATTTTTTTCTATATTTACTGAAATTGCTGGCACCCTGAGTATGTAGTTGAGTTGTCGAGCTTCGTTAATATCTATTTATGTGTGTGCGTGGGTGTTTCTATGTGTGTGTGATTTCTATTTATTTTTGGGAAGAATAATATAAAGTTCCAAAAGAAATAACTTGAGGACAGTTAACTACAAATTTTACTTGAACCACTAGTTAGTTACAAGGAAATTGCACCAAAGCCTATTATTTTATTTTTTAATTTTTGCCAATTTTAGAAAAGCAACTTAAAAGTTTAGATAGACAAATGAACTTTTTTTTATGCAAAAAAAGAAAAATCTGATCATAAACAAGTTGTACATATTTTGTTATCATACGAACCTAAGCAGATCCTACACATATTTAAGATTTCAACAAAACCAATTAAAAAACTACACATCTCTCCCGTAAAAGTCACCAGTCACATACAATTCGATAAATGACGAGACATATTCATGGAGAGACATAATTCATATTTTTGGGGTTAAATGTTTACCGGAATTGCCAAACGACCTTTCGGGAAGATGATAGTGCCATATTTTATCTATGTGTTGGTAGAATAGACTGAACAGATACATACAGAAATTGACTTTGAAGGGCCATGCCATTAAATTTCAAATTTTGGCCTTGCCCATTGGTACATTTAGTCGACATGTTAACGTGGTCCCATTGGGGATTTCGAAAATAATTCAAATCACAACAACCATCACACCAATGCAACCAGGGTCACCCCTGAGCCAAGGCCCATCAGGCCATGGCCTAGAGCCCCACAAAAATACTCAAATTTTAGAGGTTTCTTAAGTTTGGTCAGGTAATATATGATATGACCCCCAAAAAAAAATCAACAAAATAAAAAACTACACTTTTGGACATATTTTGTAATTGGGCTGCAAATAATAGGAATGGACCAAAAACTACACTTCTGGACATATTTAATCTCAAAATAAAGAGAAGTGGGTTAAAACAGATTTGGTCGATGACATAGACTATACAAGCTTAATTAACACTTTTGCCTATAAAAATGATATAAGATGAGTGTTCAAGTGATATTTTTTTGTGTGACAATTTTAGTAATAAATAGTTTTGTGGATTTACTTTTTTTAATACTTCTAATATTTTAAATTGATTTTTACATGTTTGAATTTTAATTATTGAAATATAAAAGGCCAAGTTTTGAAAGTTGGCCTGGGGCACCCGAAAACTCAGGGACGTCCCTGAATGCAACTGTAACAAGAAAATATATCTACAAGTGTTCCCAATCAAATTTTACCATGCACTGTCACTGGACTGTCGCTTTACAACAAATCCGATAGTTACCTTAGCTCGGTAACTCGGGTACCGAGCTAAGTTGACGAGCTACGAAGCAAAGGGTAGTGTATATGTTAAGCTTCATGATGTGATAGGTTAGCTACTAACCACGTCCTAGCAACATGATTGTGTCAATCACCTGACACGACGGTTGGTGCGTCTTTACATATGTCAAGCTTCACTATAAAAGGAGGGAGGCACTGTCACTCACACACAAAAAAAATCTCTCTCACTCTCTCTCTTTTAGTTTCTCTTTCTCGAGTCAGAGCCAAGAACTCTCTCTCTTGCTCTCTCTTATTTTATTTTCTCCAGTCACGGACTTGATCGTTGGAGAGCCATCTTCGGAATAGCTTCGAGCGGGCCTTCTCACTTTTATTGTCTTGCAGACTCGGCCGAGCAGCATACAAAGCTACCAATTACCACTTGTCAGCCACCGCTTTGTCTGCATTCGATTACCGTCCAAAGCAAGCACTTTCTACAAGATAGAGATATCATTTTTTTTAGTTTCATCAAAATCCCAAATTTGTTTCCCTAGTGTCAATTGTAACGATTTCAACCTCAATTTTTTAATTTTTGATCACAATTAGGTCCAATCGATAACACTGCTTAAGTAATTGGATACAAAATTGGTTATGCGCAACTTGTGTGACCATTTCCCGAGGACTAAAAGGTAAAATGACCGCACTTTCTTAGTACCCCCCAAATCACCATGTTCTTCAACCTTCCAACTGTTAAAATTGAAGGAGAAGATCAATATCTGAAATTTAAGAGTTAATTCATAGTCATGAACAGATGACATAGTTAAATACAAGTCCTGAACTAACTAAGCACAAAATAAGGAACCAACTATCCATACTGCTAGCATAAATTGAGGAACACTCCTCCACTAGCTGAACTCCACTAACTGAACTCCTAAAGTCTAGGACAGCATCTACCTGAACTCCTAAAGACTAGGACATCATATCCTTATTCAATAACAAACAAAGAATTATTCAACTAGAACTCTTAACACCCTCCTTTAAACTGATTGCTATGCAAACAATCGGTTTAGACAATTTTCTCCAGTAGCCTTGTATCTCCCTCCCTCAAACTGAATCTTCAATAGAACAAACACCAAGAAGTCTACGCAGCTTCACAAACAGAGCTAACTTGAGGGGTTTGGTTAGAATATCTGCAACTTGATCTTCACTGCTGCACCAAATCATATCAATAACTCCTTCTCTGCACAGATCACGCAGGAAATGAAATCTCACATCTATATGCTTGCTTTTCCCATGTAAAACTGGATTTCTTGAAAGCTTGATTGCTAATACATTGTCACAATAAATGGGTGTTGAATCCTGCTGCTGGTAGCACAGTTCCTTGAGTATCCTTTTCAGCCAAATGGCTTGACAAGCTGTTGCAGCTGCCGCAACAAATTCTGCTTCAGTGGTTGATAATGTCACGATTGGCTGCTTCTTTGATGACCAAGATACAGCTGCTGAACCCATCATAAAGACATAGCCCGACGTGCTTTTCCGGTCATTTGGATCTCCTGCATAGTCACTGTCAGAGAACCCAAATAAACCAGATTTTACACCCTTTTTGTAAAACAAACCATAATCAATTGTGCCACTCAAGTAACGGAGGATCCTTTTTGTCGCATGAAGATGAACCTCAGTAGGACTTTCCATGTAACGACTGACAAGACTAACCGCATGCATTATGTCAGGTCTAGTAGCTGTTAAATACATTAAAGTTCCAACTATCTGCTTGTACAATGTTGCATCTACCTTCTTTCCACCGCACTTATGTGTTAGCATCAAATCTTGGGACGAAGGAGTGCCAACAGAGTTACAACCTTTCATCTCAAATTTGTCCAAAATTTCCAGCATATACTTCTTCTGGTAGAGGAAATTCCCTGCAGCACCTTGTACTACTTCGATGCCAAGGAAGTAGCGCATCAAGCCCAGATCTGTCATGTCAAACTCCGTCATCATAGATTGTTTAAAGACATCAAACATAGATTTGTCATTACCTGTGTAGATTAAATCATCCACATATAGACAGACAATTAGTATCTTCCCTCCTTCGCCAAGCTTTATGTAAAGTGTAGGCTCATATGGACATTTCTTGAATCCTTCTCTAGCAAAGTAGGCATCTATGCGACTGTACCAAGCTCTGGGTGCTTGTTTCAGTCCATAAAGTGCCTTTTTTAGTTTGTACACCTTTCTCTCTTTTCCTTGTTGCACATAACCAAGAGGCTGATCGACGTATACTTGTTCGTTAAGCTCACCATGGAGAAAGGCGGACTTCACATCTAGCTGAAAAGTTGGCCAAGAATTTTCAGCAGCCATAGAAAGAACTACTCGAATGGTATCAAGTCTTGCAACAGGAG
>BRYF01000027.1:11893586-11903586 GCA_030159135.1 Actinidia polygama | reverse complement strand
CGATAGAACCGAACACCTCGCTATAGCAATCTCTAATTGGTCAATATTATTTGTCCACAAAATGGTAGTTTTGTCTTGGTTATGCACAATTATTCTTGATGCAACGTTCTCTAGACTCAATTTATGCTTATTTTTTAGAGTTTTGTTTAAAAATAAATTCTTGTGAGTAGTAGATGAAGAGAAAGGAAATCAAAGATAAAACACCTACGGCTGTTGCTAGTGTATAACAGTGGCAGAGAGTTGTTTTCCGGACCTGCGAAAGAGGAACAATGAGAAAAACCGCTGGAACTATTTCGGGAATGACTCTTCGACGATCAAGTTGGTGACCAGAAGTGTATATATATATAGAGAGAGAGAATGTATAGCTTAGGTGAGCTAAACTTGCATATATTTGAGAGAGAAATGGCTTAGCCTTTTTATAGTGTAGCTCAAGGCATGCTTGGACGTCATCGACGTCTGGACCAAGGTGTGCGAGTGGTAGAAGAAACTTTGTCACTTCTGCCATGCAAGTAACCCTCTGACATTGACGTGCCCTTGAGATCCACAACGACCGTTGTGCGTTGACTGAGCCCGGTGCAGCTACCCCGCCGAACTTGCTATATAGCGACTATCCAACGGCGGTGTTTGCCCTAGCTCGACCATAATTGATATTTGATAGTTTTTCCTCTTACATTTCTAATTGGATCGATTAGGACTTTAGAAGGGAAAAAACGTCAAAACATTATCAGTTTTTCAATTTTTTGGTGGTAACTAGTTGATTCTGTTAATCCTAGGTGGACAAAGAGCAACATATGATTCTAATTATGACTTGATTAAAACTTCATGGTTCGATTTGTTAAAATTAAAATTACATAATTTAATTTGTTATCGATGTCAAATCTTGAGTTTTTTTATAATTTTCCTTTATTATTATTATTATTATTATTATTAAAGTTTAGCAAACTTTAAAATTTTGAAGTTGAAATTTGATAGGAAAAATTGCAGTATGGTCTTTAATAGAGAAGTTAAAATCATTTCAATAGTACTTGGTTTCTATCAAAAAATCTTCAATTTATATATATATTTTCTTTTTAACCCTTATTTAAAGAAAAAATGGATTGACAATCGTTGTTGATGGTGACGGCGATGATGTTGGCACTAGTGCTACATCGTCATCGATGAAGATAATGACGGCGACGAGGTCTACAACGGTAAAGACAACGTCAAGAATCAAAGAAGGAAAACAATCATGAATATATTTTTTTTATTATTCCAACCAATTCTCAAAAGATTCTTGAAAGGAAAAGAAAAAAATCTAATTATTTCAACAAATTATTATATTGTGTGTATTTGCTGTTTAACTCATAAAATGATAAATTTATCATTCTATATAGAAAATAAACATATAAAAATATATAAATTAAAATATATAGCAATGGTAAAATGTTTGAGAGATATATTTAATTGGAAAACATAGTGAACATAAAATAAATTTCTTATTCATAATACATTATATTTTTAGTTGAAAAACAGAGTGAGAAATTTATCATTCGGTCAACTCAAATGACTTAGATAAAAATTTTAAATGAGCTAAGATTTATTTAAGTAAAAATCCAACCCAAAAGACTTGGATCCCAAAGTCCCTTGAAATGTGTTATTGGGCTTGGACATCAGCGGATGGGTTGCTGTGCCCCATAAAATCTGTACAATGGAAATCTTAACAAAATCATGGCCTCAGATGGGCCTTGGTCCTAGATCTTTTTCCTGAAATTAAAGGGCTTTTATAAGATTCTCGTGGGGGCACGGCCCATATTATCCAGAAAGATGGGCCTATTATACTGTTTCCAGAAGAAAAAATGGAGAGAGGAAAGAGACTTATTTTCATCATTGAATCCTTCTTAAATTCAAAACTATGTTGTTTTGGATATAAATTTAAATTTAATTTATAAATGTTAATTTTAAAAAAAAAACTATATATTTTAAAAGTGTGAAACCTGAATTCCATTTAAGCTTCAAAATTATGTTAATTTTTAAAATAAATTTTGGATTTCATTTAAAGACTTCAAAACTATTTGACACTTCTTTTGAAAACAAACAATATTGTTGTGAAAAATAAATTGAATGCTACAAAAAAAAAACTTATGATACAAATCATTCCACCAAAAGTAACTTAAAAATTTAGGATTTCAAGTACATTAAGCAATGAATTGTCAACAATTTATTTATTTATTTTTGCAAAAGAAAAAATAAAAATCAAAGGCTAGGCAATAAATCTCCAACTATCTCCACAAAAGAGTTGTTGGACAATCTTGTATAGGCTAGTTAAACCTTTTATGTGATTTCTCAACGTCACAGGTAATACAATCTTGTGTATAAAACAAATTAAACAGAACACTATTTCAAAATAGTTTGCATAAAATGAACATAACCTAATTGCATGAAATATACTAAAATAACAGTATGTAAAACTCACAGCAATGCAGAATAAAATTCAGAAAGACCGAGACTTGTGTTTGACACAATCTCCTTAAGACAAATTTTGGCCTCACACTGGTGCTTCGAAGTTAATGGCGTCCGTCTCTCAGGATGCAACGATCTATGTCTCACAAAGGTAGCACAACACGGTGAGCTTGGTAAACAGTTTGTGGATGAACTCTCTCTATTGAATGAGGAAAATATGCAACAGAATAATGCACAGAAGCAAGAAGAACAAGCACGAAAGTTCAGTACAGGAATTTGAGGGTATGGACTACTTATATAGGCAATTTGGTGGTTGTTCAGAAGAGAAGAAACCATACCGATAGGTTATGGGTTGCGACTATTCAAATGGAAGAGAAAAATTATGCTCACACGAATGGGTAACACCACGGTTGAGGACTAAAACGCGAACAAACGCAATTGTTCGGGTTTAAAACGTAATTACTGAAACTTTAATTAATTAAAATTAAATAAATTTCCAATAAAAATATAAGACTGATCTGAAAAGCCCAACCCGCACAAACGACCCCGGCCACAAACCGGATCGGACCGGGACGAGACAATCGGATGGTGATTTTGGGGCTAACCCACATAGTCCATAGTCTGGGCCTGAAATCATCCATAACTCCCCTCCTTTCAAAACATCAGTACCCATTGGGGCCCAACCCAAGGTGCAAGACATTTTTTTATATGTCACTACATTTTTCATTACGCTTTCAATGTGGGACTAAACTTACATAGAACATAACTAAATGCTCTACTTTGGAGTTAATTTTTCATTCACATATAAATGATTTTGTTTAACCAAATACATAATCTTAATCACCACATGAAAATAAGTATTTTTGCCTCTTTGACCCACCTAAAATAATATGGGGGTCCTATTTTAAATTAGCCTTAAAGTGCCAAAAAAACTATATTCAACAAACTATTTTCCAACAATCTCCCACATGAATGAAATTGACGAAATCGTTAATGCAACAAGATGTAAACAACAGAGAGAGTATAAATAGAAAATACCCTGCATCAGGTAAGGTAGCTTTCGGCCTTGAACCTTTCCTAGTGAAAAACTACCGGGATTACTAGCTAAGCAGTGGACGTGATGTCTTGAACTGTTCAGTCGTTTGTGTAAGCCAAGACAATAGAATTCACACAGAATATCTCCAGCCACAACATAGTTCTCACGGTTGTGTTCATTTGGCCTTGAACAACTCCTGGTATTCATGAAGAACTTTAGAGAATTTAGCTTGATCAATTCTCAAAGAAGCAACTACACTTCATTCTTCACATAGGTAATTCTTATTATGACTATTCTTCATATATACTACTCTTGGATGACCAAGATATAAGTAATCATTAAAAGCACTACTTACCCTGGGTCCTACTGTATACAACACATGCTGCAGATATTAATATCTCATCATAGAATGGGTAAGAGTGAAACTCCCTAGTGATTTCCAATGAGTCACACATAACTTAGTTGTCCCTATTGAACATAGTTCTTGGGATCTCCAGTTAGCATAGGTTGGGTTACCATTATGATGACTTTTTATTACTAGGCTTTAACCCCATTCCCCTCGATGAACTAAACACTTGCTCTCTGGCTAGCCCTTTCATAAATGTAACCGCAATATTATCCTTAGACTTCACATATTCTGTGGATATAATTCCACTTGAGAGCAAATATTTAATGGTGTTATGTCTACGATAAAAGTGTCTAGACTTATTATTATACATATGACTTTGTGCTCTGCACTATCACAATATATGCATATAACAGACACAGATTTAGGCCACATCGGAATATCTTCTAAAAATTTCCGAAGTCATTTTGCTTCTTCACCAACTTTATCTAAAGCAATAAATTTCAATTCCATTGTGGACCTAACGATGCAAGTTTGTTTGGATGATTTTCAAGACACAGCTACACCTCTCAAAATAAAGACATATTCACTTGTGGATTTTGAGTCTTTCGTATCTTATATACAATTTGCATCACAGTATCCCTTAAGTACTACTGGATATTTTGTATAATACAATCCATCGTTTAGAGTGTATCTTAAATATCTAAGAACTCTAGTCATGGTTGTCCAGTGATCTTCCCTTGGATTGCTTGTAAATCTACTTAACTTACTCATTGCATATGTTATATCAGGATGAGTGCAGTTCATTAGATACATCAAGATTCCAATGTTTTGGGCATACCTTAATTATGAAATACTTTTGCCTCTATTCTTAGATAAATGTTGATTTGGATCTACAAGAGTTCTTGCAGTTCGGTCATCACCCTTACTGAATTTCTCTAGAATCTTCTCAATGTAATGAGATTGAGATAAGGTATAACCATCAGATGTTCTAGTAATTTTCATTCCTAAAATAACATGTATTACTCCCATATCTTTCATATCAAACCTTTTGCTTAACATTTTCTTGATAGACTTAATCATTTGATAATTACTACCAATGATAAGCATATCATCAACATAAAGACAAATGATAACGTAATCATTATCTATATTTTTGACATAGACACACTTGTCATATTCGTTTATCTTAAACCCATTTGACATCATTACATTGGTGTTTGCTTTAAACCATACAATGATTTAACTAACTTGCATACTTTCTTTTCTTGCCTTAGAACTACAAATCCTTCAGGTTGTTCTATGTATATTTCTTCATTAAGCTCATCATTCAAAACTACTACTTTGACATTCATTTGGTGTATCTCAAGATTATATAAAACTACAATAGCTATTAACATTCGGAGAGAAGTTATCCTTATAACTGGTGAATAAGTATCAAAATAATCAAGACCTTCCTTTTATCTATATCCTTTGACAACTAGCCTTGCTTTGTACTTATCAATTGATATATTTGCTTTCAACTTTCTCTTAAATATCCATTTATATCTGAGAGGCTTACAACCTGGTGGAAGATCCACCAGTTCCCAAGTATAATTTTGTAAGATGGATTCAATTTCACTATTCACTGCCTATTTCCACAAAGGTGCTTCAGAAGAAGACATTGCTTCTTTAAAGCTTTGAGGTTCATTTTATAACAAATAAGTCAGAAAATCTGGACCATAGTACTTTTCAACTCTACATCGTTTACTCCGTCTAGATTCTTCTTCTTCTTTATCAACTTGATCTTGACTACTACTTACAGTAGTATCAAAATACCTTTTAAGAGTATTAGACTCTTTTTCTTTATAAGGAAAGATATCTTTAAAAAAATAATGCATTCCTAAATTCAATAATAGTATTGATATGCATATCAGAAATTTCAAATTTATAAATCAAAAATCGATAAGTACTACTATTATGTGCATAACCGATGAGTGCACAGTCATCGATTTTTGGTCCTAACTTACTCCTTTTAGGAGTAGGAACCACCAACTTTGCTAGACACTCCCATACTTTCAAGTATTGGTAAGAAGGTATTCTACCTTTCCATAATTCATAAGACGTCTTTTCAGTTTTCTTGTTGGGAATCTTAATATAATTTGCAGACAAAATTGCTTTCCCCCATAAGTTCTGAGGTAAACCTGAACTAATCAACGTATCAATCAACATCTCCTTAAAAGTTTTGTTTTTTCTTTCAGCAATTCCATTTTGTTGTGGTGAATAAGGTGTGGTAGTGTATGATACAATGCTGAGAACAAAACTCAGTAAATAGTACTTTATACTCACCACCTCTATCACTTCTTAGCATCTTAATCTTTTTGCTAAGTTGATTTTCAATCTCATTTTTATAATGAATGAACATTTCCAATGCTTCATCCTTCCTGCTCAACAAGTAAACATAGCAATATCTAGTGTAATCATCAATAAAAGCAATAAAATACGTTCTTCCTCCTCTAGTTTGTAAAAATTTAAAATCACAAATATCAGAATGAATTAAATATAGAGGTTCTGAATTTCTATTAATAGAAGAAAAAGATGATCTAGTCAATTTTGTTTCAACACATGTTTCGCAGTTATGATTTAGATTCACTTTAAACTTGGGTAATCTTTTCAAGTTAACCATTCCATGCAAAGCATCATAATTAACATATCCTAATATACCATGCCATAAATGAGAAGATTCAATCAAATAAGCAGAAGATGTATTCTTATTAATAATAGCTGAAACCGGTACAACGGTCATTACATTCATCTTAAAGAGCCTATCGCTCAGATATCATTTCCCCACATACATCCCACTCTTGGTGAGTACAAACTTATCTGACTCAAAGACAAGCCTAAAATCATTCTTATTCAACAATGATCCAAAAACTAAATTATTTTGAATATTTGAAACATGCAACACATTGTCGAGAGTGAGTTCTTTTCTAGAAGTCATCTTCAAAACAACCTTTCTTTGTCCTTCAACTTTGGAAGTTGACGAATTCCCCATGTAGAGTTGTTCAACGTTATTCACCACATTATATGTGGTGAATATCGTCTTGTCCAAGCGTATATGGCGTGTAGCGCCAGTATCCACCCACCACTCTTTGGTGTTTCCAACCAAATTGGCTTCTGAAACCACTACAGAGAGGTTTAAGTCGGCCACACCATTGGAAAGTTTGTCCCATTCAGTCATATTTGCTTGGGCAAATTTCTTAGTAGAACTTCCTTGGTCTTTACACTTTAGGCGACAATCGACTGCACGACGTGCCACCTTGTTACAATTTTAACATTTGCCTTTGAATCTTTTGTTATCCCCATTCTTGGAGCTTTGCGATGGACCATCACCAACATGCTTCCTTTTCTTGTTAATAGGTTTATGCACATGTTCCACCACATTGGCTTTGAATTCCATAACCTGCTTGCTTGTTTTTTATCTTCAGAATTTAGATTGTCTTTTTCAATACTCAATTGCACAATTAATTCCTCTAGTTTTATTTCTTTGCGCATATACTTTAGATAATTTTTTAAATCTCTCCATGCTGGTGGTAATTTCTCAATTATCACAGCCACTTGGAATGACTCACTCAAAGACATTCCTTTTGCATGAATATCATGGAGAATTAACTGAAGATCTTGAACTTGGATGATAACAGTCTTTGAATCCACCATTAAGTACTCAATAAACTTGTCAACAACAAATTTCTTGTTCCAGCATTTTTTGTCTTGTACTTCTTGTCCAAAGACTCTCCAAGTTCCTTTGTTGTCTTGATTGGACAACACGACCACGTTGTAAAGCGTGTTGTCCAATCCATTGAGGACATAATTCCGACAAAAAAATATGGATGCTTCCATGTGTCAATCATAGCAACACCTTCTCGATTAGTTTCATTTTCATTTAACGCAGGAGCATCTTTTTCGAGAAACCAAGCCAGATTCAAAGTAGTGAGATAAAACATCATCTTTTGTTGCCATCTCTTAAATTCAATCCAATTGAATTTCTCTAATTGTTCACCATGATTTACCCAGACTACAATAGGTACATTTAAAACCACAAGGGCAGGGGTAATTACAGTAACTAGATTAGAAGACATACTGTATTCTGATAAAATTTAGCAGTAAAAACAAACAATATTGCGATACTATCTAATTTACAAAATAAAAAAAAATATGTCTTAAGATTGTTGGACAATCTTGTATAGGCTAGTAAAATCTTGTAGTTGATTTCTCAACATCACAGAGGATTTTACTTTCCTATTTATAATACAATCTTGTGTATAAACCAAATTAAACAGAATACTAATTCAAAAAAAAATTCATAAAATGAACAGAAACTAATTGTATGAAATATACTAAAATAATAGTATGTAAAACTCACAGCAATGCAGAATAAAATTCAGAAAGACTGAGGCTTGTGTTCGACACAATCTCCTTAAGACAAATTTTTTCCTCACACTGGTACTTCGATATTAATGGCGTACGTCTCCCAGGATGCAACGATCTATGTCTCACAGAGGTAGTACAACCACAGTAAGCCTGGGAAACAGCTTGTGGATGAACTCTCTCTCTTGAAGGAGGAAAATATGCAGTAGAATAATGCACAGAAACAAGAAGGACAAGCACAAAAGTTTAGCACTTGAATCTGAGGACGTGGACTGCTTATATAGGCAATTTGGTGGCTGTTCAGAAGAGAAGAAACCATACCAATAGGTTATGGGTTGCGACTGTTCAAATGGAAAAAAAAATATGTTCACGCGAATGGGTACCACCACGGTTGAGGGCTAAAATGCGAACAAACGCAATTGTTCGAGTTTAAAACGTAATTACTAAAATTTTAATTTATTAAAATTAAATATATTTTTAATAAAAATACAAGATTGGGCTGGAAAAGCCCAACTCACGCCCACAACAGGGACAGGTGGCGCGCACGTATGATGATTTGGGGCCTAACTCACGTAGTCCATAGTCTTGGTTCAAACCCATCCATAGCTCCCCTCCTTTCAAAACATGGGTATCCATTGGGACCCAACCCAAGGTGCGAGACATCTATTTATATGCCACTATATTCTTTATTACTTTTTCAATATGAGACTAAACTTACATAAAACATAACCAAATACTATACTTTGGAGTCAATTCACATATAAATGGTTTTGTTCAACCAAATACATAATCTTAATCACCACATGAAAATAAATATTTTTGCTTCTTGAAACTACCTAAAATAATATGTAGGTCCTACTTTAAATTAGCCTCAAAATTTGTCAAAAACTATGTTCAACAAACCATTTTCCAATAAGAGTTTATATTGAAAACGACGTAGTTTTATAGCCCTAGATAGAATTGAGATTTTACATTCAAAATAACATAATTTTGGATTATTTAATGAAGGCGAAATTTATATTCAAAACAGATTTCAGGAAGTTTTTTTCAAGAAGAAGATTCCAACCCACTAATTTCAAGTAGAATGGGAATTAATGCTTAATTCTTTGATATGTATAGCAATGTTTTTAAACTCCTTTACTATATAATGTCCTTCCATTATTACATTTGCTTAAAAGCTTTCTCTAATGTCTATGTATATAGTACCATTTTTTCAAGCCAAAAAAAATATTTTCCGTTAAAAAATCTCTAAGAACTCAAAAGTTTTCACACAATATTTTAGATTTTTAGACTTTTAAAATATAAAAAATGCAAGTGACGAGAATTGATTGGCTAATGCGAAAATAATATTTAAATAATTTGAAGTCTATAAGCTTAAAAGTCTCAACCTAATTTTCTCAGATTTTTTAATGTTTCATAAAAAAATTCTTTTTTTTTTAGATTTAATATACAGAAAATACAGATGGCTCACATTTATTTTTGATGTGACTAATTGAGTCCTCTCATCACTATGTCATTGGTGCAAGTAAAATGGACGGGAGTAAAAAAATACAGCCTCCCTAATTAACTTGACCACATAAAAGATTGGACTATCACACATAGGGGTGTTCAAAAGAACCGAGAACCGAACCAATCCGAGCCCTTTGGGTTGGGTTAATTCAGTTTTATAAGGCCCCTGGTTCGGTCCTGGTCTTGAAATTCAGCAAACCGATCAAATAGGTTCGGTTCTCGGTTTAGAAATTTTCTTACCCAGAACCGAACCGAAACCGATC
>BRYF01000027.1:11813586-11828586 GCA_030159135.1 Actinidia polygama | reverse complement strand
TCCAGAACAAACAAATCAATGCATAGGATTTGAGGGGCCAATTCCATCCTATACAAATATCCACAGATTTCATTGTGCGTCTATCAGCAGAAAATATGTTTAACAAACTGCCCAAATTCCTTCTGAAAAATTGTGCTGCTAAACTGATTCAGAAAACTGAACAAACAGAGCCTATTTCTTGTGCAATCAGATTAGTTGATGGAAGCATTGCAACCTTGACTTCTGATGGAAAGGCACTACAATCTAATCAACAGACTTTGAGTGGATTTTCAGGTGACTCCAGAAATTTATTTGCAGTGTTGATGACTTGTAAATTTCTGGAGTCACCTGACGCCCCACAAGCTTCTAGGCAAACATGTGCCCAGCTAGTAGCGGTTGGGGAGGTATGGCAGAGTTGTGGGATTACTCATATAATTTAAACTGTGAAATAGTAATGATTCTTCTCCGGGTGATTTTCATGGGTCAAAGCCAAACACAAGAAAATGAGTTATTTCGCCAGAACATGTTTTCCAATTTTTTTTGACAAAACAAAGGGAGGGTTAGTGCACATGGAAAAAGTTCGCAAAGAAGAAGTATTTCTGTGCGTGTGTGTGCACGTGCGCATAGGGAGGAGGGAACTCAGTATCCACAACCAGGACAATGAAAATTGTCCTTTCTCGGCATCGGTGGACATCTGACTTGTCTCAATAGGATATTTTCAGTTCCTCTTTTTTCTGAATTTTCCTTAGCCTTCAGAGGGAAACTCCAAAGCCTCCAAATTTAGGCATTCTCCTACCAATTTTCCAACAAGTACCCGTAGTTCAGAGTAACAAAGGGATCCATTTCTTATCATTTACTATCACAACCAAGCGAAGTAAAATACCTTTCCCGGAATCTCATTTTCCTTTCCCTCCGTGTAGGTATCGATCATAGTGTACGAGAACACTAGGCAGTCACTAACAAGCTTATTATCTAATCAGTACCATACCCATGTCAAAAACGACAATCACGAATTATAGAAAATAGCTTTTGGGTAATTTGATTCAAACATTGTTGACATAAACTGAAAATCATCGCTATTTGCCACTATCAAACATCACATTCAAGTCTTGCAAAGACAACCAATTCAAATGCATTACATATAAGATCCTGTAAGAACAGCTCCACATCAAAATAGAATATGCCTGTATATGTATAATTGGAGACAAACCTACACAAACACACAAAGAAAGCTTTAAAGCAATAATTACAACTCTAGTTTTTTTGCAAGAAACCCTAAATCCAAAGCAATCTCATCAACTTCGAAACTTGATACCCAGATCTTAAAATACCAATCTCACAAAGAGCAAAAGACACAAAACGTCCGATACAACGCAGATAGTCAAAAGAGATCGGAAAAGCAGCTTTATAAAACAGAATCGGCACACAATGGAAACTAGAAATCACAATTAACAAAACCCAAAAGGAAATTTCAGTTCACACAAACACACATACATATCAACACAGTGAGAGAGAGAAGTTACAATGCTTCGACGGCTCTCAGCAGCAATGGCGAAGCCGAATGCGACTAAGCTTAAAATCACGACTAGCAGATGAACTAGAGTTGAGCCCTTTCCTTCTTCCATCTCTTCTGCTATCGAGAGAGAGAGAGTTGGGGTCTGCAGAGACTGTGAGCAGTGTGAACTGTGAAAAGAGTGAAATTTTGTATGCTTTTCATTGTGGTTTTTGTACTAAGAAGAGTGAAAAAAGCGGTGAAGGCTTTGCAGAATGGGGAATCTGACGCCCACGCGATGCAAAGGAGCGTTAGTGCACGCAATGGTCAACATTTGGCAAACCGTAGTCAAAATTTGACGTGTTCAGACGCGGCAAAAGATGATTGGGTTAGCTGAAGCACAAAAGCCTAATGACGGAAAATTAGGAGTTTGGATTCCGTTAATTATGCGTTTGGTAAAGTAGTCTTGAAACAATAACAACGTCGTTTTATATTAATACTAAAATAACTTAAAGTGTATAAAACGATATTATTTTATATATTTCAGAATTACTTTACCAAATGCATACTTCAAATTTATATTAATACTAAAATAACTTGAAGTGTACAAAACGACGTCATTTTATACACTTTAGAATTACTTTACCAAATGCATACTTCCAACATTTCTCCGTGTGGGACCCACTACTTATTAAAAAAAATTAAAAATAATTTTTACTTTGATATAAATAACAAATTAAATTCTAAAATTTAAAATTTAAATTTATTAACTCATTGCAATTTGAATTACTTGTAAGCCTTTATTTTTTTTGGCTGACATCAATTAGTTTTTCTTACCCAAATAAATTAACTTAGATAGAGTACCATCAAGTTACATAATCAAAGGGTGACGAACTATATGAATTGTAATAATATAAAAATCTAAAGTTAATTTATTAAAATTTAAAAAATAGAGTTTATGTTGTTACCCACATTAAACCCTAAGGTTTTCTTTATAATTTTCTCCAATTTTTATTTATGTTCATTAATCCGAAACTTGAGAACAGATTGAGTTTTAATTTTTTCTTTCTTAAAAACTAGTTCTCATTTATTAATTACTCCTTTAGTTCCATTTATATATATATTTTAAATATCTCAAAATATTTTATTTATTTTGCAAAGTCAATCATCAACATAATATTTATTGCTACTTTTTAATTGATGTGACCAATTTATTTTTCTATTCTTAGGTAATTTTAAATTATCGAACCATAATTTCTTAAAATATTTAATTATTTTCTCTTTTAGAAAATTAATTTTTTAAAATAAATAAAAAAATTAAAACGAAGAGTATATTTATTTTTTACGATGCGGCCTCAGACCAAAATTTATAAATAGACCTCCATAACCCGAATTCATTTGAACCATGTATGCCTTGTCAAATCGATCCAACGCTTCAGAATTCCGAAATTGCACCATCGCGTCCTTTCGTCTATGTGACCTTGACACAAATTCTCCTTTTCACTTGGGTTTGGTTGGGCGTCTGTATTGCTTAGGGTGCACAAGTAACAGGGACCAAATGCATATAATGGTAGACGATCCAACTTTCATGGTTTATACTGTTTGGTTTTAGTTTTGTTTTCTGAAAATAGAAAAGTAAAGGTAACAGTTAATGGAGGGAACAATTAACGATCTAACGGTGCTGATTTAGTTTTCTCTCTTTAATTTTCTTTTATGTTGGCAAATTCCTCTCTAAATTTTCAATCCAAATATAACATTGGAGAAATGTACGGTAACCTCACAGAGGTATCACATTTGGGTTAGAAGAGTCTTACAATGAACTACCCACATCACTTAGGCTAAGGAATAGATGAGAGAAAAAAAAAAAAAATTGAAATTAAAATGGTAGATGATCTAATAGTCCCGAAAAGTTGGATCGTATAATTTTTTTATTTTTATTTATTTTTCTCTCATAAAATTCGGGATCCAAACACAAACTTAAAGAATTTAAAGAGTGATCATTAAATAAGACCCGAACATAATACTCAAAATATGATACCCAAAGCACGATGTATTCTTCATCATTGCTCTTTCCCATACTACGAACCAACCAAGCTGAGTTTTAGTGTGATCAAGCTTGTTTGCTACAGAGTAAGATTTTACCGAGCTAATAACGAGCCCAGTTTCAAGCTATTCAATGAGTCTTGACCATATCAACCGCTCTGTTATCAGCATCACATTCAAAGCAAATCTAAAGAATCCTCAAAGTTTGGGCCATGACCGCCAAGTATAATTTTTTAAATATACTATAAAACAATTAAATTCGATCATTTGACTATTAATACCTAATTGATTTGATTCTTCCATAGGACATATGCTTGGTGGACTCTATAAATTTAACAAATCAAATTATAAAAAATAAACAAATAATAAACCCATAAAAAGGGCCAGTAGGTTTGTACTGCCTTGGACATTACAATAACTCCAAATCCGAGGGAAACGGGGCATGGTATGACTAGGCCATTCTCAACTTAAAAACTAAAATATAAAACAGAGATATTTGGAAGCATTGTCTGTCGTGTAACTTCTACAACTTGGTGTCTTATTACATGATTTTATCTATGTTTGAAAATTTTTGGAAATCACAAAAAGAACAATTTCATGAGAATTGTTTTTTAAAAAATAATTGATTTCCAAATAAGGTTAAGAAAATTAAAACACAAATCAATATTTAGCTTTAAATTTTTTGGTAATTTGATTATAAAAATAAAGTTAGAAAATATAAAACATATTAAAATATTTTTTTTTTCTATTATTTGGGAAATAAGTGAAAATGTGGACGTATGAGTAAACAAATGCTCAATTCCACTTTAAACTCTCAGGCAAAAATAATAATAATTTTAAAAAAATGATTAAAACCAATAAACATGTATGTAATTTCAACCAAACCACCAAAAAGGAGTTCTAAGAGTAAATAATAAGGCAATTTCACTATTGGTCCCAATAGTTTAACAAAGTTTCACTTTGATCCCTATAGTTTCAATTTGTATAATTAGAGTTTGAATCTTGTTTCAATGTATTCCCTCAGTCAACAGTCATTAAGAACTTTTGGATTGAAAGAGAACACGTGAAGTTCATATGATCATTTTTAAAGAATAATTTTATCATAATTGAACTCTATAATTTAATCAAAGTTTTACTTTGGTACCTAAATACTGGCCATATGAGTCTCCCGTTCTTGCTTTTCGACCAAATTGTTAATAGATATTGATAGAGGAACTATATTGAAACTAGATAAAAAATTTAGGGTTCTAATTGTTCATATTGAAATTACAAGAATGGAAGCGAAACTTTGATCAAACTACAAGCACCCATTGCGGAATCTACCCTAAATAATGTGTTTTTAGTTGAAGGGCCAAGAAAAGACTTGATACATCTCACACTCCAATAGAAACAGCCTTCACACATTGAGGCCCTCCTTCCCAGGAAGAGTTAAGGTAATGGGTCTGTGCCACATGTCACCATAAAGTTATAGATTTTATCACTAAGACCAATATATACCATTGCTTTGGAAGGATTGTGGGTAAAATTTGTATAGTGAATTTTGCATCCTATATATCTTGAGCAAGGCTAGAGAGCTTAGTCCTCTCAACCAAACATGGCCGCATCAACTATTTCGTCCTCTGCGGTTACCTCCGTGACCCGTGCCTCCATGGCTTCGCCGGCGTCAAGTCGGCCTTGGCCATCTCGTTGGGCCGAAAGCTCGAGAATGACTCTCGTAGCTCTGATTTTTAAGTCAAGTGCATGCATGTACGGATTCAAATTTGAAATCATAAATTACAATTTATACATGTTTTTTAGGGCAGATTTTTTCAGGCTGTGTGATAAAATATAAATTTTTGAGTGGATTTTCAATTAAATGATACCTTGAAATTATTACGAAAAAGTACGAAAGTATCAATTTTATTATTGTTTTTTGAATATAGAGCTTGGTTGAGAGTCCCTGTTCTGCTTGATGAATTCGAAGACTTGTTTCTACGTTTCTGTTGAAGAAATGGTAATATCATGTCTCACAATTTTGGTATTTTACGATAAATATTGATTTCTTTTTTCTTTTTCTTTTTTTTTTTAAATAATTCTAAGTATATTTCCTAAATTACGAAGTGAATTACTTTATATTCACATAAGTTGTGGGTCTCATACCCAAGTGATAGTGCGAAGTTACACACATCACTTAAGTATGGAATAATTCATTCGATAATTTATAAAGTATACGTAAAATTACCTTTCCATTTTTGAATTCTTGAAGTATGACACGTTACAAGTATCTTATGAAAGTTGATTTTAATAAGCTTTGGAGTAAATTTCACTATCCACCCTTTTTTACTTCTAATTGTGTCAACCAAACCTCTATGCGGTAAGCCAAGAGTCAATACTCTTTTATCCATCTATCATTCAACTAAGTATTATGTTCTCTCTTTTTATAAGGTCACATAGCCTCCTTACGGCAATTAACGAAAATTAAAAGTAATGGGTTGACCAACACAATTAACAATTAAAAATAAAAGACGTAAAGCAAAATTCTGATGAAAATGCAACTATGCAAAGTGTACTTTACCCTAAGTTTTACAGACAGAAGAAATTTCAGGTCACGCAATTGGGTATTTTGTGTTGAAATGAAAATTCAACAAAAACTATGACGGTCTGTCTTAAGATTCTGTATAAATTGTCGTAAATCGTTGTTCTTGTTTATGTGTATCAAATTATGAATGTACGTGGTTGGATTGATGGTGGTGGTGGAAATGGTATTGTACGAGTGCAGGTGTGGCTTCCACTTGGAAAGAAGAAGTTTGAGAGACTTTCATACTTGCCTCCTCTCTCTGTTGAGTCGTTGTCCAAGGAAATCGAGTACCTCATTCGCCTGGGATTGATTCCTTGCAGTGAGTTCTGTTTGGGTAACTACTTTCTCTATCTACTACTATTTTCTATTACCAATTTCAGTATTGTGTGGTGTGAATTCAACCTCGTGTGATGTGGGCTATATTCAAAATGAATGAATCTAGTTTATAAATTTTATTTTTTAAGTACTTTTTAGGAGTTTTTATGGGTTGGTGACGTTTTTTTTTCTACTAACGCTCCACGTAGAGCACCACCCAAAGGGTGGAAAATGGAATATTGAATAATTATCATGAGGCAACGCTTCAATAACTTTGAAAACTAGATAGCTGAAAACCTTACGGTCCCAAAATTTATAATAGGAAAATGTTTTAAAATTTAAAATAAATAATTCAGATTCACTTAATCGTGTGAATATCATATAACCAAGTGAATTTAAATTATTCATTTTGAATTCTTAAAACTTTTCTAGAATCTTTATTTAGAGACAATAAAAAGAAACATGTAACTTCGTTTTAGAGACGAGCAAAACATAGATCAAAGTTGAATCAACGAATGTGTAACTTCTATAACTAGTGCTCTTTTTAGTCCTGAAATACTATGACAGACATGATGATGCTCCAAGCCTCCATAGTTAATATGGAAGTTATGGTATTTTATAGTAAAGTTCACTTAAAATTGTGAAAAATTTAGCCATTTAAATCAACTTCTCTATGGTGTTGCTCTGCTTCAAATAGGTAGCACACCTTCTGTATGTGAAAATTCCCAAACAAAACTTCAAATGCGGTAGTGATAGCTTCATTCTTTAGCTTATCTGTTTATGAGCTAACAACACCTATCTCGTGATTTTTAGAAAGGATTTGTGTACTTTGAGCACCATGCCTCCCCAGGGTACTATGATGGGCGGTACTGGACCACGTGGAAGTTGCCCATGTTTGGGTGCACAGACCTGGCCCAAGTGCTAGCTGAGGTCGAGGAGAACAAGGAATACCCCGACTCGTTCATCAGTATTGATGTGGGTAAAAATAGTGAGACTACTATTCACAAAGCATGGTTTCGTCCATAGATCTCGCCATTAATATCACCAGAAATACGTATCCGTCTCGCCCACTCTGCAGGAACAACTATCTCGCCCCCGTCTAGTGTCCATTTCTGAGAAGACCCCCCACGTGGATCTCTCCCCACACGGGAACTGCGATATTCGCTCCGGCAGTCTATCCTATAATCTCGGATTACTCTCCAGTTGGCAAGATCTTCTAATTCATCTCCACTATCTCCAGGATAAACTTCCAAACAGATCCATCCGAGGATCTCGGCACGATCTCCGCATAATTCTCCATCGCTCCACTATATAAAGGCCGCTCTCCCCTACTTCTAAGGTACGCTCAATACACACACTTCACTGTATTATTATGTGAATACAGCTCTGCTTTTCTTCTTATCTTCATATCGCCTCTGTCTGACAACCACACCGGAGGGGTTTTGAGCGGCCTCGCCCCGGCCGGTTACATTTTTTCTCCTGCGCAGGTCGCCCATATTTTTCCGAGGACCCTACCTCGCCGCTTCGAGCAATATTGACTGTTGGTTGCTCGCCTCCCCCAGATTTTTACCACAACAGTTTGGCGCCGTCTGTGGGAACGATAGTTCTCAAATTTTTATGCAACTGCGAAGCCGATTATTACCTAGACCAAGCGCCATCAGTCCTTTGGAGAACAGAGCTCGTCCTATGACCAATGCCAGCCAAGTTCCGGATTTGGAAGGCCTCCACCGTGAGATCCATGGGATGGCCGAACAAATGAGAATCATGAATGAGAATAACGCTCGCTTGTTGCAGCACCTGACGGCTAACCCGCCTCCTGCGCCCATTCCTGAACGCCAGCTTCCCCGCCGCCGAGAAAGAAGCTTTTCATCGGAATCCCAATCATCCAGCAAAACACAAGAAGTGGATGAAGGAGGTGACAGGCCAAGGGGACGTTCTCCTCACCGTAATAACGAGCATGGGCATCAAGGCGAACTCATTAATCAACAGATCAGAGACCTCAATGCCAAGATTGACGCCATCAATGCAGGTGTGAATGTTCCGATAACGGTAGAAACTCTGGTATGACAGACAGAACCTCCATTTACAAACCGAGTTATGCGGACCAGGGTATCTTCCCGATTCAAATTACCAACCCAGCTAGGAACCTACGAGGGAAAGACTGACCCGATGGACCACCTGGATTCCTACAAAAGTTTGATGTCGCTTCAAGGATGCACTGATGAAGTCATGTGTAAGGCATTCTCGGCCACATTGAGGGGATCGGCGAGGTGATGGTTCAGAAAATTAATGCCAGGAACCATAGACTCATTTGGCAAGCTGAGCAGACTCGTCATCGCTAATTTCATGAGCTGCCGAGTAAGGCAGAAGAATGCTTCCCACCTGTTCACCATCCATTAGAGGGAGAATGAGAGCTTGAAGGACTATGTGAGGCGGTTCAACCAAGTCGTCCTAGAAGTAGAAGATCCCAGTGATAAGGTAGTCGTGAAGGCAATGATGGAAGGACTTCGCCCGAGGCCATTGTTCGATTCTCTTTCAAAAAATATTTCTGATAATCTGTCCGCCCTCTAGAGCAAAGCCGATAAGTACATCGCCGCAGAAGAATTGGTCGAAGCCAAACGGAGAAGGTGAGGAGGAAGAGAAGATAGCAAAAGGAAAGAACCCGATACGCGACGATCTGACCACAGGGACGGGGGCAAACGCAAGAAATCGGACCAGGACACCAGAAGACGGGACAGTGAGAGGCGTCCTCGAACTCCGCCTCGTCGCTCGGAACTGGTTTTGCCACCATTGAACGTCCCCATAGCCCAAGTGCTTACCGAGATTAAGCACGAAGAATTCGTGAGATGGCCGGCAAAAATCAAGATGGATCCCAAAAAGAGAAACCAAAACAAGTACTGCGAGTTCCACCAAGATCACGGGCATAGAACGGAAGATTGTTTTCAGTTGAAGGAGCAAATTTCCGATCTCATCAAACGAGGACTTTTAAGAAAGTATGTTGCTCTCCAGACGCCTACCTCGCCAAACAACAGATATGGCGATAACCGCCCTACCGCAGGAGAAATACAGGTGATCCACGGCGGGTTCGGATCCGGCGGATGCTCGAACTCATCCAGAAAAAGGCATGCTAGAAGCGCTAAGGAACGAGTTGAAAAAGAAGTCTACAACCTATCCTCGCCGGCCATGACCGCGAGTACCCCCATTACCTTCAGCAATGATGACTTAAGAGGCCTGCACCTCCCTCACGACGACGCCTTGGTCATCTCGGCAGTTATAGCCAACTTCAACGTGTAGAGGATCCTGATAGACAACGGGAGTTCTGCGGACATCCTATTCATCTCAGCCTTCAACAAAATGAAGATCGGTTTGGATAAACTACACCCATTCCACACACCCTTAGTCGGATTCGGTGGGAACATGACTCACCCGCTGGGATGGATAAAACTACCGGTCACCTTGGGTACAGAGCCCCATCAGTCTACGGTGTGGCAGGATTTCATTGTAGTAGACTTCCCGTCCCCATACAACACCATACTTGGTCACCCGACACTTGGAGGGACAAAAGTCATCACCTCCACTTATCATTTGAAAATGAAGTTCCCGACCACAACAGGGATAGGCGAGGTAAGGGGCGACCAGAAGACTGCCAGACAATGCTTCATTTCGGCCATGAAAGATCCCTCCAGCCTTTCCCAATAACAGTTACAAGACAACGTTACCGAGATGGAAGCCTTGAGGGACGAGGTCGAACAAATAACTCTAAAAGATCCAAGAGAATTAAAAAACACTGAGCCCCTTGAAGAAGTCTGCCCAATCCACATACATCCCGACCACCCGGATCGACATGTTATGATTGGAACCAAGTTGATCGACGAATTAAGGGTAGCCTTGGTGGAATTCCTGAGAAGAAACTATGATGTTTTCGCCTGGTCCTAGGGCGACGTTCCTGGCATCGACCCACAAGTAGCCGTTCACGATTTATTCACCAACCCTGATCATCCGCCAGTCCATCAGAAGAGGCAGAAGTTTGCTTTAGAACGCATGAAAGTTATCGAAGAAGAAATAACAAAGCTCATGAAAGCCAATGTTATCATAGAAACCCACTACCCTGATTGGCTCGCTAACGTCGTCGTCGCCCCTAAAAAAGGGAGGAAGTGGCGAGTCTGTGTAGATTTCACCGATCTCAACAAGCCCTGCCTGAAAGACAGTTTTCCTCTACCAAAAATTGATCTGATAGTAGACGCCACTTCCAAGCATGGACACCTTCTCCGGATATCATCAGATCAAGATGCACCCACCGGACGTGGAGAAGACTTCTGTTATCACAGAAAGAGTCTGCATTGCTACAAAGCGATGCCGTTCGGCTTGAAGAACGCGGGGGCGACCTACCAGAGGTTGGTGAATAAAATGTTCAAAAAACAGATAGGGAAAACCATGGAAGTCTACATAGACGACATGCTCGTCAAAAGCCTGACCGCGACCGACCATATTGCCCACTTGGAAGAAGCATTCAACGTTCTGCGAAAACACTGTATGATGCTAAACCCATCTAAATGTATCTTCGAAGTCTCCTCGGGCAAGTTCCTGGGTTTTCTGGTAACCAAGCGCGGAATTGAAGCGAACCCGGATCAAATTCTAGCCTTGTTCGATATGAGCTCGCCTAGAAATATCCGTGAAGTACAACAACTGACCGGGCGAGTCGATGCCCTCAATAGATTTATCTCCAAGTCATCCGATAAGTGCCTCCCATTCTTCCAGATATTAAGGAAGAATCAGGTTTTTCAGTGGATGGAAGAATCCGAAGCGGCTTTCCAACAACTTAAGAAATACCTTGGGTCCCCGCCCTTACTTACAGTCCCTGCGGCGGGCGAGGAACTCCTGATTTATACCTCCGTCTCGCCAACGGCAGTTAGTGCAGTCCTAATCCGAGAAGAAGACAAAGTCTAGAGGCCTATATACTATGTCAGCAAAGTCTTGGTAGGAATAGAAACCAGATATTTAAGAATCAAGAAGCTCGCCTTCCCTCTCCTGGTCGTCGCCAGAAAACTTCGCCACTATTTCCAAGCACACCCCATCGCCTACTAACGGACCAACCCTTGAAATAGATTCTCTTACGACCCGACGCCTCAAGAAGACTCCTCAAATGGTCCATTGAGTTAAGTGAATTCCACATCGATTACAGACCCAAAACGGCGATCAAAGCCCAGGCCTTGGCTGATTTTATAGCTGAATTCACCTACGAAGAGGTTTCGAAAATGAGAATGACTTCTCCCGAAACGGATTTCCCAGAAAGGCAGAAAACTGAGGATCTCGCCACTTGGAAATTGTTCGTAGACGAATCATCCAATCAACACAGGTGTGGCGCGGGCCTCGTTCTCCAGACTCCTTCCGGCGAGCAAATGGAATATTCTATTCGCCTCGGATTCAAATCCACCAACAACGAAGCCGAATATGAAGCTTTCCTCTCCGAATTAAGGGTCGCGACAGATTTAGGAGTGGATTCCCTGGATGTCTTCAGCGACTCACAACTCGTGGTAAGCCAAGTTCAGGGAGACTACCTCGCCAAGGACACGTGGATGATGGCATACTTAGACATGGTGAAGAGTATGACAGAGAAGATGGCAACCTTCAAAATTTGCCAAATTCCAAGGGAAGAAAATAAGCAGGCGAACGCACTTGCTAACCTCGCCTCCGCCTTTGATTTCATATCAGATAGAAGTATACCTCTGAAAATATTACTTGGTCCCAGTATTGATGCGAAGGCGGTGTGCCCTACGGAAGCAAGCCCGACATGGATGGATGAAATCGTCGCCTATATCCGAGATGGGGTCTTACCTTCGGACAAGCTCCTAGCCCGTCGAGTCCAACACAGGTCTGCAAAGTTTTGCATTTTTCATGGAATATTGTACAAAAGGTCATTCTCGGGCCCCCTCTTAAGATGCTTACAACCCGAAGAAGCTGAACATATCCTGAAGGAAATACATGAGGGCGTCTGCGGAAATCATTCGGGGGCGAGATCACTGGTGAAGAAAGCTGTTCGCCAAGGGTACTTCTGGCTCCAAATGCAACAGGACGTAGTAGCTTATACGAAGAAATGCGACAAATGCCAGAGGTTTGCTCCTGTAAGTCGAGTTCCTCACACCGAGATGGTGCCAATGATCAGTCCATAGCCGTTTTCCCAATGGGGGGTTGACATACTCGGGCCCCTGCCACAAGCTCCTTTGTAGAAAAAAATCTTGATCGTCGTCATTGACTACTTTACCAAATGGATAGAAGCCGAGCCCCTCGCCCGAATCACTGAGAGGAACACTACGAAATTCGTCTGGAAAAACATAATCTACCGATTCAGAATTCCAAAAACTATCATCTCGGACAACGCCAGGCAATTCGAAAAGGACAAGTTTAAGGCGTTCTGCTCGGACCTCGCCATATCCCATCATTTCTCCTCTCCTGGCCATCCTCAGGCGAATGGCCAAGTTAAAGTTACTAACAGGACAATTCTAAGAAATCTGAAGACAAGATTGGAAAAATCCAAGAATGGGTGGGTGGAAGACCTTCTGAGTATACTATGGGCCTACCACACAACCAGCAGAATACCTACTGGCGAGACCCTATTCTCCCTAGTCTATGGAACAGAATCAGTTATACCAGTGGAAATAGGGATGCCGACCTGCAGAATCTCCAATTTCAGCAAAGAAACCAACGACTCCGATCTAAGGCTGAACCTGGACCTCCTTGACAAAAAAAGAGAACGAGTCGAAATACACCAAGCAGCTTACAAACATCAGGTCGCCAAATACTATAATCGAAGAGTCAAACACAGATCCTTCCTACCAGGCTACATTGTTTTGAGGGAAGTTACCTTGGCTACAAAAAAGCCAAACGACGGAAAACTCGGCCTCACCTGGGAGGGTCCCTACAAAGTAGTCAAAGTAACAAGGCCAGGAACCTATTGGCTGGAGGACATGAACGGAAAAGCACTACCCCACCCTTGCAATGCCGAGCACTTGAAAAAATATTACCAATAAAGATTCTCGTGGCCGAGGCAAGCGCCAAATCACCTAGCTCTACAAATGTAACCTTTGAATTTATATTTGTTACCAAGGCCTTGCCCGTAAGTAATAAAATTTATACAATTCGTTCTACGATTATTCGTCACCCTGATCGTCATAAACAGCATACGCCCATTAGTTCCAAAACGATAAGGCGCCCTGATTGCCATAAAAATGATACGCCCATTCGTTCCAAAACGATAAGGCGCCCTGATCGCCATAAACAGGATACGCTCATTCGTTCCAAAACGATAAGGCGCCCTGATCGCCATAAACAGGATACGCCCATTCATTCCAAAATGATAAGGCGCCTTGATTGCCTTAGGCGGGATACGCCCATTCGTTCCAAAAATGATAAGGCGCCCTAAAACGACAAGGTGACCTAATTGACGTAATCACCCAACGGCACCCAACGCGTTTGATTATTTTTGATCGCCTGCTTCGGGATTGTCCTTTCATGAAAACTAACAAGGTTTATTGATCGCTAGGTATGTTCATAATTGACATCGCCTATTATGAGAATTCAATTCGCCAATTACTATATCGCCAATATCGGGTGTTATTTGAGGGCGTTAGCCGAATGAGTATTTAGCCGGGTATCAAGATCGCCATACCTTTTCTCCATAATTATATGATCCCCGGGAAACGACTTAGTGTTTGTTTCATCTTGGAATTTATTGAGCAAATCAGATAATTACGGTCAAGAAATTCAATATTATCGCCACAAAACATGAATAAAGTAATACACGGGCAAAATAGATGATTCGTTCATTAAAAGCGAAAGTTACAATATAGAGATTACAAAAATTTTACAAGTCCAGGGTGTCGCCCGTCACCCCGCCATCCCCATCCGCTACATCGCCCCTCCTCGCCTCAGCCGCAACCTCCTCCTCGACAATCAGTTCTGTATCCATCTCCATTGCATCCAGATCAATGCCAAGATCAGGATGATGGCGAGCCAGCTGTCTTTGACACAGCTCGAACCCATAGCCGAAGTACGTGGCGGCCTGGTCCATGATTTCCCCGGCAAAGGCAGGAGAGGCCTTGAAATCCTCAATGGCGAGCTCCTTGGAACGAGCCAACTGGTCAGACAACTCCGCCATGGCAGCTTTCAGCCTCTCCTGAGCCTCAAGGCTTTGTTTCAACTCAGCCTCGGTCTTCATTGCCTTCTCACCCAGAGCAGCCACACGTTCCTCCGCTTTACGGGTTGAATTTTCGGCCTTCACCAACTTGAGCTCGGCATTGTCGTCACGTTTGACGCTGGGTGGTGAAGTCAGTCTGAAGGTCCTAGCAACGAAGGGCAAGAGCCGACACATACACCACTCCCTGCTACAGATAAGCATCAATAAATCAACGAAAGAATATAAAGCAAACAACGTGAAATTGTGAAAACGATGAAAGAGAATTAACCTTGCCAAGGGCGTGAAAGGTTTTGGTGACCAGATCGTCCATGGAGAGGTGCTCTACCTCTTTTTTGTCGGTCAGCGGAATCACCTGACTTAGAACCTTCTCTGCCACTGCAGAACTGGCCAAAATGGAGGCTCCGGGCCCCAGGGCGGCGA
>BRYF01000027.1:11791086-11793586 GCA_030159135.1 Actinidia polygama | reverse complement strand
TGTCAGATGCCCCGAGAACATATCTAAGGATTACGGTAAGTCTACGTTCTTTCGTGAATTCTTCATTCGCTGAGTTTTCCCATAATCATTGTTATTTTTTCTTCCTTTTTTTTGTTGAGATTCCTGGTTTCTAGCTGTTCGCGGGTTTTAGACAGCCTTATCTCCGTGATGGGAGGCTTGTGGTTGACCTTTTGCCATTGCTAGGCATTTGCGAGCTTCTAAATAGAGTTCGGGTCAGTCTAGGTTGTCTTGACTAGGTTTCCCCTATGGCTGACCTAGCCCTCATCTATCGCGACGCTTTTGAGCTCGTTATGACCGTTTACTTCTATTTTCAAAACATGGCGCTGAATCGGGCTCAACTGCTAGTTCACGACAACGAGTCTTTGGCTCGGTTTTAGGTTGACCATAGGATCCCTGACAACGTAATGATAGAACGGCCAAGCCCGAATGATGATGCCAATTGGGTAGAGGGGGAGGGTGACCGTTTCTCCATGGCCGTTTCTCCTTGCGAGCTCCATCTAACGATCCCTGGCTCCTCCAGATCTTGCTCTAGAGGGTTTTCCATCGTCCATTCGCGGTGGTTTCATGAGTCGATTATCCACCAAATCTACGCCATCTCTGTCAGTTGCGCTTGTAGTCGCTCAATGGTGATGTCCTATTCGTCTTCTCCTTTAAGGAGTAATCGACCTGGCTTCTGCTTCGAGGTGGATTTTACCGCCCTCTAGGCATCGGCCAATAGCTTACCTCCTTTGTCCCCCAGGTATTCTAGGCACATGAGGTGGCTCCCTTCGGGTTTGATGGCTAATAGAACAGTTGTCGTCCTATGATGCCATGAGTAGCGTCCTTGCAAATATCTATAGTCGATTTCTCACAAACGGCGCCATTTGTGGGGTAGTGGGTTTGTAGAATGATGGAAGGAAAATCGAAGATAGACACCTACGATGGTCCTTCAACTGATATGGGGTGCTGGCACCTTGTAAGGGCTCGTCGGCAACCTAGCTCCAACACAACAACAATGAGATCGGCCGTAGGAGTTATTTTCGTGAAACGGCTCTTCGACGGTCAAGTTAGATGACTGGAGTTATGATTTCTAGAGAGAGAAAGAGTGAGAGTGTTCAGGTTTGAGGTCGTGTACCTTTGTGAGAAAAGTGATTCCAGCTTATATAGCCTAGCTCGGCGCGTCCCTTGACGCGCTAACGACCATGTCAGTAGTTGGGTAGCTGACCCAACCATGCCTCTACAGCATGGTTGGTAGCTCATCATCACGTCATCGGCCTCCCTATTTGGGTATGGGGGCTGTCAGCGGAAACCTTGCCATGCAAGTTTCCTTCTGCCCCTATCATCCCTTGGGATTCTAGTCGCCCATTGTCCCTGATTCGAGCTCTGGCACAATCATCGCTTCTCTCCTGCTTTACAGCGATAGTCTGGTCATGATGGTGGCCTAAGCTTGGACTAGGTTTTACTCCGATAATACTTTCACCGATCTCCGGCATAGAGATTCACCGACCTTGCTTCATAGCGACAGCTCCCGGGGAGATTCCCTACCCTAGCACGGTTATGAGTCAGTGTATCTACACCATACTCCAACGCGTTTCAAGGCAAAATCTCAGAATGAAGCATTGTCATTTGTCTAAACAAAAACTTAAATGAGAAGGCTTGAATGGACACAATTTCGTCCTGTACGGTCCAAAATATTTGAACTGGTGGTTCAAGTGTTTAAAACTTTATTTTTGGCCACAGTTCTTACCCTAAACTCCGTTGGGAATATTACTATTATAAAAATTTATATTGATCAAATATAAATTAATATTCATTTAATATTATTTTATAACACACATGATTATATCTATTGAAAGTAAATAAAATATAAATTATGTTCTTGGGCTAAGCTTTACCGCGAACTACAGTTGAATTGTCGCTCTATAGTAAGTCCAGTCTGTCACCTCGACATGAGAGCTCGACACCAGGCACGACAACCACCTTGACGGTGTATTTTACCGAGCTATGAGGGCAACCGTAGTGTACACGCAAATATTTCTTTGATACTTGCACACCCGGGTGAGAGTTCTCAAGATGTGACATGTGATTTAACTGCATAAGTGCAGTCTAAACGTCATCAAACCGACCTAAGTTGACCTTAGATTAGTTTAATTATGTTTTTTTATCGTATTTCGTATTTATAGTCGTGTCTGAGTTCATTGCAGATTAATGTTGAGAAAAAGTCAAAATTGGGCAAAAATACACTGAGCGTTCGAACGCCAGTTGAAGAAGGAAACCAGCGTTCGAATGCTAGGAAGAAAATCCAAAAGTTGCACTAAGTGTTTGAACGCTGGAAATCAAAGGGGTTGAACGCCAAGAAGAAAAAGCTGCCACAGTTCGACCCTCTATCATACAGTTCGAAACATGCGAGAGCTGATCATTGGAATTTTGCACAACCATTCAAACCCTCTATCTTACAATTCAAAACATACGAGAGTTGAAAATTAAAATTTTGTCTTAT
>BRYF01000027.1:11728586-11731086 GCA_030159135.1 Actinidia polygama | reverse complement strand
AACCAAAGTTGCGATCGAAGTTTTTTGATCAATCTAAAATTGAAGCATTCTTGACTGAAGTTGACTTTCAGTCGATCGAAGTTGAGACCGAAGTTGTCAAAAATAGATCTAGACGTTTCAGCCCAATGACTCTATTACTATTCCAACAGGCAGATTTGCTGTTGGAACTATAAATACAACCCTTGAGGTTGTTGGGATGATATGAAAGTGCCATAAATTCTTTTTATTTTTTCATTCAATACTCCAATCCTTTGATTATTCTATTGAGTTATATTTGTTAGATCAAAAGGAGAAAAATCATTCTAGAGATCTTGGATTGTATTTATCATTCAACTAGAGTGTTTGTGAGCTTTCATTGCTACCTCTTTTATTCATTTGAGAGTTGCGTAATTAATTATAATCCAAGAGAGAGTATTTTCTTAAAGACTAGAGGCTCTCTAGTAGTTGCATTTTAAGAGATGATATTCTCTTGAAGACTAGAGATTCTCTAGTAGTTGTAAACGTTTTTCAAGTACACGCAAATTTAAAGATAGTGAAATCCCAAGGAGGACTTGGAGAGTGGGCATAGGCAACGTTTGGCCGAACCACTATAAATCCGTTTGCACTTTGTCTATCCTTTAACTCTTTTAAGCTTCTATATTGCATTAAATACTTGCTCATATTATCTGACATTGTCATATTTATTATTGCAAGTATTCAATTAAGGAGTAATTGATTCGGGGGATTTAGTTGTGTGAATTTTAATTAATCAATTTGGTTGCAAACCTATTCATTCCTCCTCTCGATTTGTCATCTGGGGTAACAATTAATATCAGAGTCGAACTCCAAATATCAAAATTAACAATCTAGGAGTAAATCCATGACAAACTCATTAGATAGTCATTTTGCCAAGGGGCATTCGACTTCTAGTCCACCAATGTTTGATGTCACAAAGTATGCTTATTGGAAGGTTAGAATAAGAGACTTCATTCAATTTAATGATTATAGATTGTTGCATATTATTCTTAATAATATAATCATAAATGATTCTAATTATATTTATGTAAATGCCATCCCCATCAAAATATTGTATAGTGCATTAGATTCTCATATGATTAATAGAATTAGCTCATGTACATCAACGATATTTAAAATAAATTAGAAAAAATCTATGAACATAACTTGTTTGAGCATGTACATATAGATCTAGCTGAATCTAATAATATTTTTTTAGAGATTCTTGTGGTTAAAAATGTTGTAGATATTAACCAAGAATCAGAGAAAATGGAATTGAGCATAAGTAAATAGGATTTTCATCTAAAGCTTACTCATGACAAGGTGGAGGAAGCTATCATTAATGACACGGCCAATTTATATTTGATGTCAAACGAAAAGGATGAAGACTAGATATTCTATGCCTATTCCTTTTCAAATGATAGTTTTGATGATCATTTGACCTTATATTATGATGAATTATATGAGGAATTATTAAAAACAACATCATAAAATAGCATGTTAAAGAAAAAAATTGTATCTTTTAATTGTGAAATTGATGAATTAAAGAAGCATGCTATTAAATTAAAAGTTGGAAATAATAATCTAAATACAAAAGCATTAGATTTAACTTTATGCCTTAAAAAATTCACTCAATGGAAAATAAATCTAAATCTACTTCTTGAATTCCAAAGATGTGTGTATTACCGTGCCGAGATTGGATACAACCCATTAACAAAGCAAAAACTTTACAAAAATATTTTTGTAAAAGCATTTCCTCCTGCGACATCAAGATCCACATGCACATATTGCAATAACGATAGCCATACTTCATACTCATGTCATGTAAATAAATGTGCTAAAAAGGGAGTAAAAACAATTTGGGTCCTTAAAAAATTTGGAACTAACATTGAAGGACCCAACAAAATTTGGATCCTAAAGACCAATGGCTAAAACTCTATGTATGTATGTTTTAATGCAAATTGAAGGAGAGGAAGATGGTAATTGGATAGTGAATGCTCAAGACATATGGCCTGAGAGAAATCTATGTTTGCATCTCTGTCAACAAAGGATGGCGGCTATATAATCTTCAGAGACAATAGTAAGGGAAAAATCATCGGCATAGGTGATGCAGCGGACACTTACAAGAAACCAATAACCGTTGATTCTGAAGAATGCCGGCTTCCCTAAACCTGTTGATTCAATCGAATACCAGATAAAGAGGCATCAAACACTCGTTGATTCGCAAGAATACCGAACGATTAGAAAACGGTGCAAACTGACACACAAATAATATTAATCTCCAAAAATACTAAAACCCTAAAGAACAAGAGTATAAATATGGTTCACAAAATCCTAGTGCCCAGAACAAACCGGGTTAAAAGAATAAAATATGAAACCTTAAGAAAACAAGCCCCAAAACAGGCTCAAAATACTAAATGGCCCAAAAATCATACTTAGAAGCGTTTTTTTCGCGTTTTCTTGGCTCAAAAAATTATTATATTTTATAAGAGAAAAACGGAGTTAC
>BRYF01000027.1:11701086-11703586 GCA_030159135.1 Actinidia polygama | reverse complement strand
GTTCATATTAAGGGATGAAAAAAGAATTGGTTCTTGGACCAAACCTAAGGATTTAGCCCTCCATGAACACTAAAGTTTTAACTAACAATATATGAGAATTCATTTAGCCAAAACAATAACAAAATTCTGGAATAAAAATAAGAGTTTTGATTACTTTCACTGGTTTTCAAACTCGAAATTAAAATTAACTTACAAAGATTTAAGAGAAAAAATTCTAGCAATTACACAATCATTTCTTCCTTCTTGGTTCTTCTCTCTCTAGAAAACTAAAACTTAAAGCAAGAAGAGCAAAAATTAATTTTCTTTTTCCAAAACTTTCAAACCCTCATTCCTTGACTTGATTTCCTTTTTATCCTCTTCCTCCACCAGCTGCTAACAGATCACCCCCTTTTTCATCCAGCCCATGCTTTTTTTCCACCTACTCTCTTACATGGTTGTCCAACCACCCCCCTTTTCATGGGATTTCCTTTTTGACAGCATATCTGGAGACAAGGCAGAAAGAAAGTGTAGATATTTTGTCAGAACATGCTTTATTAGCTGGCTATGTACACTCTATTGTATTCCTCAACCAGTTGAATAAGAAATTCTCGGCTAGTTGAACTTAGTCTTGGCTCTCTGTTTGTGTTCAGCCGGTTGAATGAGATAACTGAATGAGCTTCTATTTTAACTGTACCAGTTGAACATTGATAGTTCAATCGGTTGAACTTTAAACGACTTCATGGTCTCTTTGATCTCTTCACAATCCACTTTACCTACAAAACTCATTTATAATGCTTGAACCAAGATTTGGTTAAAATGGACATAAAATGAACAAAAAACAATTTAAAATGGGAGGACTTGATTGATAATTTTGACATTAAAATGTGTGAATCAATTCATATGAGTATGTCCAAGCCTTCTCTGCCATAGCCATCAATTTTCATTCATAGGGGATAAGCAAGTTCCATTTATTGGCTTAACGTTATCAATTTTAAAGACATAAACATTTTTAACTCTTTGACCAATAAATAGAGTTTTGTTGTCTTTAGAGCTTTCTATTGTGCAATTTTTTTGTCAAAGATAACTTTATTTTCTTTGTCACATAGTTGGCTTATGCTAAGTAAATTATGCTTTAATCCATCTACAAGCAAAATATTTTCTATGATAGGAGAAGGTTCCTTATCCACATTATCCATACTAATGATTTTACCCTTGCTATTGTCTCCGAAAGTCACGAATCCATCATCCTTTGGTAATAGGGATGCAAACATTGATTTGTCTCTGGTCATATGCCTTGAGCATCCACTATCCAAGTACCATCTCCCTTTCTTTGATGTTGCATTCAAGCATACTTACACACAAGAATTACACATTGTTCTTTGGTACCCAAATCTTGTTGGGTTCTTATTTGTTAGTGGAATTATTCTTAGGGACCCATATTATTTTTAATCCCTTTTTGATATACTTCCTTACATAGCATGAATATATAGTATGACAATTAGTGTTACAAAATGCACATGTAGGTTTGTGTGTTTTAGGTGACATGATTTTTATAAAAATATTTTTGTGTCATTTTTGTTTAGTTAAAGGATTATATCCAAGCCTGGCATGATCATATATACATCTTTGTGATCCAAGGAGTAAATCTAAGCATTTTTGTCCCTTAGTGAATTTTTCAAGACATTTTGTTAAATCTAAGACTTTAGCATTGAGTTCATTGTTTTTAGTTGTTACCTCATCAACATGCTTCTTTGATTTTTTAATTTTATTTGTGAGTGAAGCAATTTACTTTCTTAGCATGCAATTTTTGTTTACTAATTTCAAAGACTCCTCATATAGATCATTATAGTCATCTTGTAAATCATTAAAAGAGTTGAATTCAAGATGTACCTCATTTATGTTATCCTCTTTAGCAACAAAACACAAGTTAGCCACCTCTTGATTGCTTGTCTCATCATCGGTTGAGTCATCTTCACTTTATCCTAAAATCGCAAAGGCTTTCTTGAATTTCTCAAATTTTTCTTTGGAGCTTCTCTTTTTTTTCCGAAGCTTTGGGCAATTAGTTTTTATGTGTCCCGGCTTCTTGCATTCAAAACATATGATAGGTTCTTTCTTCATTTCTTCTTCTCTTTTGAAATTCCTTCTTCCTTGTCTTTGTGGAGATTTACCCTTTTTGAACAATTTATTGAACCATCGTGTAAATGGGGCCATTTCCTCATCGCTTTCTTCATCATTGGGTATGTCTTCATGTATGTGTGACGAAGATGTTTTGAAAGCATTTTCTCTATTCTTTTTGCTTTCATCAATTTTCTCATTGCTCTTCATTGTAATCTCATGTGTCATGAGAGACCCAAGTAATTCATCAAGGCCCATTTTCATGAGATCTTTTGCTTTTTCTATTGTGGCCACTTTAGGACCCCAACTTCTTAGTAAGCACCTAAGAATTTTTCTCACCATTTTCACATTAGTATAAACTTTGTTAATAGATTTTAAACTATTTATTATATCGGTGAATCTAGTA
>BRYF01000027.1:11658586-11666086 GCA_030159135.1 Actinidia polygama | reverse complement strand
TTCACTATTTTTAAAAATAGTAAAAACAATAAAATGATATTTTTGTTTTGTTTAAAAAATTTATTTACAAATTTTTTTTTTAAAAATTTTTTCAACCACCCCCACCTCCACCTTCATCTCCTCCTCCTCCCCCTCCCCCTCCCTCCACCTCCACCTCCACCTCCACCTCACTACCACCACTGTCTCCACCACCACCCCCTCCTCACCAACACCAACACCTCCTCCGTCACCAACACCACCTCCTCCACCGCCACCAACACCTCCTCCTCCACCACCTCCATCTCCTTCACCACATATTTTTTTTAAAAATAGTTTAAAACAGGTGAAACTAAACATATTTTTATTTTTAAATAGTTTAAAAAAAAAGTGAACACAACTATACTTTTAGTTTCTGTTTTATAAAAGACTAAATAAAATTAAACAAAAATTAAACAAACACAAAAACAGAAAAACAGTAACGTTAACAAACATCCCCTAATTTCTAATACTTTCAATTTAAAACATAAATTTTTAATTAGATTACCGACCATGTCTATTAATTGAAATCATAAACTTTTAATTAGATTTCCATCCATGTCTATTACTATTTGGTCTCTAATTGTCAGTACAGTTTTAACTTTTTGAGAATGCATGTAATAACGGCATTGAAATTGTAATGGATATTTGTGGTAAACCATAAACGTTATACTTTGTGTTTTTAAAAAAAAAGAATTTCAATATTAAAAGGTGGACCAATCATTAAGAGATAGAGTGAGTATTTTTTTGAACGAAAGAAAATTTCCACAGCACATAAATCACTCTAGTTGGCCTTCCAACTTTAAGTAAATTCTACCTTTGGATTTACCACGCCAGTTCATAACCATAGTCCATTATTTCCAGTGTTGCCATAAAATGGTTTCCTTCTTTTTTTTGTCTTTATTGTTATTTTGGGAGAGAAGTGGGAACGAAAGAAAATTAACCATTGGGTGGTTCGTATGACTTAGATATTGTGGTTTCAATTTGAACCACCTTAGTGGCCTAGCATTTGCGCATCGACACAAAGGCTGGTAAGGGAAAGAAAATTTGCTTACAGTTTTAAGTGCTTCTGTGAGAGAGAACACAAAATCAGTGGCGGACCCAGGGGGCCAGCAGGGGCTTGAGCGACTTTGAAGAAATTGCAAATTTTATTTTAAATTATTTTTTTTTATACTTTGGCCCCTCCTAAAATTTTTATTTTTACACTTTGCCCTCTGAATAAACAACCTGGTTCCGCCCCGGCATAAAACTACTCAGATCCAATTCACACCATGACGTTACGTTGATTTAGCTAATCAAGATAATGATCATTGTCAAGAATCTAACAATTTTTTCGTGTGTTGGCAACAGGGGCACAAGAAACTTTGTTTTCTATAAAGGTGAACCATACTATAGCAACCACACTAATAAAGAGTACAATTATTCACGAAGGTATGATCTTCGATTGCATGTCAGAAACAGAAATTCTAATTTTGGGAAGGAAAAAAACTACTTTATTTAAGGTTAGCAGGAAAACTAACACCGTAACACTGTGGAAAAGAATTACAACTGATGATGTATAAAATCCTCAAACAATGGGAGACTTAAGATCATGTCGCCATACTTGGTCGCCACTCAATAAGCTCGGACTTTCTGAAACATCATTCATGTCCTTCCCGAAGTCTCACTTCACCAATCCCGAAATGGTAATCTCACCATCACCTTAAGGTTGGGATAAATTTGAGACTCCATCTCCCCTAAGTCTCCTAATGTTGTAGTACCATCTCTATTTGGCATTCACCACCTTTTATGCCGCGATCCTTGGTCAAAGCTTCCTTATTTGGTTGTTCGGTGATTACGTCGTGATTTTCTCACACAACTGTAAATTCTCCATCTACGAAAGGCCGTTCACCATCTACCATAAAAAGGGTAATTCACATATTCACTTTTGAGCTATAACCATATAGTATTTCTGTTGAGCTTTGTTTAGCCAATTCACCTAGGTCTCATCTCCACACTGGAGGGGTTTTGAGTGACATCACCCCGTCTGGTAACGTTTGTTTCTCTGCGCAAGTCGCCGAAGTTAAAACAGAGCTTCTTGAGCAATTTTAACTGTTGGTTGTTCATCCAAGATTTCTATCACAATAGTTTTGCGTTGTCTGTGAGAACGATAATTCTCAATATTCTATGCACCTGCGTAGCCGCTAATTACCAAGACAAAGTTTTGACAACCCCTTTAGATAACAAAGCATGTCCATGGCAAAAGCTAGTCAAACTCCAAATCTCGAGGGCATTCATCATGAGATGCATGGAATCGCCGAGCAAATCAAAATCATGAACGAGATAAATGCTCACTTGGTACAACACTTCGCCACAAACAATCTACCTCTTGCCACCATACCTATCTTAGAAGATGTTGATCGATCTCGCCGTTCTCACCGATCGGGCGACTAGGATTCGTAGAATTGTCATAGTTTTGGTCAGGGATATTCAACAAGGAGCCATCAGTACCAATCAATAGGTTTACACTCCAGACGAGGAAAGAGTCCTGGTATATATAAATTCCGGTCATCTAGCAGAACTCAGGACACAACAGGTGAGGAAACTAGGAGGTGTGGATGACTGAGTACATAGACATTGCAATAAGTTTACTACCCAAAAATTTAAAGACTTGAATGCTTAGATCAACGCCATCAATACCGGCGTAAATGCCCTAGTTACTGTGGACACCTTGATAAGGCAAACTGAGTTTCTGTTTGTAGAGAGAGTAATGAGAGTCAGAGTTTCATCCAGATTCAAATTACCATCTAAGCTATGAGTGTATGAGGGGAAGACAGATCCCATAGATCACTTGGACTAATACAAGAATTTGATGATGCTCTAGGGGTATTCAGACGAGATGATGTGAAAGGCTTTTTCAGCAACTTTAAAATTGCCAATGAGATCATGGTTCATAAAAGTTGTCTCCCAGAACCATTGATTCGTTTAGCGACCTGAGTAGGCTTTTTGTTGCTAATTTCATGAGTTGTAGGGTCAGGCAGAAGAACACCATCTATCTTTTCATAATTCACCAGAAAATGGGAAGAGCTTGAAAGACTATGTTAGCCGGTTTAATCAGACCATCATGGAAGTGAAAGATCCCAATGACAAGGTGGTAAGGGTCTTCATCCGGACCATCTCCAAAAGCATTCCTAAAACCTTTTCGGCGCTCTCAGAACCATTTGATTTTGATGATTAAGATGAAAATCATATTAAATAACCAAAGAACTAAACTAACTAGTTCAATCAAATTCAAATTTTTGAAAGGATACAATAGTGGTCTTAAAGAAAGGCTTACTCTCGATTAAAGTAAGAATTGAAACTCTCCACAAGTCATAATCAATATAATTGAGCATATAAATGTGATAGAAAAATTAAAACAACATCCAAACTAAATTTGATAACTCAACGGCTTGAACTGCTAAAAGAAACAAGCATGAATTACTACTGTCACAAGTTTGGTCGACCAAACTTGTCAACCGAAGCTCAAGAGGCTCAGCCAAAGTTTGAAGGAACAAAACAATTGTTCAAGCTACTCATTGGAATTTTAGTTAAGGGACAACCGAAACTTATGTTCGGTCGACAGAAGTCACGACCAAACTAGTATAGAGGTCATCCGAATGCTAGAAAAATGAAAGTTCTTAAACAGACTCTCTCTCTAGAATTTTAGTTCATTGAAGACCGAAGTTTACATTCGATCAACCGAAGTTCATAAAGGCACGACTGAAGTTACAAAGGCAACAACCGAAAGTGAAATAGAGAAATGAAAAAACAAAGCAAGTGATTTGCTATCTGATTTTGAAGAACATATACGATCGAAGTTTATGTTCAGTCGACCGAAAGTAAAAAATTCCATGACCGAAGTTCAAAATCTCTCAACAGACAAAGAAGGCAAGCCTTTGGAAATTCAGTTCATTCACGACCGAAGTTCACAACTAAAGTTAAAGTTTTAAAGTTTTATCTTGCACATCCAAATCAAAGATCCAATAGCTGTGATTATATCAGAATGGCTAGATTAAGTGCATTTAATGCTAAAACGACTATAATTCATTTTTGGCTAATAAATTCAACTCTTGGAGTTATTGGGAGAGTATTGAAGTGCCTTTAATCTCTACATTCACTTGTGTTCATTACTTTAATCCCTTGATCATTCATTATGAGCTTGATTGAGATCAAGAAAGCTAAATCACTCTAGACAAGAGAGCCTCATTGTATTTATTATCAATCTAGAGTGTGTTAGCAAATAGTTACTTCAAATTATTGTATCTTGTTGAGAAAATCACTATTAGTGATTGGGAATTTCCAAGGGAAGAAGTTTCTTGAAGACTAGAAAAGTTCTTGTAAAGGTTGTCAAGCACCTGTAAAAACTTGAAGCTAGTAAATTTTCAAGAAGAAGTTTGGAGAGTGGACGTAGGTCGAGATTTTCCGAACCACTATAAATCATTTGCATCATTTTCCCTCTCTCATTTTTATATTGCTTACATACTTGCTATATCTAGAAGTTCATTATTTGATTAAGTTTGTAAAACGAAATTTTTAATTGACCATTAAACCATACCAAACTTGTTTCACTTCCCTCATAATTTGCCTTCTAACTAACAAGGAGTTTTGCTGACATTTTATTTATCTCGACATTTGACAAAATGGGGATCGGGTGAGACATGATCCATCCTTTTCATATCCCTTTAGTTAGATTTGGAGGAGGGTCAATACACCCTTTCAGGTAGATTTAACTACCCTTAACTTTGGGGACAGAGCCCCACCAGACTACAGTGTGGCAAGACTCCATCGTCGTTGATTGTCCTTTGCCCTATAACACAATTTTAGGTTCCCCCAAATTGGGAAAAGTCAAGGCCATTACTTCTACCTATCACTTGATGATGAAGTTTCCTACGTCGACTGAGATAGGTGGGGTAAGGAGCGATCAAAAAGTTTCAAGACAGTGTTTCATAATGGCGATGAAGACCAGCCCCACTTTGAAACCAAGCACCAAATAAAAATTATAGACAGACGACGCCTAGATGGATGTGTTGAAAGGCAAAATAGAGGATACACTCCTTGTTGATTCTTGAGAGACAGAAAACACGAAGTCACTGGAAGAAGTGACTCCAATTTTTACACCCCCCAACTATCCAGATCGACATGTGACGATCAGGACTGAATTGACTACGGAGCTAAGAAGTTCTTTGGTGGAAGTTTTGAAGATAAGTATTTGCATGGTCACAAGGCGACATTCCAGGAATAGATCTGTATATCACCGTTCATAAGCTTTTCATTAACCCTAATCATCCTTCGATTCGCCAAAAAGGAGGAAGTTTGCTTTAGAAGGTCTGAAGGTCATAGAGGAAGAGGTGTCCAAACTCATCAAGGCTGGTGTTTTTCAGAGAATCCCATTACCCAGACTGGTTAGCCAACGTCATCGTCGCCCCCCAAAAGGGTTGAAAATGAAAGGTGTATGTTGATTTCATTGACCTGAAAAAGGTCTGTCCTAAAGACATTTTCCATCTTCCAAAGGTTGATTTGATAGTTGATGCAACCTCCAAACATGAGCTCCTTAGTTTCATGGACACCTTCTCGAGATACCATCAAATTAAAATGCATACTCTCGATATTGAGAAAATATCTTTATCACGGAAAGAGGACTATATTGTTATAAAGTCATAGCCTTTAGACTGAAGAATGCCGGGGCGACGTACCAAAGAATAGTTAATAGGATGGTCGAAGAGATAATTGGTGAAATAATGGAAGTTTATATTGACGACATGCTGGTAAAAAGGCTCAAAGTTCTTGACCACATCGCCCAGTTAGGAGAAACATTTAGTATCCTTCGCAAATATCGCACGATGCTAAACCCCTTCAAGTGCATCTTTGGCGTATCGTCGGGAAAATTCTTTAGATTCCTAATAACCAAACGAGGAATTGAAGTAAATCCCGACCCAATTCAATCTCTGCTCAGGATGAGCTCGCCTAGAAATGTTCGCAAAGTATAACAATTGACCAGGCGAGTAGCAGCTTTTAACAGATTTATTTCAAATTTGGCGGATCAATATCTAGCATTTTTTAAGATTTTGAGGAAAAATAAGACATTCGAATGGACAAATGAGTCCGAGATGGCGTTCAAGCAGCTAAAGGAATATTTGGGATCACCCCCTCTATATCTAGAAGTTCATTGTTTGAGTAAGTTTTTAAGAAGAAATTTTTAATTAGCTATTAAACCCTAACAAACCTATTTCACCCCTATCATATTTTACCTTCCAGCTAATAATTGATACCAAAGCAGGACTTTAAAATTATTTTGGATTTAACAATCTAGAAGTTAAAGATCCATGGTCAATATAATTGGAACATACATGGCTGAATGTCAATCTATTACTATGCCCCCATATTTTTTCGGTAGCAATTATAACTATTGAAAAGCTAGAATGAGGATATTCATTCAAGCAAACGATTATGCATGTTGGAATATCATAGAGAACGGACCTATCATACCAAAAAAATAGCAGAAAGAGGAAAGATTTCTAAATCTAAAGATAAGTGGACACCGTTAGATATAAAAGATGTATAAAATAATGCTAAAACTATTCATACTCTATATTGTGCATTAGATGTAAATGAATTCAATAGAATTTCAGGATGTGAAACGGCTAAGAAAATTTGGAATAAACTAAAAGTTACCCACAAAGAAATAAATCAAGTTAAGGAATCCAAAATAAGCATGTTAGTACATAAATATGAATTGTTTAAAATAAAAATAAATAAAATAATTTCTAAGATGTTCACAAGATTCACTAGTATTATAAATGAATTGAAATCTCTTTGTAAAATATATACTAATGTAAAAATGATTAGAAAGATTCTCAGGTGCTTACCAAGGAATTGGGGACCAAAGATGACCGCTATAGAAAAGGCAAAAGACCTCACCAAGATGGGCCTTGACGAATTACTTGGATCTCTCATGACACATGAGATCACACTAAAAAGTAATGAGGAGTTTGATGAAAGAAAATAGAAAAAGAAAATTGCTTTCAAGACTTCCTCATCACACATAAATGAAGCCATAACACGATTAGACTACATAAATATAATCTAAGGCCGCTAAAACAGCCTTTGTTAGTCATAGATTAGGGCTAATTATGCTTTCTTTGCCATATATTGTATTTAACTTCGTCCTTGATCTTATTGTAGGTATTTGAAAACTAAAAGAGTTGTTTCAAAGCTAAAGAAGTGAGCCGGAGTGCAGAGATGGCTTGGCGAGGAACTTTGTCGGGGCCTTGTCTCAGAAAACGTACAAGCTCTTGCTTCTAAATAAGAATAAAATAAATGATACGCCGTTGGAAAGATCTCTCCAAGATACACATGTTTGTGTCTAATGAGCGTCACCGAATTCCTACTCCAAAAGCCTCAAATAAATTGAAAGCAAAAAAGGCAAAAAAGTAAAATGGAGTTCGAATGCCAAGATTGAGCTTT
>BRYF01000027.1:11651086-11653586 GCA_030159135.1 Actinidia polygama | reverse complement strand
TCAACTCGATGTGTCGACTCTTCATTTCTAGACTGTCCACATGTGTCGACTCTTCATTTTCAAACTGTCCACATGTGTCGACTTTTCAACTCGATGTGTTGACTCTTCATTTCTAAACTCACATCTACAGTCTTCATGTGTCGACACCACGAGAACATGTGTTGACACTTCTTGCCCAGAACGTTCAGCTTTGCAATAGTAACTTCATCAATTCTTCTTCAATGTTTTTTTAATCTAATGACTAATTAAAGTAGAGCATCATCTGCATACTAAGTAGATTCATTAGATTACTTAACACACTGTTTTGCTATCATCAAAATCAAGGCATGGAATCAACAATCTCCCCGTTTTTTATGATGACAAAACTTTTTATGATATGAACAATGAATTTTAAAACTAATGATCTTAAAGCACATGCCATGTATTGCTTCCCATTTCTTGATCAAAAACTTAGTTTATTGAGATTATTCAATCGTTAAAAGACTTAGTTTCATTTTCTATTTAAGACTTACACATTGATACCATTAATTCATTTGGATACCATAACATTTGATAGTTCAATTCATTGGGATACCATACCATCATATCATATTGCTACCAATCATGTCATCTTGTTTTTTTCCCTTTTTGTCAATCCATCAAAAAGAATGTCAATCCATCAAATAGATTAAAACAATAAATATTGGCCAATACTTTCTCCCCCTTACTTAAGGAGTTTAATCTCCCCCTATCAGCATGCAACTATTCAAATCATAGGCCATAAAAAACATAAGCATGTATATATAAGCCATGACACCATGATGATCAATTAAGCAACTCATAATTACATAAGATAGAACTATAATATGAGTCAAGAATTAAAGCTGCAATGAAGAATACCATAGGATTAAACACAAATAGAGTCAAAATATTCAACATAATAATCCATAAGGATGACATGCCATCCTTATACAAAATAATATACAAAATGCACGTAAAATTTTCAATGGGAGAGGGAGGTGGTGATGGTGCGGGTAATGAAGAGGCGTGTGGTGGAAAGACAGGTGGCGATAGAGTCAAGACGAGAGGTGTATCCATGGTATTTGAAAATGTCTTTCCTTCCGTCTGTCTTAGTGCATATTTGCGACCAATTTTGTGAGTTAGAGGAGGTGTGTTAGATTCAATAGCAGATGAACCCTCTTCTTTTTGCTCAGTATCATCTCCCTCTTGGTCATCCTTCTCGCCCTCTTTTTCTTGTTCACCCTCATTTTTTTCTTCTCTATTTGTCTCAATTTCTTGCTTTTTTACCTCATCCTCTTTTGTTTCTTTCTAATCACCTTCATTTTCTTCTTCCTATTCCATTTCTCCTTTTCCCATTCTTAAACAATTTCACCTCTTTCTTCAATTCTCGAACTTTCTTTTCCAAGAGCAACAACCTTATTGCATCATTATTTGCCTTTTCATTCAACTTTTTCAATAATTTCAATACTTGAACCATAAAACCACTCATTTCTGCTTCACTTTCCTTAGATTCATGAATCAATGATTTCTTGGCACTCCTACTTCCAGATGGAGCATTTTCTTTTGAAACACTTCCCTCACCCGTTTTCTTGGACGACTTGAGAGTCCACTTGTTATTTATCAAAATGTACCCCATTCTCTTGAGGGTTTCCTCATTGTACTCATCACTAATTGCTTTAGGGATTTGCTTCTTTTCGTTGTTCAGTTCAATATTAAAATATTTGAACACCTTAGTTAGAAAAATTCCGTAGGGCAAGCTAATCTTGGTCATTGTGGCTCTGAATGTAACACCTCGAATCTTTAAACTCCAGTAACTCTATGAATTATGCCGTGAATGATAATCAAAGTGGATTATAGAAAATTAGTGATCAAGAGACCAAATATAAGTTAAAATTTAATTACGCCTTAACTTAAAATTTCTGTTCAGTTTTCCTCTAGGTGTTCAAACGCCCATATGAGAGTTCGAACGCCAAGGCTAAAAATCAGATTTTCAACTCTCGCACTTATCAAACTGTAAGCAAGACGTTCGAACCCTACCAAGCCAAAATCCTTCTTAGCGTTCGAACGGTCCTTCAAATGCCAGATCCAGAAATCCTTCTTAGCGTTCGAACGCTTAAAGGGGCATTCGAACGCCAACAGTAAAAACAGAACATAAAAAGGGAACATGAAAGCAAAAAGGGACAAACCACATGGGATCATTTCCCAACCCAACATTCACAACCACATATACCCCATACATATACACACTTCACTCCCAACCACACACACACTCACGTACAAGAGAGAAAGAGAAGAGAAGAAAAGAAAAGAAAGAAGGAACGGGAAGAAATAGGAGAGAGAGAGTGAGACATTGGAGCTTAACTCAAGCTAGGGAGCCATTTTTTGGAAGCTCAAGGAAACATTTGGAAGAGGTATAAACTCACAAAACGTATACTTATATAAGTATGTATAGTTTAGGGTTTTACCTTAACTTTAGTCTTAGATCTAGTATGTTAGGGTC
>BRYF01000027.1:11611086-11618586 GCA_030159135.1 Actinidia polygama | reverse complement strand
TTTAAGCATTTCCATGGAGAGGTTGATTGCGTAGATCTCATTGATCCACCCATCATGGTTTGAAGATGATCAGACCCCATGTTTTTGTCCCCACCCCCCAAGTTTCTGTCCTTGGTCTTAACCTTGATTTTGTTGCTTTGAAGACAATGCAACCTTTTAGTTGGGGTGGTGGTGGTTTCGCTCCTAGAAGTGAATTCCTTACCGTAAGTGTACGGGTCGCGAAGTAGTAATAAAACTCAAAGTATGAGTGTCGAAATACTAAAACACCACGATGCAATCCTAACGGAATCCTAACTTATGCTTTAAAAAGAGAAAATTAAAATTATGTATTTTGGTTTGACTGATTTAAACTAAATCTAAATTATGAAAGTAAATAAAACTTATTTAAAATTTATATTAAAAACAACTCAGAATCAGTTGATCCAATCAATCGAGTTTTTTGGAATTCCAATGGAGGCTTCGTATAACTCAAATTCTTTGACTATGTTGTGAGTCTCGGATTCAGAAGATTTTACTTTTAAAATCAGTTATTCTTTCAATCTTCAACTTCTAAATTAAATCTGTTTGTTAAATTCATGGGCGTACATCATCGATCCGTGCAACACATATAATGAATCCAACACACGCATAAATATTACAAGGCAGCGTATATACTGAATCAGCAATTCATGCATAAGCATTACTGAACATAATAGGCCACCCAAGTTTTTCGAAAGTATTTAGAACAAAGAAGACGAAGAATAAAAATCAAGAAGATATAACGGTGAAATTTTTTTTTACCTCCATTGTTCATCCTCGAGCCCCAATCTATCTTCACAATCAATTCTGAGTTTGGAAAAGTTAGCTACGCATGACTATGGAAAACAATAAATATGTATTAAAGACATTACTGAATAATAAAGCTGATACGATTAAATAAAATTGAATAACTTGAATTAATGAGAAAAGAATTTAAGAAAAACTAGTGTAATTGAATGAAAACGTAAATCAAATTAACCAAATCTGACTTTAATGTAAAAGATTACAAAAATAATTGAAAACAATGCAGAACTAAACTAGGAGGTTGTAAAAACCCTAAAAAAATATTGTACATTGTTCATAAATTATAATGAAGTATATATTGGCCTTTCCAAATTCGAGTACTAATTGGTTTAGGAAATTTTCCAGTTTTGGCCTTGGCATTCGAATGCTAACAATTGTCTTCCATCCAGCGTCTGAACTCCCAGTGTAATTTTTGAATTTTTCCTGCTGGCATTTGAATGCTTATTTTGTTCTTCAATCTGGCATTCGAACGCTAAGATATAAAGTCCAATATTTAGCCCTCGCATGTTTCGAACTATAAGATAAAGAGTAGAGAGTTCGAACTCTAAGACAAAGATCTAATTTTCAACCCTCGCATGTTTCGAACTATAAGCAAAGGCGTTCTAACTCTGGTAGTCTCTTTTTCTTCTTGGCGTTCAAACGCCAATTTCCTTCTTATTCCAGCGTTCGAACGTTCAGCACAAAATTCTAGATTTTTCTTCCTAGTGTTCAAATGCTGGTTTCTTTCTTCCATTAGCGTTCGAACGCTCAATGCAATCTTGTACTTCTTTGACTTCTTCATACCCCATTTTTGGAGCCCTTGGATTTCATTTCTCGCGCAACTCGTTAGACATGACTTTACACAATTCTTCAAGATTTTTTCAACAGTGCATCTTCCATTCCACTCCGAGTTACCAATGAACACTTTTCTTTCATATAAACCTTGGACACGATTCTCGATACGTGTGCTCGCACTCCGTCATACTTTTATGGCTCCAATTCTTCCTTTTTATCTACATTAATCTACAATGAACTCGAACACAACTATAAGTACAAATCACAATAAAATGACGTAATTAAACTAAAATAAGGCCAACTTAATATAGCCGCGCTTGGACTACAATTATGCAGTCCAATCAGTGGGCGAGCTTGTTTCGAGCTCTTTCTTTGTAATTTTTGTTAAGTTTATGTTTGTATAATTGTAGTATTTTAGTTTGGACATATTGTTTCCTTTTTCTTTGATTGTTTCTGTATTTTTTTATTTATTTTTTATTTTTGAAAAACTAAAAAGAGGTTGAAAAATTTTCTCTAGCGTTCGAATGCCAAGAATGGCCGTTTGAAAGTCCCGACAGCATGTAATGTCAATTTTTGCCTTGGCGTTCGAAGCTACTCCCATTACTATGCCTAGTGTTCGAACACCTGTCTGGCCGTTTGAACGCCAAGAGGAAATTCTGTCTTTTAATGAGGCATGTCAAGCTATTTTGTTTCATTTCATATCATCCCAATCGAGAGTGTTTGAGAGAGAGAGAGAGCAGAGAGAACTTGATAGAAAAGAGAAGTTAGAAGAGAATATCATCTCTCGTTCGAACTCCCACTTCACCCAAGGCTTCTTAGAGCATTTTGTGGGCATTCTCCTATTTCCCTCCTCTAGTTTACAACTAAGGTAAGCTCTCATTTTCGTTTTTGCCCTAAATGCAATGAGAAAAAATGTAGGCTTCACTTAGAATTTATTTGGGGGTTTGATTTATTATTGCATGGGTGTATCTATATGATTGATTGGGGTAGTTGAGACCAAAGAAAATGCCCTAGGAACACTCACCAATTAATTGCCTACCAAATGCTCGATGAAATGTCTCTATGAAGATTTTTCTTAGATTAGGAGACCAATTAGGTTCAATTGAGTCCCAAAAGGTCTCTAGGCTTCACCAAAGGCATTGGGGAGGATAAACCTTAGGAAATTTTTTGTTCCAAACTTCACCAACACACGTGCACACCAAGTGTTCGGTGAAATGCTTGGATGAGCCAAATATCACAATTAGTTTGTTGTGGGCACCGATTAAGGCATGTTGGATATCATAGATCACTTCTTGGCACAATGATCGCTTACTTTAGGCCTTTGAACATTAGGCACGCTCCTTGAATCACATGTGCATTCTGTTGAACATTTTTATGATAGGTTATCATTTTGCTTGTTGTGCTTTGCTTGCAGATGTTGTGATTGCTTTTTTAGAATAAAAATGAGTGATAAAGTTGCCAAGAGCACGAGAAAAATCAAATCCATGGCCAAAATTATGACCAAGGGTAAGGAGGCAAAAGGGAGGGGCCCGACGCGGGTTCTTCCAAAGAGGTCTATGATGCTTCGAGGTTCTTAAGGTTGCATGAGGAGAAGGCTTACAGAAAAACTTGGATTCACAATGGAGTAGTAATTGAGCGTGAAATCAGGCTTAATGCCTTTAGCCAGCTGGGGTAGGAGAAAGAGTTCATCGGCTGAGGCTGGTTAGATTTGTCCGATTTTAAAGGGGAGTGTGTTGTGACCCTTCGTGCCGAGTTCATGGCAAATATCTCTTCCCCGATAGCTGAGAAGGGGAGTGAGCAGGTTGTGTCCTGGGTCCTGGAGAAGGAGATCATTTTGACTCCTAACACATTTGCATGTTATTTCGGACTTAGGCGAGTAGAAAAGCCTATTTTTTGAGTACCCCGGTGTAGGAGCCCCTCCCTTGTCGGTCATCTATAAGGAATTGCTTAAAGCGGGAGAGACATGGGATGGAGATGTGTTGACTCAATGCCTTGATTTTGATGATGAAAAAATATTATGTTAGTAGTCTAATGACTCTATTTAGTGTGCAGATTCATTATTCAATCATATGAAGAGCGTGGACGAAAGGCCCAATTGTTTCACATTCCCCATGATGTTGAAATCTTGTGAGAAGTTACGAGATTTGCAAGAAGGGGAAAGACCGAAAGAGTGCATTGTTTTGTAGTGAAGATTGGTTTCAAGTCAAAACCCATTTATTGGTGCCACTTTGATTGACATGTACTCCAGTGGTGGCAATTAGACGTGCACATAAAGTGTTCGGCGAAATGACTGAGAAATATTGTTGCGTGGACTTCGATGGTTAATGGCTATATTTCATCTATAGATGTAGTTTCTGCGCAGAGACTTTTCGACTTGGCGGCAGAGCGCGATACTGTATTGTGGAACACTATGGTGTCTGGTTATATTGAGTGCATGGATATGGTGGCTGCTAGGAAGCTCTCCAACTTGATGCCAAACAGGGATCTGATGTTTTGGAATACTTTGTTGAATGGTTATGGCAATAATGCGGATGTTGAGGGGTGCGAGAAGTTGTTCGAGGAAATGCCTGAGCGAAATATTTTTTCTTGGAATGGACTAATTAGAGGGTATGCTCGGAATGGTCGTTTCTTTGAAGTTCTTAGTACTTTCAAAAGGATCTAAAGGGAGTCTGATGTGTGTCCTAATGATGCCACACTTGTGACTGTGTTGTCTGCTTGTGCGAGATTAGGAGCTCTTGACTTGGGTAAGTGGGTGCATGTATATGCAGAGAGCAATGGTTATAAGGAGAATATTTTTGTTAGGAATACATTAATTGACATGTATGCAAAATGTGGGAGCATAGATGATTCTATTGATGCGTTTAATGGCATGGATATAAAGGATGTAATATCTTGGAACACCATAATAAATGGCTTAGCTGTGCATGGACGAGGTCCTGATGCTTTAAGCTTGTCTTCTCAAATTAAGAACACTACAGAAAAAACAGATGGTATCACTTTCATTGGTGTTTTATGTGCTTGTTCTCATATGGGTTTGGTAGAAGATGGGTTTTCCTATTTCCATTCAATGACTGATGAATACACAATCATGCCTCAGATTGAACATTATGGTTGTATGGTTGATTTGTTGGCTCAAGCTGGTCGTTTGGACCAAGCTGTTGATTTTGTGCAAAAGATGCCCATAGAGGCAGATGGTATTATTTGGACTGCCTTACTTGGGGCATGTTGGAGTTACAAAAAACATCAGAATGGCGGAACTGGCTCTCCAAAGGCTCATCGAGCTTGAACCAAAAAATCCTGCAAACTATGTCATGCTTTCTAATATTTATGGGGATGCCCGGAGATAATAAGATGTGTCACGATTAAAAGTTGCAATGAGGGATACTGGATTTAAAAAAATGTTGCCAGGTTGTAGCTTGATTGAGGCTGATGATGGTGTGGCTGAGTTCTATTCTTTGGATGGGAGGCATCCGAAAACAGAGGAGATATTTGCAGTGGAGAGGATTGACGAAGCTGTTAAGGATATCTGGGTATGTTCCAGACCTATTGGAGCTTGGACATGGAACTCAAAGAAAGAAAGAAAGAGATTAATCATGGATACAGATCTAACTTCTGGCATTGTTTGCTCAAAGTGGCTGCTCTTAGACTTGAATCCGCGTTTGCATGCAAGTCAGGCCAACCCTTTACCATTACACCTTGTAACGCCACTACACAACTCATTCATTTAAGATTAGCAATGAATAATATTTCTTACACACAACTCATTCAGTTACTTCTTTCAAGGTGGTTGTGTCCACCTGATCAATGTTGAAGAATCATGAGGAATTATGGGGCATTGTCTTGATCTCTTATCCTATGAGAATTGATGCACTCAGCGGAAAACTCCTCTTCTGAGCTGAAATATGGTTCCCAAATAACATCTGTATCTTGGTAAGATAATCAACTTTCTGACTTTATGATCTGATAGGAATCTCTCTGACAAAATGCATCTATGTCAAAAAGCCACTTATTTAGAAGAGGAATGGTGTGCTTGAACCTGTTGATGCATTATACTGAGGAAAAGTTTGAAAATGTTCCTCTTGATGCATGAGTAGACTTCATAATCCATAGTTATATTTTGTTTTGTAAGGCTTAAATTCTCGGTAGACTCCTCTTTGCTGGAGAATACAGCTGTCTGAATCAAAGGGACAGGTTTCTGATTTGAGCCATAATGAAATTACTTGATCCAGTTCTCTTAAGAAAATTTACTGCTTCCCTTTCTTGCTTCAGGAATGGCAAAATCAGTTCATTTAGTCGGTTAGTAGAGAAATAATATTGTAGAAATCTACAACTAAGGAATATAGATGTAAATACTTCACGAGATTATGGGCTTTCAATCATCGATATATTCCTCTAAGATAATGCATCTCATTTCGTCTTTGTAATTCTCATAATTCAGATAGAATAATTATCGTAATTCTCATTTTGTCTTTGATGTATGACCACTTTTTCTTCTTGGATGCTGCAGTTTCAGATAGGATATTCTACCCCCGTGCAGAATATTTGTTGAACGATTCTTTTTTTTTCTTTGGTTCAGGCATGTCAGTTAGACGTTTACCTTTCTTCAACCATAGTTTCATTGGAGGTTCAATGCGGTAAAATGGAACCACTTACTTAATGAGGATTATAGGGACAATTTGATGTATTTTAGGCATGAAATAACTCCAGCAAAACTGGTGGATAGCCCTTTGAGGTTCGTTAATAATCAACAAAATTAATTTGCTCAGTTTTGATCTGAAGCTATCATTCTAAAGTTCTCCATGTTGGCCAACTTATGGTTTCTTAATTTCTGTATAATTTGTTAAGTTGTCTTTAATGTCATTCGTCAAATTGTATGGGCCACAGTTGATTTTTCTTTGCGGGACAAGAGGTTTGCCATTGACGTAACTTGGTTGTGGATGCCGGTATGATAAGCAAAAAACAGCATCAGCTTGTTAATGTCGACCTTCTACTAGGCAACAAACGGTGTGAATCCGGAACTTGATCTGTTGGATGATTAGTATTTGCGTTAAGATGTCCTCCATTTTTCATAAAGAGCTACAACTACTAAATAAGTATTTGCAGGTTTGCACTATGCACGGTCCAGCTTTTCTTGTGTAGAACTTGTACTATTATGTGCCCGCGAGCCAATTAGAAACAAGGAAAACACCCCGATCGAACTGCATAACAGTTTCATTCTTCTCACCCTTTCTCTATTTTCTTCTCAGTTTCATTCTTCCCACCCTTTCTCTATTTTCTTCTCGTCAAGATTCGATGAATTAGACACAAACAAATGATAATTCGAAACTAATATATATAGTTTCTATATTAGACACAAACTAATATATATTGTTTCTTCTTCTTTTCTATTTTTATTTTTTAAATTTTGATAATTCGAAACTAATATATATATATGACAATTGTTTAACGTTTTTTAACATTTTAGGAAAACAATTATAAAAAATTTGCTTTAAATTGATTTGCAAAACCGTTTTCATTCCCCTAGCTCTTCCCCTGGCTAGCGACCGCCTCGTACCACCCCCCTCCACCACTGACCATCTCCAGCCACCATTCCTCCGACCAGTCCACCATGTTTGGTGCATGTATCCTGATTTATTTTATATCTTTTAAAGTCATGCATGCACCAAACACCATCTCACTTTTAAAACCTCTCTCTATGTAGCATGCGCATAACCAAGTTGCCTAGTAATTTGCGTACTTCTATAAACAGACACAATCATGCATATTGTTGTAGGACAAACGTTTTTATTTATATTGGTGTCATATAAACTAATTAACTACCGAAACTCATAAACCTAATTAATAAAGTTTAATATTTGAAAATTATTTTTCATTTAAAGTTCGTGGATCCCATTCTTAACAACT
>BRYF01000027.1:11578586-11581086 GCA_030159135.1 Actinidia polygama | reverse complement strand
ACACATGGATTATAGGTGTAGACATCTGAAGACAAAGACTAAAGAAATTATGGAAGAAACTTAAGCTAATTTCAAAAACGATTATCTCAGGCTTTAGAGATCCAAATACATAAATGTTTGAGTCCCTATTCAAGACCATAAGTTAACTTTCCATTGAACTTGAAATCATGACCAAACTTCAAATATTGAAGAAGTTATGACCAAAAGAGTGAGGCACTGTCAAAATAGATTTTTTGCAATTCCATAGGTCAAATTCAAATGGGACTATCTCAGTCCTCACAAGTCCAACTGAATAAATTCTTGAACCTACATTGTAGTCCCGGAATTCTAGTTTCTAACGCAATAAATAGTGTTCAAAAAATCCAAGTAACGAATACGTTACGACAAATTTAATGAAGACAGAACCCATAATTGAAAACTGCAACTGCAAGTATCGACACATATTCAAAAAGTGTTAACACATATAGTCAGTAACTAAATATAAGTGTAAAGTGTTGACACATGAAAAATAAGTGTTGACACCTGAGCGCAATGACTCTATTTTTGAATGTTGTAAAGTTCAAATCAAGCATTAAATGATTCTCAACTACCTCCAACGGGAAAATCAACATAAGGGCTTTATATACAAGTCTCCAACAATATTTATGGATTGAAAAACAAGATTATAACATGGATTGATCATCAAAGAACTCTAAGTTTATCATTCTCTAAAAATTCATCTTGTTCCCAAAAGTTAAGTTATTCCACTCATATCTACTCTTCTTTGAGAGTTTGTTTTTCACTTATACAATGTTCTTACACTTGTATTGTGAGAGTTTGAATGTTTTCTCTTATAAAAGCCAAACACTTGTGAGAGTTTGAGTGTTTCTCTTATGAAAGCAAAACACTTTGTGAGAGTTTGAGTGTTCTCTTGTGTAAGCAAAACACTTGTAAGTTCTTGGATGAAACCACTTGTGTAAAAGTGAGTTGAACACTTGGTAAATCAGCCCCTACCTTGTAATTGTTGATTGCAATAGTAGAAGAAGACTTTGCGAGGATCTTGGGAGGACATAGACTACACATTTTAGTTAAACCTCGGTAAATCTTTGTGTACTTTTCGTGTGCCTTACTTTTACTTTATACTTTATTACATTGCATTACATACAACTTGATTTATTGTTCCATTGATTAGATTAATTTTTAGTTAATCCTAATTACAATTATTTTTGAATAACCCAATTCACCCCACCCCCCGCTTAGGTTGCCTTTTGGGTCAACACAAACTTCCTAGAAAAACTTAAAAGTTAAAAGAAAATTTTCTTCTTCTGTCCCTTTGGGGCATCATCAAAACGGCGGAGGCTGATATGATGAGCTAGGAGCATCATGAGGAGGTGGAGGAAAATTAGATGGTGGTGGAGTTGTTTGGCCAGAAACCATAGATACTCCAACTGAGATTCAAGATTAGTCATCCTCTCTTTGTATTGTTGATTGAAGTCGATTACTTGTTCATACATGTTCTCATATAAATCACCGAGCCGCTCAATGTACTTCTATTACTTTCCTTGACGTTGCTCTATTCACTCTATAGTAGCCTTAGAGTTCAAGAAACCAAGCCACAGGCCCCTCTTTTGATGAAGGCTCTTCTTGCAAAGGATGTTCTTCTTGCATCGGTTGCCCTTCTTGTCATTGGTGAATTTGAGCACTTGGTTTCTCATGAATCTTCTCAGTTTGCGGTGGAAGCTCCTTAAAACGACCTTCAATCTCTATAGCATGGTGACTACTTTCCTCTTCTCCTTTTTTTTCCTCTTCAGAGGAGTCCACACTTATTCCCTTTTGTATCATATGTTTGTAGAAACCTCCATCTACGTATTGATTGATTTGATTGCTGAACTTAACTCTAAAATATTTAAGGATCTTAGTTAAAAGAGCACTAAAAGGTACGACTCGATTTTTGTGATTCCTCATATTAGCCATCTTTTTTAAGATTGTGTAGTTCAGATTTAGAGGTTCGTCAATCGCAACTCTATATATGATAAAGTTATCCATGATTATCACTTGATTATAATGTCCCTTCTTGAAAATTTTATTATATGTACCGTTGAAATAGTATAAATTCTTTTGTCAATTCTTTCGTTTGTGTGGCTCCTCTGGCTCCGTTGATGTCAATCACCTCATTCATTCTTTTTCGTTCCACATATTTCTCAAGTTGTCTTGGTTTATTTATAAAAATTCAATCACCAGTATTTGCAATCCCCGTGATTTCAAATAAAATTGTGGGATTAAGGACTAATATTTTTCCTCTAACTTTTGTGTCAATCGTATATTCTATGTTATCTAGATTCCCTACTTTGAGATTGCAGTAGACCTTACCAAATTTGAATGTACATCTATTGGAAGAGGGCGTAGTCCATCCCATCTTAATGCTTCAAGTGGTGCCAATATCTTCAAGTAGTACTTTAATAAGAAATTCTTCTCAAATTCCCTCCCGGTGATTATCATCCTATCTTTGAAATTAGATAGC
>BRYF01000027.1:11563586-11573586 GCA_030159135.1 Actinidia polygama | reverse complement strand
GATTCATCAACTTCAATAATGAAAGAGGCAATTTACTTTCTAAGCATGCAATTCTTAGTTGTCATTTTGTAGTGATTCTTTGTACAATTCATCATAAACATCTTGTAATTCATCAAATGCATTAGGTTCGCAATGTACCTCATTTATTTCCTCTTCTTTAGCAACAAGGCATAGATTTTCTACTTCTTGATCAGTTGACTCATCATCGGATGTGTCAATGTCGCTCTCTTCCCAACCTGCAAATGTTTTTTTGAACTTCTCAAATTTTTCTTTGGAGCTCTTCTTATCTTTTATTGAATCCTTCCTTAATTTAGGATAGTCAACTTTCATGTGCCCCGACTTCTTGCATTCGAAACAAATAATAGGGTCTTTATATGATTCTTTTTTTTATAGAATTTCTTCTACCTTGTCTTCGAGAAAATTAACCATTTTTGAACATTTGTTGAATCTTCTAGTGAACAATTCCATTTCCTCATCGCTATCTTCATCATCTTCGATTTCTTTATTTATTTGTGATGATGAAAGCTTGAAAATCATTTTCCTCTTCTTCTTTCTTTAATCATTCTCTTCATTGCTTTTTAATGTGATCTTATGTGTCTTGAGAGATCCAAGCAATTCGTCAAGACCCATTTTTATGAGGTCTTTTGCTTCTTTAATGGCGGTTACTTTTGGTCCCCAACTTTTTGGTAGACACTTGAGAATCTTTCTCACCATTTTCATGTTAGTATATACTTTATCAAGAGATTTCAAGTCATTAATTTTATCGGTGAATCTAGTAAATATTTTAAAAATTATTTCATTTGCTTCCATTTTAAATAATTCATATTTATGAAGTAATATGCTTATTTTTGATTCCTTAACTTGGCTTGTTCCCTCGTGGGTAACTTCTAGTTTATTCAAAATTTTCTTAGCTATTTCACATCCAAAAATTCGATTGAATTTATTTACATCTAGTGCACAATATAGAGTGTGAATGATTTTTGCATTATTTTGTTTATCATTTGTATCCAAATGTGTACATTCATTTTGAGGTTTTAAAACTTCTCTTTTTTCTGTTATTTTTGTAGGTATAACAGGCCCATTTTCTATAATATTCCAGCATGCATAATCATTTTCTTGAATGTAAATTCTCATTCTAGCCTTCAAGCAGTTATAATTGCTATCGGAGAAGTGTGGAAGTCGACTAATAGATTGGCTTTCGGCCAAGTGTGTTCCTATGATGTTGGCCAGAATCTTTGACTCCTAGATTGTTAAATAAAAAAAAATAAAGAGTCCTTCTCTGATATCAATTGTTAGGTAGAATGCAAACTATAATGGGGTGCAATAGGTTTGCTAGGATTAATTATCAATTAAAATTCTTGTTAAAACTTATACTAGCAATGCACTCCCAGTTTAACAAAGAGTGCAAACGATTTAAATGGTTCAGCAAATCTCGGCCTACGTCCACTCTCCAAGCTTCTCCTTGAAAATTCACTATCTTCAAACTTGTGGGTACTTGACAACCTTTACAAATACTAGAACACTTCTAGTCTTCAAGAGAATCTCTTTCTTGAGAATTTTACAATCACTTATAGTGATCCTTTCAACAAGATGTAATAGTTGAAGTAACTCAAACTCATCAAGTCTAGATCAAAGATAAATACAATGAAACTTTCTTATCTAGAGTGATCTTACTCTTTTTGAACTTTGATAAATCAAACTCATAATAAATGACCAAATGATTGAAGTATTCAATACAAGTGTTAATAGGATTTTATGGCACTTCAATACCCTTCCAACAGCCCCAAGGTTTGAATTTATGAGCCAAAATTTGAATAGAGTCATTACAGCATTTAATGCTTCTGATCTAGCCATTCTGACTGAATCTCAGCCATTGGATCTTGATTTGGATGTGTAGAATCGAAATATTCAACCTTCGGTCGACCGGACTTTAACTTCGGTCGAGGTTGCATCGAGATTCCAAAGATTAATTCTTCCTATCTGCTGAAGGATTTGGTGTAAGAATTCAAAATAAAATAAAATAAAATAAAATTTTCTTTATATATGAATAATTTTGGATTTGGGTATAATTGAATTCATGTATAGTTAATTAGGCCACATGTGAATTAGTGGACCTAAGTATTTTTTTTAATTTGGGATTCAATTGAAAGATTCATAACTTTTAGAATAAAATTAAAAAAGATAATTAAGTTGAAGGGGCTGAGTGTAATTTAGGTATAATGGGGGACAAATTGAATTGCCTTTCGGCGGAAAGAAGGATCGCCGAAAGAAGAAAAAGAGAAAAGAAAAAGAGAAAAGAGAAAAGAAAAAGAATAATAAAATAATAATAATAATAATTAAAGATAATTATATATGTATATATAAGAAGGGAAGTAGAGAGTCTGAAGGGGAGAAAAAAATCAAAAGGAGGTAGTGAGAGAAAGCACGCCAGAAAGAAAAGAGAGGAAGAAAGAAAAGAGAGAGAGAGAAATTATATAGTGTGGTTAGTCTTTGATCATGAAAAATAGTGACATAGATCAACGGTGAGATGACGTCGGATCAAGGCAAAATTTTAGTATGATGATCATGGAAGCCAGATCTTCATATCAAAGGGCGTAAAATTCAAATTGAGGTAAAGGGGGTTAGTTTGTTGGAGCTTTACTTTGGGTTTGTTGTTAATAGCTTATATAAAGTCTATTAAGACATTATTTTGAGTATTGAACTTAAAATAAAAATACATGATTTATAATAGAAATTGTAAATGGACAATTGATTTATGATTATGTTTATATAATTTGATTATAACAAATGCATTCGACATAAATTTTAATAATGCATATTATTGATGGTTTATAATATCATGCATATTATATTATTTACATTAAAAGCTGTTAGCAAATGTAACTTGATATATGTTGAAACTTGGAAATTGGAAAATAGTTTTTGGAAAGTTAATGATACGTTTGGGTAAGTCTTGAGCCTTCGGTGAAAGTCCAAGAAGTTGACTGAATGAAAAGTCCTAGATGGCAACTGCGCTACGTTTGGGTAAGTCTTGAGCCTTCGGTGAAAGTCCGAGAAGTTGACTGAATGAAAAGTCCTATATGGCAACTGCGTTACGTTTGGGTAAGTCTTGAGCCTTCGGTGAAAGTCCGAGAAGTTGACTGACTTTTGGGTAAGTCTTGAGCCTTCGGTGAAAGTCCGAGAAGTTGATTGACTTTTGGGTATGTATGAGTTTGCTTTTTGAGAAAAGCTGGAGAAGTTAAAATCATTGGGAAAAAAAATCATAAATTGGATTATTGCTTTTGAGAAAAGCTAGAAAATTTAAAAAAAATTATTGGATAATTGCTTTTGAGAAAAGTCGGGAATTTGAGAACTTGTTGATTTGAGAAATCATAGATTGAAAAATCAAAAGTATATTTTGATATGGATAAAAACATATTTTATAGCATCATGTTTTTATTATATGATTATGTATCATGGTTTTGGCTTGAAACATCAAGGCCATTGTTAAATCTTTTCAAGGTAACTCACATTTACTATAAAATGAATTTCAGGTACCGAGGGTTACCCTGAATCGTAAGACATGAGAATGCCAGTTATATATTTCACTTTGAAAATACATGTTGACGTGTATATTTGGAAATTGTAATATTATTTTGACTTTGTGTGGATATTGTCTTTGGGATATCATTTATTTTGTATTTGATAGCTCATGGAGAGTTTGGTTCTACTTGAGAGATAGACGTATTGTACTCTGATGAAATGACAAGTATATTTGTCATATTATTCTGCAATTTAGTTGTTTGCTTACGTGACCTGGTCTTAGTTTGACCGGGGCGTGACATTTGGGGACTTTGGTCTAGGGTTTGTGACTTTTGGTCGACCAAATGTCAACTTTGGTCGCCATTATTTTTTATTTCAGAAAGAACTATGTTCTTCAATTTGGCTTTTAACTGACTTTGGATGACCGAATTTGAACTTTGGTCGAGATTTCGGTCGACCGAACCTTAACTTCGATCATGGTTTCATTGATTTTTCAAATAGCTTTTCGTTCCTCTATTTCCACTTCGGCTATATTTTTCTCAACTTCGACCAACCGAATGGAAACTTTTATCGTTGTTACACTATTCTTCTAGTAAGCAACTCTATCAATGGTTTGAGCTTCCATTTCACTTCGGCTAAAGTCTTAGGCTTCGGTCGACAAGTTCGGTCGACCGAACTTGTGATAGTAACAACTTTTATACTGTTTCTTTAAGAGTTCAAAGCCGTTAACTATCCAATTTGAGTTTAAGTGTTAATTTGACTCTTCTACCACCTTTATGTACATAAATACATTGAATATGACTTGTAGAAGATTACGGATATCATTTAAATTATGTGTAGACTTAAGTTTACGAGCACTGTTATTTCTTTTCAATAGTATGAGTTAGTCACATGAATTTTTCAAACCTTTAAGTTGTTTTAACAATCTACGCATGCATGTTTAATCTTAAAACAAACTTGTTTACGGCTATTTTGAGTTTAACATATGTGAATTCAGTTTTCATTCATTAACACGATTTTCATCAAAAGTTTAACTAGACTTGATGTTTAACAAATTTAATTATCAAAATCAAATATGCTTTTATTTCAACAATAATGATTTTAATTCCAAGAGGATGTTCATATTAACTTTAGGAAAACTATATTCTTAAAAAAAAAAAAATAGAAAACATTACTGGAACAGTTGCGACATAAGGATTTTTTTAATCAGTACTGGTGATATTAAAGACTTAAATTGTAAAATCTTAAAAAAAAATGTATTAATATCATCACCAACTATTTTCAATAAATTAACAAAAGAATCATGTATGAATTTTTGGGATTATCCTAGATCTTTCAGTTTTCCATAGTTCAACTAAAACCAAGGCCCAGAACTTTTGACTAATTTCATGATGTTGAATTGTTTGATTGGAGGAGAAAAATAATAAAAGTTTGGGTCGGATTAAAAGAATGGATCAAAATTTTCTATCCATCATCTTTTTTCAAAGCACACTTCATCAATTATTGATGGGATAGTGATGAGAAATTGGAAGATGCGGAAGTACATAAAAGGTCAATTAAAAGATGCATCTCAAAGTCCATATTAATGTTACATCCGAGGTGATACTTCATGATTGAGAATCATGAAATATTCAAAAGCACCCGTGGTTTTCTTGATTATTTTTTCATAATATTTTTTTTATTAAATACACTTTATTTTTTGTTTATATTGCACATAGTTATAATAAAACCCTTGCAACTTTTATTAGTAACATGAACTGTCATTTCCCATACATTTACACTCCTTTTTCTTTCGTCTTATGAATTTGTAGTTTTAGGTGTTTAATCAAAACTTATATAACAAAAAATCAAAAAATAGAGTTGTAGCGATTAAATTGTATAATATTTAAAAGCACCCAAAGTTTTCTTGATATTTTTTTGATCAATGTTTTACTAAAACACTTTATTTTTTATTTTTATTTTTATTATGCAAAGCTATAGTACAACCCTTATCACTTTTAGTAATAGAAAATTTTCCTATCTAATTTTTTTACACTTCGATCAGTTACTCTCTTCTTGTGGATGGGTAGTTTATGTATTTTATAAAAAATAAGTTACACAACAAAAATAAAAAGTTGCAGTTTTGGGTGAAAAAGATTGTATAAATCATTACACAAACTTTTTTTTTTCTAAAAGGAAAATTGAAAATTATAAAAGGGTAAAATTAGTAGTACTGTAATTAGAGGTTGTACATACATTAGGGATTTATGGGAAAAATTTTATAAGTAAAAGAAAAAAAATAATAACATATTAAAGAAATAAATGCAAACTAAGGAGGGAGTACTCCTTTTTGGTCAGAGGCGCCCCATGGTTGCTTTAAGAAATAATTTATGGGGAGGTCCCTTCAGCCTAGTTAAAAAATTTTAATTTTTTACTTTTATAAAAAAAAAATAATGGTGATTATAGTTTAAATTAGTCTTATTGTCTGTGACGGGACTGGCCATTAGTTTAGACTGTTTAGTTATGAATGATAACCATGCTTTTGTGCCACCGCTCATCTCTCTCTTTTTTCTAGGACTATATTTGATAATGTCATTTTTATTACACATAATTTAACTCAAAGCTTAGCCTTATTTTGATAATTCGGTATCCAGTCTATTCAATACCGACTAATTCAAGGATTAATCTCACTATCCAGTCTATTCAATACCGACCAACTAAAGACGGAGCAAATTCCATATGAACTGGCTCAATAGAGGAATTGATAGTACTCGAGTGGGAGTCGAACTACAGACCAAAAGCTTCATAAAATCTTTAACGACCAAGTTTTGGCTACTACTGCGCCAACCCGGAGTTCTCAACGCTTAGCCTATGGTATCCAAAATACCAATATCCTTGGAAATAATTTGAGAATAATTACAAATAATTTGATGATCAGAAGACAAGATGAATTTGGAAACATATTCACACAATTCTGGGATCCAGAAAAATTCATGCTGGATAGATTAGGGATTTGGTACTGTAGTTAAAATAGGGAGGCAGTAAAAAATCAGAGAATTTGGTTAGTACGAAAACTACAGGTAAGAGAATTTGTAGTGCTATGCTAATTATTAAAAAGTAAGGTGTATGGTGTAAGTTCAAAGCTAATGACAAGCGGGCCTCACGTAGAATGAATCTTGTTACATTTCAAATTCTGAGTAAGTTTTTAGATAAAAAATCGAAGTATGCAGTATTTTTGTTAGTTTAAATCTTGAGAGGGGTATTTTCCCCCTTATGTTTTCCTAACATCTCTTTTCTTCTATACACATTAAAATTTTTGCTATTTTTTTTTCCTTTGGTTTTTCATGCATTTTATAATTGGAATAGGCAGAAATCTGTTTGCTAATAACCGTCCAATTAAAAACTTTGGACCGACCATGGCTTGTCTTCGTGATTTAAACTATTTATTTTCTGAGGTTCGTCAAACTAATCAGTATTCCTATAAAAATTAAGTTTATTATGTATTTACCGCTAAATATCTAATCAACTTAAATTTTGTAAGAACGATATGCGCAACAAAATCTTACAAAATTAACATTCAACTCATTGAACTAACTCCCTACAAAATCTTGAATTTTATAATGAATCCACAGCCCACCAATTGGACCATCCAATCCAAATATGTATCCAAACATTGAACTAACTACAAATCTAACATGGGACCTAATAAATAGGTCTAGACATTAATGGTGACATCCAAGATTGCTATGTGTTCTTTGTGATCTTTCCCTCTCCCACTACTCCAAGCATAGGCATTAATGCATTAATGTGTGAGGCTAGTCACATACTTAGACATACAAAAGTAAGTTCCAAACATGTAACCCACTAAAAGAATAGGAAAATATATTTTTAATTTCTCACTCTACTTTCTAGCTTCTTCATGATATTCCAGCCCAACAAATTTTAAAAAAAATAAAAATAAAATATAGGCTAAACCGTTCTCGATGAGGTCTACACCATGAATGATTTGGATTATTAAAATGAGTCTAAAATGAGATCCAAAATACTTAAACTGCATAGGTGAAATCCAAAATTAGACTTAAGAGAAGCCTGATCATTTTTTTTCCTGCATGTGTATTCAATTACTACACGAAAATGTGAGATCGTTGTAACTATTTTTCAACTAAAATATTCTTCCTCAAATCTTATCCTACAAAAAGAATCTAAGAGAAAAGTAGAAATTAATTTTTTATATAAACTACCTCGTAGTATTTTTTTCTTGACAACTAATTAAATGGTGACATAATAGACTAGTCAATCATTTCCATTTTCGTTCTCTTTTCTTTTTTTCTTCTCTCTATTGTTTTTTTCAAGAAACATTATTTTATAGAATATTTCTAAAGAGGGCAAATAAACAGACAATCGCCAAATACTAGATTTCAATAGACTGGCATAAAGGTAATGATAGAAAAACATGAGAGGTTGGCCAAGCACACCACAACTTTTTTTTTTTATAATTCAGAATTTCCGCCCAACTAAAATAAGATCAAGATCGAGAGACAAATTTGAAAGTTTTAAAACTAACGGCCGAACAATTCTTCAATAACACTAAAGGAACTCAAGCTGACGACCACTGCAACACAAATTTAGGATCTTGCGCAAACAAACAAGCTTAATCTTGGTTTAAACACGTATACATGCATATGAACTATATTGTATAAGTTGAAAAAACATAACTGAAAAGAAAATATTATATTAAAAATTAACGGCCGAACAATTCCTCAATAACACTAAAGGAACTTAAATTGACGGCCACTACAACACAAATTTAGGATCTTTCGCAAACAAACAAGCTTAATCTTGGTTTAAACACGTATACATGCATATGTACTATATTGTATAAATTGAAAAAACATAAAGGAAAAGAAAATATTATATTTAGATATTATCTTTGTGTACAAGATGAGCTAATATATAGATATATAGAAAATTTGAATAAAAAAATAAAAAATAAAGCAGTGTATCAATAAGACAGATATTCAGAATATACTATGGCATAAATTGCTCAATCATAGATATACAACATATATCAGAGTATATTTTGAATATATACATAATTTATTCTAAAGATATTAAAGATATTCTAACATCCCCTCAAACTAAAGGTGGTAAACTAAAAACCAACTTGAGTTTGGATAAAAGGTCTTGAAAGCGTCTTGTTGGATGGGTCTTGGTAAAAAGATCAGCAGGTTGATCAACAGAGCGAACAGGGACCAAATGCAAAACACCATAGAGTAGGTGATGGCGATGAATAAGAGAAGTCCATGTATGCTTATAATCAGGTGGAAAAGCCATGAGAAAGTGGCGAAGAAGAGAGCAGTCTCAATCGGTATTTGGTATGAAGATCATCATCAACATCATCTTCATCAAAATCGAAAAAGTGGGGTGGTTGTGCATCGCTTGTGATATGTTTCCGAAGTTTTTGGGCTCGAAGGAACCGTTGCATGAACGAGGACCAAAGGTGATAGTTGGATTCATCTAGGGTGATGGAAATAGTTTGGGAGACTTCTGGTTGGGCAAATTTAATTTTTTTTAGAAGAAATGGCAAAAAATAATCAAAAAAGACGATTATGAAGTGACTGAGAAAAGAAATAATGATTGGTGGGTGATCAGTGGGTTGTTCTTCACCGATAGGTGCTGGAACATTGCCAGAGGTTAGTGGAAGGAAGAGACTGAGAAAAAAACAGTGATTGGTGGGTGGTCGGCGGGTTGTTCTTTGCCGATGGATGCCGAAACATTGCCGAAGGTTGGTGGAAGGAAGAGACATAGAAAAGAAACAGTGATTGGTGGGTGGTCGGCGGGTTGTTCTTCGTTGATGGGTACCGGAACGTCGCCGGAGTTTAGAGAAAGAAAGAGACTGAGAAAAGAAACAGTGATTGGTGGGTGGTCGAAAAGAAGAGAAAAATATGAAAAAATAAAGAAAAAAAAAATACCGGATAATTTTTCAGCGACGGCAGGTGAAAATGAAAGAGACTGACCATGAGTAACCTCGCTCTAATACCAAGTTGAAAAAAAAAAGAAAAGAAAAGAAAATATTATATTAAGATATTATCTTTTTGCACAAGAGGAGCTTATATATAGGCATAGAGAAAACTTGAATAAAAAAATAAAAAATAAAGCAGTGTATCAATAAAAAAGAAAGATATTCAGAATATATTATGGGATATATTGCTCAATCATAGATATGCAATATATATCAAAGTATATTCTGAATATATACAGAATATATTCTAAACACACTAAAAATATTCTAACATTATAAAAGAGTAGGAAATTTATGGGCCATGTGAGAGGGCCACGGCCACAGTGACAAGCCACCACAAGGGTGGCACCGCCAATGAGTTGTGGGTCTAAACTCACGCGTCAGTGGTGGTGTTCTAGGAGTGGGTCCACCACCACCATAGTCTCTGTTTCAAAGGCACAATGTGATGGGTCTGCATTATCATAAAAATGGCATGCC